>JANHMN010000003.1:102968394-103010247 GCA_030674055.1 Rhabdomys pumilio
CCATGCATACCTCCAGATTCTATCATGAGAGCAGGAGGTGTGCAGGGCTCTACCTCCACAGAGTAGACCTGTGCCTTCACATAATGAATACCCACTGTGCTCTTAACACCCTTAATTCTATACCCTTTTCTACACTGTCTACAAAACTAAGAAAAAGAATCTTATGTCACGTTCTTTCCATTATTTGATTTAAAAAATCTGAAGAGCAAAAAATGTGATACATGTATATATTTTTAAGCTGTTCAAATAGTTTAAAAATCTGCAAGCTTAGGTTTAATATGGCTTCAAAGTAATGCAGCTAATAGACTTCAATGTGTTTCATGAATCAAGTACTTCATTTTAATACAAAATTGAAATAATATAAACAGCCTAAGAAATAATATGTGCCATATATAACATGTAATATGGAATGTGATATATAATATATATTGATAGTATATAATATGTATATAATATATAATAATATGTACCCAAGCAATATATTTTGGGGGTGGGGAGATGGTATTTGTTTGTTTTGCTGTTAGAAATTGAGCCCAAAATTCCACACTTGAGGTAAAAAAACAAACCCTGTAAAGATGTAATTCGAGAAGTTAGGAGAAAGCAGTATACAGAAAGTAGATACAGTTTTGTTCTAACAGTAATTGAGGTAACTAGGAAGGCAGCAGGATTTGGTGACTATGGGTTGCGGATGACCTTCTGTACTGAACATAAATTTGGGAATAAGAAATGATGGCTGTGTACTTTTTGAGGAAAGTAGTTTGGACACCAAGAGCAGTGGTTTTAGGGAAAAATGAAGTGCAGTGAAGTTTTGGGTATATGTGTATTTCAAAATTGGGTGGATGAACATCCAAGTATGATAAGGGTCCCAGCAGCACAGCAGAAAAAAATAAGAATAATATTCAAATAGGTTAAAGTAAAGCAGAAATAAAAACTAGAACAGGGAGGCAAAAGAAACAGGGTCAAGATGTAGGTGAAAAAAGACAGGCATACGTAGCAGTATAGCAGTGAGCAATGGGGTTCAGTGACAGTGATATATATATATATATATATATATATATATATATATATATATATACACACACACACACACACACACACACACATATATATATAATGACATAGTGACTAAATCACATATATATCTCAATACTTGTAATATGTATAATATTTGATTTTTATTTACTATTTTTGCTTTTTAAAGAAATTCTTTTTTATTAATTTATTTGTATTTTATGTACATTGGTATTTTACCTGCATGTGTGAGGGTGTCAGATCTTGGAGTTACAGTTAGTTGTGAGCTGCCATGTGGGTGCTGGGAATTGAACCTAAGTCCTCAAGAAGAACAGTCAGTGCTCTTAACTTCTGAGCCATCTCTCTGGCCCCAGAAATTCTTTGAATTTTCACATTTATTTATTCTTCTCCACTACCCCTGTGTGCTTGGAGGCCAGAGATCAATGTGTGTTTTCCCCAGTTATATTTTCCACCGTATATGCTTATTTATTTATATTTTATGAATAAATTTTCTTTTTTAACAGTTTCACACATCTATATAATGCACATAGTTTACCCCCACCATTTCTTGTTTCCTTTCCACTTCTGTTACCCTCCATTTAAAAAAAAAAGAACATTTCTCTATATTTATTACTTGACTTTGTTTGTTTTGTGGTCCAGAGTTTAACCTAGGTATGTGTATCCCTGGGTTTGGACCTGTCTGGTAGGACTCACTTATGAGTATACCACAGAATCCTATGCCTCCCCATCTCCTGGAATCTGTTAATTGTCATTAAATCAACAGTGAAAAGGCCCTGTACATAGCTGATTGTTTGAAGGGCCTGACTTGTATGGCCTCCTGTCAGTAGATGCTCCACCCTCTATTTTTGATAACAGAGTCTTACTAAACCTGGAGCTTACCTATTCTGATAGGTTGGCTGGGCAGCAAACTCAGGGATCCTCCTGTGTGCTTTGTCAGTTCTGGGATTGTGGCCTACTACACTATGTATGTATGTATGTATGCATGCATGTATGCATTCATTTATTTATTGTGGGTGCTGTGAATCTAAACTCAGTTCTTCATTCTTATGTGGCAGGGAGTGACCAACTGAGCCATCTTCCTAGTCCCTTCTGTTATTTTAATTTCTTGTGAATACAGTAGCTTGCAAACTTATCAACACTGAACAAGGATTCTTTCATTTATTTTCTTGATAGTTGTCATTTTATCTGGGCAGTATGGACTCCGAGAGTAGTTTTTTAAATTTGTATTTCTCTGATGAATACAGATTAAGCACTTCCAAGTTTTTTCAATTTCAATTTTATGGCAATTTTAAAGAAAAGAGTTAAAGGTCTTATACTGCCTGAGTGAAGATAAGGCTCAGATCAGTAAAAGACATTCCAACAAAAGCTTTATACACAAAATATATAAGGAGTGTAAAGACCTACTATTAACACATTCAGGAGACACAAAACAATTTAAATCTGCAAATATTTAAAGGAATATTTAAATAGCAAATTACCTTATGTAAAATGTACTCAAACTTCACTAATATCAAAGACATACAAATTAAAGAAATAAGGAGACACACCATACACCATACAGAACACATAAACACTTTGGCCAAATAGTCCATGGATGTGAAGCAACTGGGGCTCTCAGCTACGATCATTGAGTTAGTAAACTGGTATGACTGGAAAATTGCAGTTAATCACATACCTGCCTTTGACTCAGTAAACTCCATAGTAGGTTTATAGCTTTTATTTTACTTTATTTACCATTTTACTGTTTTATTTGTTGGTATTTGCTTTTGCTATTACATAATAAATATTTCATAAATTTTATATTTCACTAGTTTGTACATAGAAATATAATAGGTAAGTCAAACATATTAAAAACTTTACTAAATGAATTAATTTTATATGGCTTTTTATTTATAGATTCCATTGGGTTTTCTATGTATTCATTTTATCTGTTAGTAGCGTTTCTTATTTGTACCCAATCTTTGTTCTTTCTCTTAATTTTACCATCTATTTTCTTGGCTAGAACCCATAGTTTAGTGTTGAAGAGAAGTGACATTTTTGAATAACCCTTTCTTCTTCTTAACCACAAGGGAAATGTTCTGTATTTTACCATTGAGATTGGTATTAGCTGTGAGTGGTTTGTGTTACTATTATTGGCACTAGATGCCTTTGATCAGAAAAGGAAAGTTTGTTCTGTTTGGGATACTGACGATTTTTATAAAGGGATAATGAGTGTTAAGTCTACACATGCTTTTCTTGTATTGACAGAGATGATCCTAGAATGTCTCTCCTTTACTAATGTGATGAGTTACTTTATTTTTGAATGTTAAATCAAATTTTTGTTTCTGGAATACATTCTGATTGTTTATGTTATTTACATATTACTGTTCCTTAAATTTCTATTTTGATTCTTAAATTTTTTCATCTGTGCTCATAATAGATTCTGGCTGTAATTTTCTTATGCCTAAGTCTGTTACTGGTATTTGGCTCATGCTGGTCTCATATTGTTTGTTGGCATACATAAGATTGATTTCTGCTACTTTTAAGTTTTATCATCTCTTCCAGTTAACAGTGACGCAATAGTTACCAAAATATGTCATGATTTTCTTAGAGAAATTAGAGAACCTGGAGCTTACAGAAGTTGAGATCCACTAGACACAGTTCTATAATCCTAGCACAAGAGAGTAAGATAGGAGCATATCAGATCTGAAGCCACCTTGGCTTATTGTCTCAAAATCAAACCAAACCAGACAGTCCCTAATTCTGCTTTCCTTCGAAGCCAGTATTTTGTAGTTCAGCTGGAAGAAACTGATTGGCTAGGTGGCTATGATGTGTGAGGCTTAAGAAATATTAGAAGTTGTTCCTTTGAACGTTTAGCAGACATCTCTGGGAAACTGAGCTAGGCTAAGAGGAGTCCTCTTGAGGAATATTTCTTGGTTGTTTGTGGCTTAGCTAGCTAAGCTTGGTGACTCTGCTGGCTCTTTTGAGTAAAAAGTCTGCCCACTCCAAGAGTGAAGTTTTATTTCTCTGCAAGGAACAAATAGTTACTTAAAATTTATTGGGATTCTTCTTACCCCCATCCCCAAATCCACATAGTTTTGGCAACACCTCTAGATTTGTAGAAATTAGAATATTTCCAAACTTGACTCTTTCATGAATATGATAGGATGAAGGAATCAATTCATTCTACACTGACAGGCCCATGGATCAGGGGGAAGACTTCCTACAATCATCAGGGGACCGTTCTTATAAAAACAAGTTGCAGCTGTGCTTCTCATGGAAACGTCTTTCCTTTTAGTTAAGTGACACCAGATATTTGAGAAGCGGTTTCTTGTTTGGTGTTTGTTTTTTTTTTTTAAATTTAGTTTTCAGACAATTAATTACCCATGAATTATTCTAGTTATTTGGTTCCTGTATGACTTTGCAGCAGGTCTTAATGCTGCTCTGATTACAGTTTATACTGTGCTGTTGATATGATCTTATTTGCTTCAGATGAAAGCATCACTAAGTTTGTCTCATTTCCACTTAACTTTATTAGAAAGTCTGGCTCCTTTTGCAGTAACTCCTCATTTTTAAATCATAAAGTATTATTTAGGGAAACCTATGTGAATGATGTTAGCAAAGATGATGCTTTTGAATTGAAAGAGTTCTGTTTTAAAATTGTAGCATTTTAGAGCTAGAGAAAGAGATGGTTTGTTTTCTAAAGCTCATGGCATTGCTATCTCAGGGTAACTTCCCTGACAAGGGTAGCATTACATATTTAAAAAATAAGTTTCCATATTAAACAATTGTTACAAATTTTATATATCTCCACTAATTGTGATACTTTTAATTTAAAGGTCCAGGAGTTACCTGTGGTCACCTTAAGATGGAATTCCAGGTCTTTTTCCTTCCTTGTAATTGTTGTAGTAAAGATCATGGTTCTTTTATTCTTGTGTAGGTCTAGTAGGTAATAATGTGTGGATCTGAATGCTTATTGAGGTTATTAATTAAGATTAGAAAGATTTAATTTTTTATGTAAGATGTTAGTTAATAGTTATTATTTTTGTTGAATGTCAAGTTTAGTTTCAGAGGTTTGGCACTTTGGGATTAGAAACATTTGCTCTAGAAATTATTTTAAATCCCAAAGATATAAAAAGTTGATTGATTTTTAGTGTGATAGTGAAACAGGGACAACGAGATGCTATTATCAACTATCAGAAGTAAGTATGAGAAAAGAAAGATTTGCATTTAAAGTTACTTGTGAGCTGGTATCTGTAATTCTTTGCTTAAAAATATATCATGCTTTGAACAGTTCTGTGGAAAAGGCTTGACCGTTTCTTTATATTTAAGAAAATTATGTCTCAAAACACTTTCTGGAAAAAAATTAAATTTCAATTCAAGTTTTTCTTCTTGATGTTCTCATTTCTTAGATCCAGGCAATAAACTTGGGAAGCTGTTTGCAGTAGTGTCTCCGAAAAAACATTTTACTCTTGTGCATGTCTGGATGTCATTGCTTTCCTTTCCTGTATTTTATCTTGCATTAGTTATTTTTTTGAGAACATGACAGAGAGGGCAAAAGGTCAGTTGGAAGAAAAATGAGATGAAACTGAAACTAAAAGTGCTTAAATGTACATGAGTATGTTGTCAGTTGTACTTGTGGTGTCGCCCATAGGGAGATTTGTACTTGTACTGGTTTTGCTTCTTTAGTGTTCTTTAGTTAAAATCAGTTTCATCATTTTGTTAACAGATCCAAATATGATTTCTGTGACCATCCAGTTCACTGCTTATACTGAAGGGATGGTTAGTACTTTTAATATTAGTTTTGTAAAACATATGGAGCTTAATTTTCTTCATATGTGAGATTTAATCTCCCCCAAATTTTATTTTGTGTATTTCAGTGGCAAAATAAGAAGAGTATGAATGAACAGCTTTAACTGTATTTCCTTAGCACTTTCATAATTGCATAAAGTGAGCAATAAATACCTATTTTTTGTTATTTTATAATAAAAATAGTTTAACATTTTGAAAAATTTAAATATAAAATTGATGCCTAATTTTTATAATTTGAATTTTTAATGTAGCATGCAAACATACTTAAAAGTCGAGCATCACTGAAAGATACAAGATGAAAACTAACAATCCTCTGCCTAGTTCTTCCTCATATCTGGTCCTGCTCCCCAGAAGCAGTCATCCAGAGTTTCTCTCCCTATTCCCTGTGTTGTGCTTTTCTTTTTAAATGTACTTAGTTTAAAGTAGCAAGGCTTTCTGTCAGTTTCTTGGCTCATGTAATTCTCTTACAGTAATTGAGACTAAACTTTTTATTTTTTAATTTTTTATTGGATTTTTATTTACATTTCAGATGTTATCCCTTTACCCCACCCCCACCTCCAGGAGCTCACTATCCCGTCTCCCCTATTTCTGCTTCTATGAAGATGTGCACCCACCTCCCCCCAACTCACACCTCCCCACCCTCGAATTCCCCCACACTTGGCGTTCAGCCTTCATGGGACCAAGGTTTTCCTCTTCCCACCTATGCCAGACAAGGCCATCCTCCCCTACATATACAGCTGGAGCCATGGGTCCCTCCCTATGTGCTCCCAGGCTGGTAGTTTAGACCATGGGGAGCTCTGGTTGGTTGGCATTGTTGCCTCTTTATGTGTCAGGCTCTGGCAGACCTCTAAGACAGCTATATCAGTCTCCTGTCAGCATGCACTTCCTGACATCCACATCAGCATCTACCTTTGGTGGCTGCACATGGGACAGATACCCAGGTGGAACAGTCTCCAGATGGTCCCTCTTTCAGTTTCTGTCCACACTTTGTCTCCATATTTGCTCCCTTGAGAATTTTGTTACCCCTTCTAAGAAGGACTGAAGCATCCACACTTGGTATTTCTTTTTCATGAACTTCATGTGGTCTGTGAGTTGAATCTTGGGTATTTCACGCTTCTGGGCGGTTACTAGCTCTCTTTCTACTCTTCCTGTTTGAGTTCATTGAATATTTTCTGTGTTCTTAAACTCATTAAACTCTGTGTCTTGTGGTTCATCTAAGTAATTCTCATTGGTAAACATTTCTATATGAATGAATAATTTGGTGGGGGAGATACTGCCTTGATCTTTTCTATTGTTTGTATTTTTGCAATGAGATGTAGGCATTTCTTTTGCTAATTCCCATGGACTTCTTTTGTTAATCCTGTATCTGATAATGGACAGAGAAGCTTAGGGCAGAATATAGAATGAGCCTTGGAGGTTGGGCCTCAAGGTTGGATATAACTCAGGTAGAATGAAGTCAGTTGGATAAAGAGGTCTGGGATGTCATGCAAGAATGTGCATCCTGTTGTGTTTATGAAAAGATAAAGAGAAGGGAGATATGTTCTCTGGAGGTGTGGTGAGGTATGGGGGAAGGGGTGCCTCAGTGGGCCCTTGCCAAGGCATCCCTTCCCCCTGAGGGACCAGCCACAAGACGGTATAGTGTAGAATAGAGTATTCAGGGCATGGGAAGGGAAGTTAAGAGAGTAGTAGAGGCAGAGAAAGGCAAAGGTGGGGTGAGGGAAGGGAAGAGAGGAGAGGAGAGGAGAGGCGAGGCGAGGCGAGGCGAGGCGGAGGGGAGGGGAGGGGAGGGGAGGGGAGGGGAGGGGGGGAGGGGAGGGGAGGAGAGGAGAGGAGAGGAGAGGAGAGGAGAGGAGAGGAGAGGAGAGGAGAGGAGAGGAGAGGAGAGGAGAGGAGAGGAGAGGAGAGGGGTAGAAGAGTAGAGGCAGGCCATGAGCACTTGGAGAAAAAGCGGGAAAAGGAATGGGGGAGAAGAAGGGAAGCAGAGAAAGAGAAAGAAAGAAACAAGAGGGCAAGAGAGAAGCAAGAGGGCAAGGAGGAGCCAAGCAGCCCCTTTTATAGTGGGTCAGGCCTCTCTGGTTGTTGCCAGATAACTGTGGGGCAAAAATTAGACAGAATGTTAACACATCCAGGTCTAATCTTGGAGTTTGGGGGTGATCTGGGTGTTGAGGATGCAGAGATGGGAGGATCAGCAGATCTGCTATGCTAGGCCCTGGTGAAGAATGTGCAAGATATGGGCGGGCAGGATATTGCAGCATGGGAAGGAGGGTCCTGGTGGAGGCCCAGAGGTTGTGGGTAGTTCAGGCAGGGGTGAACAGATTAGGTCAGGACATTTGATGTTGGGCTAGAGTTAGCTGGGGGCTTAGTGAGGGTGTTTGCAAGAGAGTAGGCAGACTCACCTTGCTAGAGTCAGAGAAGGTTGTGCCTTTTTCTAGATTTTTAAATTCTTTTTATTATAATTATATAAAATATTTAAAAACCATTTTTGCATTTATATTTTTGATTATGAAAATACTGTTGGCTCTCAGGGCTTGAAGAATGAATAGAAATATGCAACCTGGGGGTGGAGGGACCCTCTAGAATGTACCATAGACCTGGGAGGTGAGACTCTCAGGACTCAAGGGAGGACCTTAGATGAAATGTCCTACAGTAGAGAGAGGGAACTTGTAGAGTCCACCTCCAATAGAAAGACAGGTCATCAAGTGGAGGGATGAGGTTGCCATCCTACAGTCAAGAACTCTGACTCAGAATTGTTCCTGTTTAAAAGAACTGTAGGGACAAAAATGGAATAGAGACTGAGAGAAAGGAGGTCCAGTGACCGGCCCAAATTGGGACCCATCTCAAGGGGAGGCTCCAAGGCCTGACAGTATTATTGATGCTATGGTGTGCTTCCAGACAAGAGTCTAGCATGGCTGTCCTCTGAGAGGCCCAATAAGCAGCTGACAGAGACAGATCCAGATACTTACAACCAACCAATAGACTGAAGTCAGGGATCCCCATGGTTGAATTAGGGAAAAGCTGAAAGAAACTGAGGAGGAAGGCTACCTTATAGGAAGACTGGCAGTCTCAACTAACCTAGATCCCGGAGTTCTCTGACACTGAGCCACCAGCCAGGCAGCATACACTAGCTAGTCTGAGGCCCCTGATACTTATACAGCAGACTGCCAGGTCTGACCTCAGTGAGAGAAGCCCCACCTAACCCTTGAGAGACTTGAGGCCCTAGGTAGTGGTGAGGCCCAGCGGGGGGTGGGGTGGATCTTAGGTTTTTGTATTATTTTTCTAGCCTTTTCTGCTTTATTCTTATCTTTCTACTAAAGTTAGAAAAAAATGTGTTACTCTAGTTTTAATTTCTCAATATCTTCTTCTCCATTCTTCTTCTTCTTTTTTTTTTTTTTTTGTGGTGCTTAGGACTGGATGTAGGGTTTTATGTAAGCTAAGCAAGTAAGTGCTCTACCACCGAGTTACAGTCTAATGTTGTTCTCATTTTTAACATTATGCATTTTGTTTCTTGAATGCAGTGTCTCCAAACACTAATTTTTTTTGTGGTGCCGTGGTTCAAATCCAGGCTCTTACTTATGCAAGAGAAGCAACATCTTCCCTCAACCTTTGTCTTATTTGTGTTTGTATGTTGTACATGTGGAAGTCAGAAGTAGACACTGGATGTCTTCATCAGTCATTGTTCATTTTATTTACTGAAACAGGAGCTCTCCTTGAACTTGGAGTTCTCTATTCAGTTAGTATTGCTAGCCTGTTTGCCCTAGGGATCCCCTGTCTCCACCTTTGTCTCTACCTTCCATGTGCTGGAAGGCAGCTACAACCATCTACCATTCATGTGGGTGGGTAATGGTGAATGAGCAGAGAAATAAATTGTGTAATATCCCTCCTGATAAGAAGAATTTGGTTACAGATACTGATAGCATGGGTCTTTTTTTTTTTGACCACAAAAGATGTAAGCCACACATAATAAAGCTAATGCCTTTTAATCTAAGATTAAGATTATAGAAAATTAAGACTTACAGTATTAAGAATCAAATGATTGTCTATGGCTATTGGTAGGCAGAATTAACTGCAGAGATTTTTTTGGTAATGGAAACATACTTTAATTTTGGTAGTGGTTACACAACAGTAACATTTGTCAAAAATCATCAAACTATCTGGGCCTGATGATGAAGCCAGCCAGCCCTGTCTTCCCAATTACTCAGTAAACAGAGGCAGATGATTACAATTTGAAAACCAGCTTGGGAAATGTAATGAGACCCTGTCTCAAAATGAAAAGAGAAAGGGGACTGTGGATGAAGCTCACTGGTTAACTGCTTCCCTGCCATATCTGAGGGCCTGGGTTCAACCTCAGATACCATAGACATATAACTCATCATCAAACTGCACATAATTTTTTTTTTGGTTTTTCGAGACAGGGTTTCTCTGTGTCGCCCTGGCTGTCCTGGAACTCACTCTGTAGACCAGGCTGGCCTCAAACACAGGAATCTGCCTGCCTCTGCCTCCCAAGTGCTGGGATTAACTGTACATTTTAAATAGATAGAAAATTTACTTCACAAATTTGACTTAGGAAAGATAAGTCATGGGTAGTTCCACGTTTTTTGCCTAAGTAGCATAATATATAAATTTGTCTCCTGTTTATAAGCTGTAAATTAGTGTAGTATTACAGATTTATAATATGACTGTAATTTATAAGAACATCATCAAAGCTGCATTTTAAGAAAGATTCAGTATATTCTTTTAAACTTTGTGGATATGTGTAATCTTCACTATAGGGCATCTATAGAAAAGGGCTTCTCTTCTTCCTGGTATGACCTTTTTAAGTTGTATGTTCTTAGGGCATTGTGACTGGATGGCATTGTACATGCTTTGAATGATGAGTAGTCATTCTCTTGAAGGACTGGGAGTGGATGTTTTCATTAGTGTAGAATACATCTACATATTAAATATGCTGATCTTGACATTTAAGTAGATCTGAAAAGTATACATATTGAAAACCATGTGCCCCAGAAGCTCTTCTTCATCTTGCCCCTTACCCATGTATCAGATACCCTGGTATAAATTAGATCATCCAGATGAGAGTTCAGGCCCTGAAATGACTGTTTCCCAGCATGTACATATTTGCTATGTGTTGATCAGGTCTTCACCAGTTACCATGCTGGGAGTCTGGTAATTAATGCTAACCTGGAAATCAGTAGGGTCCCATTCTACAAACTCCATGGTACTTATTATCTTGTTGTTGGTAACAGAACAGGTTTTTCCTTTGATAGTGATGTCACCATGGTGCAACAGGTAGCAAAACTTGTGCTTTCTATGGTGAGGGGCTTACCATATGGTGGGATGGCTTCCAGAAAGCATCGGTGAACTCTGCTACAAATGCTATTTTTGGTTGGTTTTTATCAACAGAGCTCACAGGAGCATATATTGTCAGAGGGTGGTGGATCTAAGAATAGGATACCATATTAGTCTGGGAATTTTGTCATTGTGACATAACATCATAGTTCTGTCAGAATGATTTTATTATTTTCACTGTTTCATGTGTATGTTTTGTCTCTTTTGTCTCCATGTATATTTGTATACTATGTGAATGCTTGTTTCCTGCAGAAGCCAAAGTAGGGCATTTCATCCTCTAGAGCTGGAGGTATAGATAGATGTGAGCCACAGTGGGGGTTTCTAGAATCAAACCTGGGTCATCTGGAAGAGCAGCAGTACTTTTTACTGTTAAGCTATTTCTCCAGCCTCAGTTCCATCAAATTTATAGCTCAAACTGACTGGTCAACTTACTGAAGTTAGTATATATCAGGAGCATGGTATCAAAGTTTTTCTAACAAACATTATTTATCTTTATTTGGCATTAAAGCATAATAACTGTATCCCTCTAGTTTTAGTATGTTATATCTTTGTTCTCATTCAGATCAACATGATTTCTTGAATTCTAATTCCTTCCTTTATAGATTATTATGATTGTTGCTTGGTCTCTATGCACCAGAGGGATTTTAAATTGAATTCTGCTAACTATGGGTCAATACTGTTGAAGTCATAGAACGTGCTATCAATAATTTGAAAATTCTTGAGGCTTTATGCATAAACATTTGTTTAATTTATGTATGTATTCTATTCACATTGGAAAACAATTTGAATTTTTCATTGTTGGGTATTCTATTGTATATGCAGTTGTGTGGTTCAGAGAGTTTTCTCTGTTTATACTTATCAGTTGAAGGACAACATCTGTTGATGATTTCTGTTATGGTTATATTTTGTTTCTCCATCTTGTTTTGTCAATTTTGAATATGTTTCAGGTATTACATGGTTTTTAGTTAACTTCTATAAAGTTCTTCTTCCTGATATCTTAATCCATTATTATCTCAACTAGCCTTCATATTTCTGATTCTTTTAAAAATTATGACTGTTTTTATGCCAGGAAGATGACTCAGTGAATATGGTGCTTACCACCAAGCCCCAGGGCCTTTTGATTCCTAGAATCCATGTAGTGGAAGAGAAGAGAGCCAATTCCTACAAGTTTTCCTCTGACCTACATACATGTGCACACATACTCATACACATGCATATATGCAACAGGTAAGTAAATGTAAAAAACATGACCTTTTTCTAACTATAGCCAGCAGGAACATAATTCTACTGTGAAATTCTGCAGTGAGCCTGCAAAACAGAAATTGCCATTTTAGTTTTAATGGTAAATGCATTTACTATGGTAATATTAATAGTTAAAATTTTTGGATGAATGATTTAGAAATGTTTTAAAAGTTATTATTACTATTTATATCATTCCTTAAATGTAGAACATAAACACTTACTAAATATATGACCATTAAAATTTCAAACCAACCTTTTTAAAAAAAACTAAACTATCAACATAATATTTTAAAATGCCTATATATATATAATATGGACTCAGCACTTTTTGTAAGCTCTTTAAGTTCCTCAAAAGTATACTTTTAAGATCCGTGTTATTTTTTTCCCCCTGGAAATTTTTCGGCTTGTTCAGTGTTTATATTTCTGGTTGGCTTGTTCAAAACAACTTCCATGATGATGATTGTCATGGACCCTTGTTAATTACTTTATATACATTTTCGTGGATAAATTTCATCTATTACCTAGCACTGTACCATTTTAGGTGTTAGAATAGGGAGTGCTAGGCAAGTCTCAGGGAGACAATTCTTTCAAATTACTTTAACCCGTGTAACTGGTACCAGTAACACAAAACACACTTCCCATTGTTTATGGCCCTTATCTTGATGTTCCATTGCTTGGATGCAGATTGCCTGCAGTGGGACCTGGGCTACACTTTTTAGCTAGCAAAATTGAGCTAGTCACTTAACCTTTGTTTGTTCACCTGTAATTTGAAGATAAAAATACTATTTATGTAAGTTAAAACATTTAAAGTCGTCAGGACAGTACTTATTACCTGAGGTGTGCATTGTGGAAATCAGCTGTTTTTTACTTTTGTCTGCTTTAATCTGCACTATTTTCATTTTTTGTACCTTGTTGAAAATCCATTACTTCTCTAGTGTCAGTTATACCTTTCTTCCATATAGGTAAATCAGTTGTACTTTTGGATTAGATACCATATATAATATGGAAGTGTTCTTTGAGTAATTTCCAGAGAACCACTATGAAACATGATTTTACATATCTAGAAAGTCCTCAAAGAACGCAATCTTTTTGGGAATTCCCAGCACTCAAGAATTTGAGAGCTCAATGGTATAGAGTTGGAGGCCAGTCTCTGCCAAACATCGAAAACAAGGCCAGACTGAGCTACTCAGGGAAATCCTGTTTAAGTTTTGTTGTTCCCAGAAAGGATCTCCTGATTTAGTGTAATCTAGTTTTGTATTCATTATGTGAATAGAAATGTGACAGTAATAGTGATAGTTGTAATTAGACAACATATAATGGCATTTACTGTGCATGTGGGGTTATTTGAGAAGACATGTTTAAATTTTTTCTTTTGATTTGTCTGTGTGACACACTCATACCTACCCACTCAGAGACTCTAGCTCACCATAGGCATATGATGTAACAGTGCGCATGTGGAAGTTAGAAGACAGCCTTCACAGTTTTCTCCTAACACTTTGTTTCTACAGCAAGGTCTGTTGTATTGTTTCTGTCGTGCTGTGTGTCCAGACTAGATGGCCCATGAGCTTCCAGGTGCTTTCTTCGTTTTTCCTCTCCCTTCTTGTGAGAGGGGTGCTGCATATGCCTGCTCACATGGGTTCAGAGGATTGAAGTTAAGGTCATCAAGCTTGTATGACATTTTTACCCAGCTGACCCTCCTTGCTGGTTTTTAAATTTTAAAATTGAAAGTCACATGGTAGGCAAGTATGGTTATTAACTTTAACAGAGAAACTGTGGACAGAGGAGCAGTCTGTATTGTAGAGCTTTTCTTCTCAGCCACCTAGCTTATTGGGCTCTTCATTTACAAAGCAGTGTCTCATCTTAATGAATCATTTTAGTAGATAATTCTGTGTTTTTATATCTATTACAGTAGTGTATATTTAGTATTCTATCATTTGTAACTATTATTTTTAAGATAATCAAATTCCAAAACTAGGTAGGACATTTAATTAAATAATAATGAAAATAAATTATTTTAATATAATAATATATAAATAATCTACTAATAGGCAGACTTGTTTGCTAATTTGTTTCATTTCTTCTTTATATTGTTATTTACTTTGATAGCTGTAAATTTGAGTTTTTAATATATTTGTACTCATAGCAATGAGCGCATTTGTTTCTTGTTTTGCTATTCTTTATATGGTTTACCATTTCTAGAATGACAGAGTAGGCTATCAGTTTACCTTTCTTAAACACACTCTTGGTTTTATGACATTTCATTTTGACAGTGCAAAAGAACACGCTCACAGGCATCATTTGTGAGTGCCAATGCTGTTTCTATGAGAGCTCTAGCTATTACAGAAAATTGTAATTTGTATATTAGTACGTCTTATAATATGTATTTAAAGTTCTTGTCAGTAAAATGCTTAAGTTGCAGATAGAGTTCGTGGGTTTAAGTCTTTGTTATTTTAATGTCAGAAATAAAAATTTTTAGTTATAAACTTAAATTCCTTCATTTCAGATAGTTGACCAAAGTGTCTGTGGTTGATTGTGTTATGAAGTTATTCTATAATAATGATAGGATAAACATATTTTATGCTTTTTCTGAAAGTTATTTACTCATAACTTAATGAAAGTATTTCTATTGCGACAATTTCGAAAGGTCTGATTTTTGATGAGAGTATAATGAATGTCCGAGGCAGTGCAGAAGACCCAGGGAGATGGTGCTGCAAGTTCTTGCTGGACCTCTGGCAATGGAGTGATCAGTGAAGGCCAGTGTCACCTTGGGTTCTGTGAGGCTAGGGTGCTCACTGTCTACTGGTCACAGCTCCCCATTGTCAACTGAGTACTTTGCCAGTGCACTAATCTCTTTGGAGATAAAATTCTCTAGTGTGTTACTAAATGTTAATTTTAAAAAAAGAATAGACAGTACTGTGACTGAAATATTAATATTTAAAATACTTCATTTCTTCTTTTTTTCTTTTCTTTTTGTTTTTCTTTTGAGACAGGGTTTCTCTGTAGCTCTGGCTGTCCTGGAACTCACTCTGTAGACCAGGCTGGCCTCAAACTCAGAAATCCACCTGCCTCTGCCTCCCAAGTGCTGGGATTAAAGGCGTGCACCACCACTGCCCGGCGATATTCATTTCTTAATTCTCCATCATTTGCTTCACCCACAGCCTATTCAGTTCCTTTGTTTGGCAGAACTCTGCAAAATGTGTTACCCACTACTGAGATTGTTCAGCCCTGGTGTGTTTGTATTGATTTGTTTCTGGTGGTAGTTTGTCTTATGCTGTGTGTAGAAAACAGGTATTTTATGACAGATTGTTATTTAGTGCATTATCTGTGGAATTCAGAGGAAAATCCAGATTCAGTGATTAAAATACCTTTAAAAAAAAAAAAAACCTTAAGTAACCAGCCATTGTTCAAATGAGAGCCATGCTGTTTCTCTGTGGCCTTTCAGACTTCTGTTGCCCCAAATTCTATTTTATTGGGAACCCATTTTCTATCTGGTCTTTCTTGACAGGGCTTTTATAAACAGTTTTTAAATAAATTCCGTATTTCAAGAGTGAAAAAGAAAATGGAGAGGTTGTAGTGTTTCGTCGTGCCTTTTGTGTTCTAGTCAGGTCAGTGGTAGACATTACACACATTCTTAGTTTGTTCTCACAGAAGTCTGCAGTTTAAGCATTATTGTTTTCACTGTACAGACGGAGAGTTTGAAATGGCAAAGGGTAGTAAGCATGTAAACTGATACACATCTTTTTCATATCCAAGGCTGGGCCCTTTCAAGCAGAGTATTTTGTTTATTAAATTATTTTATTTATTTACATTCCAAATGTTGCCCTCCCGCCTAGTCCCCACTTCCAAGTTCTTCACCCTGTTCCCATTTCCCTCTGCCTCTGAGAAGGTGCTCCCCCACCCACCCACTCAACCCCACCTTACCCTGGCAGCATCCCTCTTCCCAGTTGTGTCATAGCGGAATGTCTTTTTTTGAACTAAGGTATTTAGATTTTGTTCTCTTGTCATAAACTCAAAATATTTTATTGCCTCTAGTTTGTCTTCTCAATCGTATTAAGCTATGTATTGACATATCTACCAAAGTGCTGTAGAATAATTAAAATACATTACGTACATTAATCGCAGGATATCTCTTGACTGTGCTCTGTTTACCAACAACCTCATCTTTATTCCCATTCAGTTTGTCTTTGTAAGAGTTCCAAGGCTAGGGAACCTTTTCTGCCCTTTCTGTCATAGTTTCAGATAGATTGGACAAGGTCAGATGTTAGCAGGACATATTTTCCAATCACATATCTTAGAACTGACAATATCATTATTGACTGATGAAATGAAATATTATAGTTACTGATCAAATTCATGCTTAAGCATTTTAAGAATTTCAAGTAAAATGATAGTTATGTTTTAGTATGGTGGCTCCTTTCTGAGGTTAACTTGGATATATTGACTTTTATTTATTTTTTTAACATTTCAAAAATTACATTGTGCTTATTTTCCCAGTGACCTCTGGCCAAAAGCAATAAACTTCTATCCTGTCTAGAACTAGGCCAGTTGTTTCTCAGATTTCCATGGTGAGATATTTTACTCTAATGAAAACAACTCACATTTTCACTACTACCTTTGTTTATTTCTGGTTGTTATTCTGGTTGCAGAAATAACTACTACATAATATCAAAATTTTATAATTTTCTTTATTTTAATTTTAAGCAAAAAGATTTTTTTGAAACATTTGTCTAGTAAAACTAGTGTGGCATAAATGATTTATATTCAGAAGTGACATCTAATTTTTAGTACTATATCAGTTATATAAAACATAGTTATTTTGTGTAACTAAGAGATAAAGTTATCTCTGTGTAACTACACAAGCAGATTTTGGGTATAAAATGGCCCTCTTTTCTCCTGATAGTTCTGTGTTGGCCCTGTTTCATACATGTTGAGCCTTTCATACTGCTTGTGTGATGCTGCTGTGGCAGTTACTGAAGACTGTGTTGTTCCTTGTCTCTTCGCCAGCCTCCCAGTGTACCAGCGCACCTCCTTCACTTGGAGTTTTTTTTCTGCTTTAAATGGACAAAAGCCATATACGAACCATACCATATTGAATATGCTTTACATTAATTTTTTTTTACTCAGTGAATTTAGATCATTAAAAGTAGCCAGAAAAATTAACTCTTTTTTTTTTCTCTTGTGGTGCGGTTTTATTTGGTAGTTCAAGCTGGCCTCATACTCATTATGTTGCAACTCAAGCCTCCAAAGTGCTAGGAATTTACACACACACACACACACACACACACACACACACACACACAACACACACACACACACACACACACACACACACACACACACACCCCTAGCTTGCCTAATTATTTTTTACCTCATCCTAATTATTCAGTGAGATGGATCACCAAGTAGACATTTGTCACCAAGCCTGAATAACTGTTATTCAGTAACAGAGTTACTGTAAGTGTCTAATTTTGCCTTATTTACAAGAACAGCTAAGTATGTTTGGTCAGTATGTTTCACTTCCCTGGCTTTCATGTTTAAAATTTTGGGGGGAATTTTGTTTATATAGTAAATATGACCATTGGTTGTACCCCCTTCCACATCATTTTACATTTGTTAAATATTTTAAAGTTTTAAAGAATTTTACTTTGATCTTATTCTTTTATTTTTTAAAATTTATTCTTGTCTCATACATTACATCCTGATTGCATTTCTCCCCACCCTGCTCCTACTCCTCTTAGTCCACCCTCTCTACCTTCCCTCTCTCCCAAACTCATTTCCCTTCAGAAAAGAACAGACCTTCTAGGAATATCAACCAAACATGGCATAACAAGTTACAAGCACAGAACCTCATATCAAGGCTGGACAAGGCAATCCAGTAGGAGGAAAAGGGTCCTAAGAGCAGGTGAAAGATTCAGAGTGACCCCACTCCTATTGTTGGGAATCCCACAAGAACACCAGGCTACCCAAACATAACATATATACCGAAGACCTAGATCAGACCCACATTCTCAGTGACAGTCACTAAAGTCCCTGTGAGCCCCTATGAGCCCCACTTAATTGATTTTATAGGCCACGTCCTCATGGTGTCTTCAAATTCTCTAGTTTCTATGATCCTCCTCTTCTTCTTCAATGGGGTTCCTGGAGCACCACCTAATGTTCAACTGTGGATCTCTGCATCTCTTCCCATCAGTTGTTGGATGAAGCCCTCTGATGGTGATTGGGTTAGGCACCAGTCTACAAACATAGCAAAATACCATTAGTAATCATTTCATTGACGTTTTTCCAGTTGTATTTGGTTCCATCTTGGGCTGTCCAACCTCTGGTTCTTGGCCATCCAGGCAATGTCAGGTGTGGGCTCCCTTTTATGGCATGGGCCTCAAATTGGACCAGTCATTGGTTGGCCACCCCTACAAGTTCTGTGCCACCATTGCACCAGTACATCTTGGAGGCAGGACCAATTATAGTTTGAAGGCTTTGTTTTGGGGTGATGTACTAATCCCTCCACTGGAATTCTTACCTGGTTACAGAAGAAGCAATTTTAGGCTCCATATTCCCTATTACTAGGAGTTTTCACTAGAGTTACACTCTTAGGTTCCAAGGAGTTTCCACTACACTAGTTTTGGTTTTATTCTTAGAATATTGTAGTGTAATGTAAATGTTATGGCTATGGTAACTGAGGTAATCATAGCAAAATCCTGAGTTTTCTAGAAATCATTTTTCTATCTGAGACTTTTTTGTTTTGTATTTTGAATATTGTCTTCCCAAGTGTCTCTAAATGGCCTGGAACTCACCTTTGGAGACAGGTGGGCCTTCCCTCCCATTCCCACTCATAGCAATTCTCCTTCCTCTTCCTATCAAGTACTGATTGCACGTGTGCACTGCTATGCTTGATGATAAATTTAATACTGATTTTTATATTATATCCGTTCTCTATATTTCCCAAACATTTCTCAGACACACTTTAAAAAATATTTGTGTGTGTATGTCTCTCTCTGTCTTTCTGTGTCTCTGTTTCTTTCTGTGTGTGCATGCATTTATGACACACGTGGGAGGTGAGAGTACCTCTTGTTAGGAATCTGTTCTTCCTTTCTACCTCGTAGGTTCTGGGGATTGAACTCGAGTTCAGTCAAGCTTAGCAGCAAATGCCTTTACCTGCTTAGTTCTCTTCTCCCTTTTACATTTATTAGCTTACATATTCATATTTCTCATATTCAATTTTGAACATTACTCTGTCCACCACATTTTCCCCAGTAGAGTAACTTTTTTGGAGAATTTAGGCCAATTGTCTTGTTAGAGACTGTCCCCATTCTCATAAGTTATATACTTTAGTAAAGAATTTTTGGGATTTTGCTAATTCAAGACATGAATTATAGTTTTATAATTCATGACATAAATTATAATTATAAATTATAATAATTTATGTATTATTATAAGATACTGATTTTAAATATTTGCTTTTAGTAGGAATATATTAGTGTTTCTAGCTTCTTAGCTACAATCGATAGTTATAAGACTGGTTTACTTCTCGCAGAACAATACAGATATCTAAATATTTTTGTGATTAGAAGTAATTATAGTGGTAAGAGAAATTTTTAAACTTTATTTAGACACTCATTGAAGACTTATTAGGCACCTAGTATATTTTTGTATCAATTAAATCCGGGGATGTCCATGTATCAAACAAGTATTTTTGTCTTGTTAAAGGTGATACAGCAATAGAGAAAACCAGATAGTTAATGTTGAAAAGTCATACCGGTCAATTTTAAGAAAGAATTTTGTGGAAGAGGGGGAGAAAGGATTGAAGGAGCCAGAGGGGTCAAGAATATCACAAAACCCCCACAGAATCAACAAATGTGGGCTCATAGCAGCTCACAGACTGAACCACCAACCAGGGAGCCTACATGAGACTGACCTAGGCCCTCTACACATATTTTATAATTGTGCAGCTTGGTCTTCTTGTGGAATTCCTCTTTGGGTGCAGAGGCTGTCACTGACTCTGTTGCTCGCTTTTGGAACTCCTTTCTCCTACTAGGTTGCCTTGTGCAGTCTTAATGGGAAAGGAAGTGCCCTGTCTTACTGCAACTCTATATGCCATGGCAAGTTGATATCCATGAGAGGTCAGTCCTTTTCTGAAGAGAAGTGGATGGTGAGGAGGTGCGTAGGGAAGTGGACAAGAGGGAACGGGAGGTAGGAGGAAGGGAAAACTAAGGTCCCACAGTAGAAGGAAACAAAGGAATGAACAAATAAATAACTCCCCACCCCATTTAAGGAACATAGGTTAAAAGGGAGTGGGGCATTGCAGTTTTATTTTGTTGAAGAAGACAAAATAAGGAAGGTGAGAACTAAAGCTTAACCTAAGACGATCAGAATGGGAAACACTTCAATCATTTAGCTGTCTCTCCACCCCCAGGTACTTTTTTTTCGTTTTAATTTTTTTATTGGTTATTTTATTTATTTACATTTTAAATGTTATCCCCTTCCTAGTTTCCCCTCTGAAAACTCCCTATCTTACCCCCCCCCCAGGTACTTTTAATGTACAATTTTTTGAAGTTACTTTGATTGAGAGGAAGATAATGCCAATATGAGAACCATGGAGGATAACTTCTCATCTACTTTAGCACTGTAGTTCTGTTTCTTTTCTAGCATGTTTCTTGATCTTTATGTTGATAACATGATACTTATTTTGTTCATTGTTTCATACAAGTATAATGAAGTTTGCCCCTTTCCCAGTGATAAGGCACACAAGTCTATGTATGTATGTATGTATGTATGTATGTATGTATGTATTCTATTTGTCTTATCTGCCAATTAAGTTTGTTTGTGTATATGCAAGTACACATGGATGTGGGATGTGTGTGTGTGTGTGTGTGTGTGTGTGTAAAGGCCCAAGGACAACCTTGGGTATTATTCCTCAGGAGCCTTCTATTTTTTAATTGAGACAGGTTCTGTCACAGACCTGCACTTCATAAAGTTGATTAGGTTGGCTGGCCAGTCATTATCCCCAAGGATTTGCATCTCCTCACCTCCTTAGCTCTGGGGTTCCTAGAATGTGCCATGATGTCCAGTTTTATTTTATGTGGATTCTGGGGACTATTCAGGGCTTCATGCCAGCAAGGCAAATTACTTTACATACTAAATTATCTCCCTGCCCCTAATATTCTTACAATATTTAAAAATGTTTAGCATGAAATTCATGTTGACAAACTCATGTATTTTCACTATTAGCCTGTGCATTACTTAATGAAAAGATAATATGAAAAAATTTATCCAGATTTTCTGAAATGATCAAACATCTTAATTTTTACTCATTAGATTTCAAACTTTGTTAGTCATCAAAAAATAAGGAGTTTTATGAGAAGGATGTAGAATTTTTCTTGAAATTAAAGTTAAATTCATGGCAATTATGGCAAGAAGACTATAAGATGCAATTATAATGGAACAAGAAATTAAGAATGTGCTTGTCTTCAAGCACATTCGCTAAACAAAGTAACATCCAAGATTATTATTTAGAGGTCTGAAGCATAGCTGGGGTAGGGAAAATAAAAAATAATAATGAAACCCAAGAAAGAAACATAGGAAGCAAATAGGGGCAAAAAGGACTCTGCAGTGCATTGCATCAAGAAAGTATCATTTGTGCTGGTTGGCTACTGAAGATTCTAAATATTGTGGAAGCCAAGTCAAACTTTGTCCTAGCCCCCTTCTGTCAAACATAGTGTGATAAATTTGTCTCATCTATTGTTTTCTGAAATATGGTGTTCATGTTTGAAATGTGCCATTGTGGAGCAAAGTTCATTTTTGACGTAATGAGTCTGACCTTCCTCAGTTTGTGGCATTTCTGTTTTCTTGAACACGTGTTTGTCATTATTGTCTTTTAGAAAGTCTGCAGGCAGTCATCCAGGAAAAGAAAATAACAGCAACTAAAACTTCTCTGTGTTATTTCCTTGGATGAAAAATAAGGACCTTTAAAACTACTCAGGGATTTTCTCTCTTTTCCCTTTTGTATTTAAAAAAATTATGGAGAATAATATGTTATGTACATATATACATAATTATAAAAACCTTCTTTTCTCCTAAAAGTATAGTTTTGTCTATGTATAAATAATTACTCACATATTAACATTTACATTTCATGCAATTGAAATTAGTTTTTTTCTGTGGTCAGAAATTATAATCTTGTTATAGAGTATTTTTAAAATTTGGTTTTAAACTCCTAGTTCCATTTAACTGTATTCTTAAATTTGCAAACTCTTAAGAGTTGTTGGTTATATTTAATACCAAAAATAATTAATTATTTAATAGCTGGAGAGATGGCTCAGAAGTTAAGAGTAATTATTGCTTTTGCATAGGACTGGGCTTTGGTTCTCAGCACGTACAAGGAGCTCATACCCACCTGTAACATCAATTCCAAGGGATCCGGTACCCTCTTCTTGCTTCCCTGAACACTGCTGGTGTGTGATACTCTTTTGTACACACAGTCAAAACACTAATAAACATAAAAGGAATTCTTTAACAATTATTATTTCATTCTGAGTCATATTTCCATTAGTTATAGTTTCTGAATTTTTAAAACCTGGAATAATTACACATGACAATTTTATGAATAATTTTATACAAAAATTTTAGGAAGTCTATTTCATATGTGCCAAATTAATTTAATGATAATGTATTCTGTGGTATTTAATTTTTATAAGGGCTTAAGTAATTAATTTCTAAATATTAAACTATCATGGTCTTTAGTTTTATTTTAAGGGTTGTGTTTTGTGTAGTTCTCCAAAGCTGGTCTTAAACTTCCTTTGTATAGAATATCTTTAGATTCCTCATCTTACTGCCTCTCCTCCCACATGCTGGAATTGCAGACTTATGCCACACCTCTCCTAATTATTATGTTTATTTTTAACAAGCACTTTGCTGATGTAGTATTTTCATTTTTACATAGCATCATTTCTGTAGATAAGGTAGATAAATGGGTATGGGCTGACTTGGTTAAGGTCTCAGAGATAGTAGTAACTCTTTGGGTTCTAGAAGTACCTTAATCCAATATACCAGAATTTCTGCACATGTGAGAAACATGACACAATCACTTTCTTATGATCATGAAAACATTCTAGATTGGCTGTTTTGATTAAGTTTTGATATTACTTAATTTCCCACATTAGACTTCTTTTAATAAAAGCAGAACGAAGATTACATGGCCGTATAAGCCATTTAGAGCTAGATCTGATTAATTCTTTGTGTTAATAGTAGGGACATTCTTATGTCAGTACTTTGGCAGGCACAGAATAGGAACTGTTTGCTTAAGTTTAAAACAAATATCAATGATAGGAGTTAGAAAAACTACCCTCAAGTCAGTTGGGTTCAAGTCCTGCTCTTGAATATTTAACCCTTACATATTTAGCTCTTAAATGACAAGTTACTTGAATAGTGTGAGTTTACATGACTTAATCGAAAATTTGAAATAGTAGTACTTTTCTCTAAAATATTCAGTGTGATTTTATATACCGTTCCTTGTAGAAGGTGTAGTTTACCTATAGGGTAGTTCTCTCATAGGGCTCTTAGAAAAGAGTGACATGAGATAATCCCATTGCTCTTTTCAATAAACTGATACCAATTTTTACCAATTACTGCAAGTCATAGTTACCAAACTGCAAACTGCTTAGTTTCAGAAAGTCTATCATTCATTTATTTAACTGTCACACCTAAAGTCTGTTAGAGGTCTATTTGGTTTACAGGTTATTTTTTGAAGCAGAGCTTCAAAGCACTGACTTTGAACTGCCAAACAACCATATGTGAAAAAGAAGAACTTAAACTTTAAAAGGAGCATGAATCTGCACATTGTAGAATATGGGTGAAATACAAAATAAGTTTTGAAACAAAAAACCCGACATCTATGTTTTCCAGTATTAGAGTATGAAGTACTTGACAATCTTTCAGGTCAAAAGTACATAATTATATTTGGTGAGAAAGAGGCTGATGCTGAGATGTTGAGTGCTGAAAGTGGTTGTCTGTTTTCTTCAGAAGATAGATTCTAAAAGAGCCCTTTAAGCTTAACAGGTAGAACATTGAAAAAATACAAGGCTAGTCATCATATATTTTCTTTTTTTTGTTTGCAAAATTATTTATTTACATTTTAAGCTCGCATTAAACTCTGGGATAGAATGACTAAAACGAAATTATAAAACCAATATAAACATATTCACATTAATCTTGAGCAGAAAACAATTCTGGTGTTAACTCAAGTTAACCTTGGTTTACTTTTGGGTTTTACTTAGCTTGTTTGTTTGTTTTGATTTGATTTTGACCAATATTCCTTAAAGTCATGTTATGGCAATGTTCTCACAATGAGAATAAACTTATCTTGCATCATCCAAAAAACATAATGAAAACACACAACTTTAATTTGCTATTAAATAGCTGTTTCAGATGACTGAAACTGAGTCTTCACAGTGCTAAGATGTTCTAATGGGGGAAGCTATGATCTCTTGACTGACTTTCCAGTGAGCGCTTTGGTTCTTAGGCTTTGACCTGGATTTTGGCTTTGCTTAATGACTCACTGGAATGCTATATAATTGCAGGCAGTCCACTCAGAACAGAACCTGATTAACACTGTATTCAGACTTCTGTGACTGAGAATGCCTTTCAAAGATGCTGACAGCAGCAGTGTGTTCTCTTTTTCTTTATTCAGCGAAGTAAAGGGGGAAATTACAAATTTATTTTCCACACATTAAAAAAAATGTTTCCCATGAAGCCTTAGTTATTTCTTTAAAAAAATGTTTCTCAAATGTTTCTCCTGCCCTGAATATTGACTTATTACTGAAACACTAGACCTGTAAGATGTTTTCCTATACCTTAAAGTTTATGATTTCATGATCTGTTTATATAAAACATGCTGATAGTCAAATATACAAGCAGCACATTGCAGTTTCAAGGATGTATTTACATTTACAATGGCTTAGCTGGAATTAGAGTTTTTGAAAAGCAAATGAAAATACTGTGGTTCATCCTGAGCCACATGGACTTCTCTCCCCTCACAGACTTACTTTAAGAGTAAAGACCTTTATATAAAATAAATCCTTTCTCCCCTTAGGGGAAACAACAGAGTAAGGCTTTAAAAATGAGAAGACAGCAAACAGGGCAATGGAGACCAGTGCTTAAAAAAAAAGAAAAGTAGCTACTGTCATAAAACACCTAACTTGAGATTTTGGAGAGAGCCACTGGAAAGAAACTCTGAGAGTTGAATCTGCACATAATTCTAGGATTTTACATTTGATGCTTTTAAAGCTTTAAGCTATATTCTTTTTTTTTTTTAAGATTTTATTTATTTTATATGATGAGTACACTGTAGCTGTCTCCAGACACACCAGATGAGGGCATTGGATCCCATTACAGGTGGCTGTGAGCCACCATGTGGTTGCTGGGAATTGAACTCAGGACCTCTGGGAGAGCAGTCAGTGTTCTTAACTGCTGAGCCATCTCTCCAGCCCCTTTAAGCTACATTCTACACGGGCAGTTAAACTCCCATTCTAAAAGTCTTCTGAAAAATAAACTGCTGCATGAATGTATAGATTTGAGATATCTATAGACATTTCTCATATTGATCTTCCCCCCTATCTAGTTAGTGGGATACAGCAAGAAATTAACATTTTACGAAAGTAGCATTTTGATTTTGGGTGAGATAATTCTAAATGAGCTCTAACACTTTTCAAAAAATCGTATTTACAGTCATTGTACAACACTTTATGTACACATAAATACAAGTTTATAAGAAACACTAACCTACACTTTTCATAATATAAAATAAAATTAAGAAGCACAACAAACATGGCCCCATGCCAGCCAACTGTTGGAGAAATGTGCTTACTGTTCATTTCCAGTGAAATTAACCTTCAGAATCTGTAGCATCTCACAGAAGTACTTCATATAGGCTTAGTTTACCTCTCATCTTAGCCTAGGCCTATCCACAATTTTCTGCTAAAGTTAATACCATATGTATCTGAGCAGGAAGATTTAGAGGAGGCATAATACCAGAGGCAAAGATTTAGATGTATAATTATAGGGAAGGATTAATTCTTTCCCCAGTGGAAACCAGAACTTTCTGATAGGAACAGTAGTGCAAAAGCAGTGTGAGATGCTGGAGCACAGACAGTGTTCCATGTCACACTTGGTAGAGAGAGCTCTGGGCTGGAGGCACTGGATAGTTAGGCCTTAAAGAATTCCAAAGAGTCATGATGGAAATGGCTCAAGATTTCCTCCCATTGTGTGACTTCTCAGCTGATCTGACTTGTCTTGTGTCCCTTCCCATACACAATGGTTTACTTTTCTCTTGTATCTCTTATGAAGTGAAACACTCTTAATTTTTCTCCTTTACCCCTGATAGCATTCCAATGTTCTCCACAGAATGAGATTCATAAGTTCAGATATGAGGTATCAAAAGGCCAGAAGCATGGGAATCTTGACCTGTATTAAACAAACAGTAAAAACTCTTTGCAAGTAGGAGAGGTTTTTAACTCTACAGTCAAGGCCTTTTCAGATAATTAAGTACACTAAAATATAGAAGTAAAAAGTCTATGGCTGTTAATATATAAGACAAATAAGGTTGTGTGGTTTACACATCTCTAGTTCTTTGAGAGGCCAGGCAGCAAGTATTTCAGGAAGACAGTTCAAAAATTGTTCCCTGAGCTTTTGAGGCAAACTCAAAAGTATGTCCATGAACTCCAAGGCTTGGGAGAGATGAAACTCCTCCATCTTGCTCCATGGTTGGCTGTTTACTCCAAAATGTTCTGTCTGTCCGTGGTCTCCCTAAAGTTCAGTAATGTTAACAGTGCAGTTTTATCAATTTGTTTAGAAGACACGGTCCCAAACAAAAGCTTTAGGGGGAAGAGAAAGGGCTGTTTAAAGAAAGTAAAGCTTTATTCCTATTTAAGAGTGCAGCTGGGTAAATTAGTTCTGAATCTGCTATATAGCAAGAGTAACAAGACCTGGCATCAGAAGTCAGAGTTTTACAGAACTTGGACTTCTCTGACGTTGGTGGCTAGCTACTGGCCAAGCCTTCTCTGAACAGAACTGTAGTCAGTCAATTCAAAAAGACTAAAGTACTGTAAGCAGAATGAGTTCAATACTTAAGTGTTTTTTAAAAAGCTTATAATAAGATAATAACCACTCTAGTTAGATATCAAACTTAAAAGGAACCTGGATTGCATACACAGATAATAGCAATTTAAAAACATTAAAAACTGGGATTTTTAAGGTTCTTAAGTTAATTTCATTCTTGGTAGCTATCTAGAACATACTTTAAAAGTTCAGTGTTTATGAGTAGTTTAAATAGTGAAATTTAAATAGTGATTTGTGGAATTCCATTAAGCACCCATTTGGAGCCTCCAATTCCATTGCTGGCAGACTTCGGGTAGGCTTGATTTTAAGCCATTGAAAGTTTTTTAGTTAGAGAGTTCAGAGAGCCTACTAACATATTCTAATAGTGTTAGTAAAGTGCACAAATGCAAGCACGTCTTTTGGTATGCATCCTTTGGGCTGGCTATGACCTCAGAGGAGGCAGAGAAGTCAGTGGTGCTGGTGCCAGGTTCCTGACGATGGTACTGAGGCTGGCGACCTTCTCTTCTAGGAGAAAAATTTTTTCTCTGCTGGCTTCTGTTGCTGTTCAGTAATCTCCAGAGCTTTAAACAAGTGGGTGTTTTCAACATACAAATCCTTCACCATGGCATCTGTTTTTGTATTCTTGCTGAGTTGTTCTTTGAGCTGATTCACTTTTTCTTGAAGAAGCCTTTTCACCATCTTTAGTTTTTGTTCAACTTCTATCACTTGTTCTTCCATGAGATTTAGGAAGTGTTCCTGGCTTCCCTGTGGTGTGTTGGTTTCAGAGGTCCTGTTGTCTAGCTCCTCCTGCAGGTGCTGGCTTCTCTTTTCTGCCTGCAGCAGCTGCTGTTGGAGCTGCAGAAACTGCTCCCTGGACACCATTGGACAGGCTTGCTGCTGGAGCAACTGCAGATCCCGGTGAAACGTCAGGCTACGTGTCTCAGTGGAACTCAGGGGCTGCATCTCCATTAGCTTCTCATCCAGTCTCACCTGTTTCTTCTTCAGACCTTCATTTTCCAGATGGACTGTTTCTAATTCTCGCTCAAGGGAATTCATCTGACTGACCTTCCTACTAGTAGGAGATCGTTCTTTCTGAGGCTGTTCACACTCTCTCTTTAAGGTCAATTTATATATTTTCAAATCATTGTTCAGTTCAGATATTTATCAACTTCCAAAAATAGGTCATTTATTTTTTGACCATCTTCTTTGAAAATTTTATACTTGTAAACTACATTCTTGAGCATATCCACACCTGACTCCTCTTGTCCCCGCATTGAGGCCAGTTAGTGCTGCATTCTGGAATGATGATTAATCTTTTGAGCATGTGAGTCTTGTTCAGGTAACTATAGTTACAGTGATATCCTAGTGCAGTGCTCATGTCCTGTCCAGAAGACAGCAGTTTGTTGCACTTTTCCCTATCCTGCAGATCTTACTTATTTCCTACTCACTTCTCAGTGTTTCCTGAGCCTTGTAGGGAAGCTCTCCACACCTCTTCATTTCTAGGTTAAAAAGTAACTATCTGAACAAAAGATGAACTCTAACTTACAGAACTGAGTGGCTGCTACACAAGACAGATGCTTTATAATCTAGTTGCTGGAAGTTACTAAATAAGGCAACAGTATCCTACAACAAAATCAAACACCAAGGAAAGGAGAGAATCCAATCTCTAGGGCTGCCACATTTTGTTAAAATGTTCAGTTACAACAAAGTATGAGACATGCAAAGAAAGCAGAGCTGATTAACAAGATCAAATGAAATAACAATGTCTATGAAGAAGCACAGTATTAAACTTTGTAGCTAAAAACTCTCAAGTGTTTAAATATGCAATATGCTTAACTAGTTAAATCACAAGGAGAGCAGAATAATAATGTATACTGCTAATGGAGAATATCAGTAAAGAGAAAGAAATATTTAATGCAATAGCCAAAACTATCTTGAGCATAATAAGCAGAGTTGGAGAAACTGTGAAAACTGATTTTAGATTGTACTGTTAAGTCATAGTAACAAAAACAAGATGGTAATGTGACAAAAGAACAACCGTAGACCAGTGGAATATGATAGAGGACTCGAAAGTATACTCATGTAGTAACCACCACTTGATTCTGACAGAGATACTGAGAATCCATTGAAGATAAAAAGAAAGAACCAAAAATAATGAACAAATATTCCCTGCCCAAAATCTCTTGAGTTAAGTAGTGTTGAGTAAAGTCTATGCTCATATATAATATCTGCACAAGAATCAATCCAAAACAATTCAGGGACTTAATGTAAGATCTGAAACTGCTAGAGGTAAACACTTGGAGTTGTAGATGGAGGTAAAGACTCCGTGAAAAGGATTCCGGTAGCTGAGGAAGTAATAGCAAGAGTTGACAAGTAGGATCGCACGATATTAAAAAGCTCCTACACAGTGCTGCACACTGTTCTTAGTAAAGAGACACCTTACAGAACGAGAAAACATTGCCAACTATGCAAATGACAGGTGGTTAATATCTAGAATATATAATGAAGCCCAAAAGTTATGGGTCAAAGACAAGTCTTCAGTCAGTAAATGAACCATTGAACCCATAATTCTCAAAAGAAAAAAACACCAAAAATACAAGTCATCAGTAAGTATATGAAAATATGTTTAATCTTATCCAGTATAGAAATGCAAATCAAAATTACTCTGAGGGTTTATCAGACACCTGTCAGAGTGGCTATCAACATGACAGCAGATGGGTAAGGAGGAAAACAAACTTTATACTCCATTGATTGTAATATGAAGTATATCTCCACTACTGAAAGCACGTGAGGCCTCTCTCAGAACTTAAAATTCATGTCATCTAGCTCTGACACTCCTGGATAAATACCCCAAGGAATCTAGGCCATCCCATATCACAGAGGTACCCAAATATCCAGTCTTAACATGGAGTCAGTCTGAATATCTACCCACAGGTGAATGTGCTATGTATACACAAGGGAGTTTTATGTGGCCATAAATAGTGAAAATTGTCATTTTCAGAAATGGATGGAATTAGTGATCAGGATGTTAATATAAACTAGTATCAGAAAGACAAATGTCACTCACATGTTTTATGTGAAATCTGTATTAACTGTACACATACAAACAGAATATAAAAGTAGAATGGGAGAGGAGGAAGCAGACTAATGGGGTGGGATAATATTAATAATCATATTCAGAGCAAATATGAATACAGTGTCATACATGTATCACAGTGTCATAGTGAAACTTGTTATTTTACTTGCTAATTTGAATATAGGTGTAAAAGAAGAAAAAGAAACTTGAGTTTCATATCTAGACATGATCTCATTTAAAGATATTTCATTATAGATATACAGACATGCCAAAATCTAAACAATCTTGAAACCTGAAACAGTTCTAGTTCCAAGCTTTTGGGATAAGGAGTACTCAACATGTAAGTACATTCAACTGCTGCTTATATTTTGTTTGGCAGAAAATTAGAAAAAAAATGAGGGTTTATTTTCTAGATTCTCTTGATTTTGTGGGAATAAATATCTGAGTCAGAGAAAGATTGGGAATATCAGGCACTTGTCAGCCTTGCATTCTTTGTTACTTTGTCAACAGCTTCTCCTCAAGACTGAAATATTTATTCCCCTAAGTGCTGGGAAAATTGTTCTGTTGTTTGTCTCAGCAGGGAGTGCTGCCCTGAACTGTTGACATTTCTTAAGGAGTCTTTCTCAAAAAGCTGATACTCCCCTCCTAGCAAACAGCACATTAAATGACTTACCTATATGAATTACAGAATCTAGAGCCTTCCCAAAATCAGTGCAATTTGGAAACAATGTCTTAACCATTCCATTATGGCTTCTAGTAAGTTTTAGAAGTTGATTACAAAAACTTGTCCAAGTGTTTTTATTCCTGCCTTATATGAAGTGATGTTTTAAAAATAATGTTATGTTTTTGAGACATTTGAAAGAACTTTAGGTTCTATCAGCCATTGTTTAAAGTGTCAGTCTTCACATAGATATATAAATGAGTGGTGTCTGACCCAGCAAAGTCCTGAGTGTGGTTAGAAAGAATATGAGTATATACTTAGGGTTAACATTTGGAGGATTGTATTTGATGTAGCAGAGATTTACTTCACAGAATTTCATTTGCTTCTCTCTGGACAGCCACTGGTTTTAGAGGGAATGGTATGTAACCAAAGTGTAAAGCAGTTAATTTGTCATTTTTGAATAGATTTATACAGCATAATGCAAATTGTATGTCTGAAAATCGTGAAAAATAATGTAAGTAACAAAAACTTATAAGTATGTAAGTTGTAAATGTAAGCCGGAAGGGTAAGTGCTGTCCTTACTGTCTGCTGTATTTAGGACAGTCAGAAGGCAGTTCATTCAGAATCTATTAGCTGTGGTTGAATGCACTGCCAAAGACAAAAGGGAAGGTTATAGTTTTTATTTTGTACCTTTATCTGATTTATAAAAATTTTAGAAAAAACATTAAATGTATAATTTCTATAACAAAGTCTATGAGTAGTGGCAGTGTGCATACAGTAGTATATGCATGTCAGGGACCTGGGAGTAACAGGAAACGGCTTTACTTAAAATATTTCTTGCCTTCTGATTTTCATATTTTGAACAAAGCAACTTTGGAAAAATAAAAATATTTTAGATACATATATAAAGCTTTAAGTAGCAAATAGCCTATAAATATTTTTTTATTTTAGTAGTACTAGAAATTACACCCAGGACCTTGTTTATGCTGGATAAGTGCTTGTGTGCAGAGCTATATGTCAAGCCTTTTTGATTTTCTTTTTCATTTTCTCTTTTTTTTATTTTTTCATTTTGAGACCAGATGTCACTCATTAAATGCCTGGACTCATCTTGAACTCACTTTGTAATCAAAGCAGGCCTTGAACTTATGATCATTCTGCCTCAGCTTCTTGAGTAGATGGCATTATTGGTATGTGTCATTATGCTTGCCATCAATGCTATTTTATAGAACTACACAAATTATTTTATGTTCTGAGTTTGAAAACTTTTTGACAGCAATTGTCGTTATTTATAGGATGCAAATGAATTAAAAAGTATGATTTATTTTCAGTAATTACATTTTTATTTTAATAATTTTACTGCATGCTGTGATATAGATTTTAACATATAGCAAATTAATGTCATAAGCAAATTATATAACCTAAATTCTTTAATATACCAGCAGATTGTACTTGTAAGAATAGATTATAAGACTTAAAATTAAATTTCATGATACTTAGGATTACTATATAATATATTACTGTAATTTCACGTTGGAGCCCCCTTCTTGAAATTGTTAAGTGGGTAACTTCTGTGCTTATTAACTGTTCTCATGGATACATGGCTGCTTGTGTTTCAGGTTGAATGCAGTCATGTTTGATCATTGACAGCTGTTTTGCTTTGAGGCAGATGGCTTGAAGAGGCAGCATCCATAAATTAAAACACTCTTTTTTTTTCCTGTGTAATTTTAAATCTTTCCCAGAAATCTAAAGGCTTTTCAGTACAAAGCAATTTTGAAGTCATTTGTTCTTTGAATGTTCATGTAATTAAATAGAATTTTGCATGCAATATATTTTAGCTTTATGAAATTGCTATTTACATATTTCCAAACAGAACTGAAATAAACAGGTATTAATTATAGTTTTACAGTTTGCTCCATATAGAGTAATATTAATTCAGATATAAATAGAATGATTATAATATTCAAACTTGAACCATTTCAGAATTGCAAGTGCTATTTCAAAGGGAATTCTTATCATCTAATAATTCTAATTGTTATTGTTTTTTTGTTTGTTTGTTTGTTTTTTTGTTTTTCGAGACAGGGTTTCTCTGTGTAGCCCTGGCTGTCTTGGAACTCATTCTGTAGACCAGGATGGCCTTGAACTTAGAAATCCGCCTGCCTCTGCCTTCCAAGTGCTGGGATTAAAGGTGTGCACCACCACTGCTCGGCTTGTTCTTTGGGATCATTTATTTTTTTCACTTACTCTTTTAGAATATCTCACTGTCATCTATGAGCCATGTGCTTTATTAGTTATTAAGTTAGGTTGAAATTATGACTTGCTGTGAAAATACTGAAATGTATTAAAATTAAGGATCATTTTATTTTTGACCATTCCAACTCAGAGCTAAGATGGCCACTATTCTTCTCTTTGTTTTTTTCTTTTAAATGTTATCTAATATTCTAGTATGATATTTTGACTTTCACGCTGGACTCTTTGTCTCATATTCTCATTTATTCCATTGCTTTTGGATTCTGACTCAGCAACGCTGTTTGATATGACACTAACCTGGTGCTCAGGTTTGAAGGTACGGTGGTGCTTGAGAGATGTATAGTATAATTGTCTTTATTTAAGACATACCATTCCTCTTCTTCATTTTTCCCATCTACCAGCTGTTGCCTCAGAGAAAAAAATATAAACAGTTATTAATTTTTTGCCTAAGCGAAATGTTATTTGGAGACATAGATGTTTCTTCTTAGCAATTTTAGAATTAAAAATATGTTCATGAACTTTAATGGATATTTTAAAAATCGTTTTCTCTTATACGGAAATGATAATATAAGGGAAATAGCACAGAATGTAAAAGGAAAAATACAAAAGGAAAAAGCATTGAAAACACGAAGGAGGAAAATATTTGAGAAAAAGAAAGGATTGGGTATTGTGAGATCATACTATTTATAACAAAATTCATTATCGTTAAAGATAAACTGAAATACAGAAATGGGAGATAGCATGAGTTATAGCTGTAATATTTATATGTATTTTAAATTGGATGGGCAAATGCATGATTTACTTTCTGATTTTCTTAAAGCAAGTTACTATGAAGTGTTTGCATGTTTTCCTGTTGAATACATCTTCTCTTTCTGTCCTATTTTCAGTCAACTAGACTGCCAAAAATTTCAGCAAGCAGAATGTATGCAGTGTCTTAAATAATTGATTTTTTTTTTTTTTTGGAGGGGAACTGAAGTTGACACTGGAGATTTCTTAAACTGCACTTGATATTAGATGATTAAAGTTGGAAAACAGAACTTTTATAGAAACAGTTTATTCCACACCAACAAAAATCTCACTGGTTTATTTATTTTTATTCTTGAACATGATAGACTGATTGTGTAAGTTTGTATTAGGAACTTCCTGTTCTGTTTAGATTATATTAAGTAGCAGACATGTAAAAAAAAAAACCTTCAATTTTCTAAACAACTAAGATGTTAGATAAAGTAATGTGAGTCTGAGATGGTGCTAAACTCAGGTAGCTAAAATCTTGGGAAAGTATTTCATGGCATAGTGATGGTCCACCTTCCATGGATTAGCTGTTCTTTTCTGAACTGCATAGATATTTATAGAAGTTAAAATTTATTTTTTATTTTTGTTTAATTTTATTCTTTCTTAACTATTTCTTTTATTAAGCTTTAAGTTTTTTTAAAATTATTTTTGAGAATTTTATACATGATTATTATATTTACACCATTTTCACCCCTTCTTTCCCCTTGAACTTCTCTTGTGTTCTTTTACTTCCTTTCAAATCACATCTTTAATTACTATTGTTATACATACATATGTAATGTAAATAAAATCTACCGAGGCCATTTGGTGTTGGTTACATATATGTGTGTGTTTAGGGCTGACTACTTAGGACTGAATAAACTATTAGGGGGCTCATTCCTAGAAATGGCTGTTTTCCCCTCTCAGCAGCCACTAGGGGTAGCCTTCATCTAGGGGTGATGCCTTGCGACATTTTCCCCATCCACACCAGCATTTCAGTTGAAGTGTCATTCTTCACATCTTATTTAGGCAGCCATATTGTTGAGATTTCATCCTTTCAACTTCCATCTCATAGCAAACATTATGGCTTTTTTGGTTTTACAATCTTTTTGCCTCCGCCCCAGTGTTAGGTACAAGGGTTGTATGGTAGACATGACATGGTTTTCCCAATCCCAATTGTTATTTTTTACATTTTGATCAGTTGTAGATTTTTGTGATGGTCTTCATCAGCTTCAGAAAGAAGCTTTCTTGAACAGTCATAATTTATCAGTAAATTATCAATGAGTAAAAGGTTGTTTAGAATGTGGGAATTATGCTGGTTTAGAAAACTAGCAGTAGTAACTTTGCTCTAGGATTTATGACCTAACTAGCCATGGGTAATTGGCTAGTTTATAGTACTAGGCACAAATTCCCTCTTATTGAGTAAACCTCAAGCACATTTCAATTGCTATTGGTTAACCTCAGTATATTAGTGCACACTATTGCATCCTTGAGAATATCTTGCCCTGCTGGTCATTGCTGTGATCCATAGACTTTAGAGGTTTGTAGGTCTATTGATTGTTTTTCTCCCTTGGCAACTTACAAAGTATTGTTGGCTACTATGTGAGCTAGTTTTCAGAAATGAGGCTTCCATCTTAATTCCTCCAAGTTCTGTGTTGAAACTGTCTTTAGCAACACCATCCTACCTTCTTCAACTCTGGGAGGCAAACGATTGCAATGCAATCGCATATATTGTTTTGGGAGAATTTTGAACTTTCCTGACCAACAATTTGAAGGGAGATACTATTTTCTTTAACATTTACTTTTAATGTTTGCCTTAAAAAACCCCAAAATTCTTGTAAACAAATGCTCAGATCAAGGGAACTCATTACCATGAACATCAGTAGTACTAAATAATTCTGCTAATATTTTCTTGAGACCAGCTTCTATAAAGAAGACTGTAAGACTTATTGTATTATTTCATTTAATCAGCAACCTGAATGTGTGTATATCTATATAATGATATATTATGATTATAATCATGTTTATTTTATAGATAAGATTACTTAATAGAACTCTTAGAAAAATCTCTAAATCATTCTTTTGACACAGTGAGCAGTGCTGTGGGCTGTAAGCACTGTCTCCCTAGTTTGTCTAGTTTGTGTCTCTGGACTTGGTGTGAGTAGTGTTGCTGACTTTGTTATATCTAGATTTCTTCATTTTCTTCATCAAATTTATTGTTGTTAACATTGTCTGCTGTTCAGACATGAATTCTCTACACATCTTGTGACTGTGCACCCCTATGGTCTTCTTTTCCCCAAACCAGGAAGTTAGTGTTCTGGACATTTTCTGTAGCTTTTATCCATTTAAAATTTTTTTTAAATTAAAGTTTTTTTTTTTTAATTTGTGTTTTTAGTTAAGGCTTGAGAATAATTTTCTTTTCCTGGTAAGTAGAAGCATCCTTAGCTGCTATCGTTAAATGCCAAATTACTTTGAAAATTATCTTTTACTGCAGACTTAATGTTCTCTAATAAATTTTACGTAAAGCTTCAAGGAATACCAAAGCCTAAAATGTAAAATTTAAAGCCAGGCAAAGTGTTGGCATCTGCAACTCTACCACTGGGGAGGCAGAGGCAGAATTGCACATTTGAGGCTGTCTTTGGATGCATGTAGTCTGACTTGTGGCAAACAAACAACAACAAAGCAAGTGAAAGGGTAAAACATACTGTGATAAAAGTAACTTCGACGAGAGTGAGTGGATGAATCACAAGTAATACCAAGCTGTGTATATCCCATGTTGTGATTACCAGTCAATATCACCAAGATCACATTCAGTTACAGTTTGTAGGACAAACTGTTTGTGTTTCTTAGATCTAATTATATTTATATTGATGACTTTTAGACCTCTATTCAGGAGTTTGCCATATTTCTGATTTTAACTGTGGTATTGAGTGATTCCATGTAATCTTCAATTGCAACTGATTATCTGCAATGTAACAACTTGCTGAAAGGCAAGTGTCAGGAGAGTAATCCAAGAATTTTGTTAGCACCTCCCAAATGGAGAATGTGTTTAACTGAGATCATTTACATGTGGGCTACTGATATTTGTCAGACATCTCGTAACTGAAAAGAGATTTTTAAAAATGTAATACATAAAACGTCAATGCATATGCACGTGAACAGTTGCATGTTGACTTTTGTTTACTTATTTATTTATTTACACTCCAGATTTTATCACCCCCCCCCACTGTCCTCCCTCTGACTGTTCCGCATCTCATACCCCCAACCTACCCTCCTGTCTCCACGAGGCTGTCCCCATCCCACCTGACCTCTAAACTCCTTGGGGCCTCCAGTCTCTTGAGAATTAGGTGCATCATCTCTGATTGAACACAGACCCAGCAGTGCTCTGCTGTATATGTATTAGGGGCCTCATATCAGCTGGTGTATGCTGCCCTTTTGGTGATCCAGTGTTTGAGAGATCTTGGGAGTCCAGTTTAATTAAGACTGCTGGTTCTCCTACAGGGTCACCTCCTCCTCAGCTTCTTTCAGCCTTTCCCTAATTTAACCACAGGTGTCCACAGGGGTCAGCAGCTTCTGTCCATTGGTTGGGTGCAAATACCTGCATCTGACTCTTTGAGCTGCTTGTTGGGTCTTCTGGAGGGCAGTCATGATAGGTCCCTTTTGGAGAGTACTCTGTAGCCTCAGTAATAATAGTGTCAGGCCTTGGGGCCTCCCCTTGAGGTGGATCCCACTTTGGGCCTGTCACTGGACCTTCTTTTCCTCAGGCTCCTCTCCATTTCCATCCCTGTCGTTCTTTCAAACAGGAACAATTATGGGTCAGAGTTTTGACTGTGGGATGGCAACCCCCTCCCTCCCTTGATGCCCTGTCTTCCTCTGGAGATGGGCTCTGTAAGTTCCCTCTCCCTCCTGTGGATCACCTCAGCTAAGGTCCCTCCCACATGTTGACTTTTATGATGAGGAATACTGTGAGACTCAGCTGAAAGGAAATATTCATTCTGTCATTCCTGGACTAAATAAATTTTATTTGCAAAGAGTCTGTGCTTATCAAATACTAGAAATAAATTTCCTGTTGTTAGTGTTTTAATTCTAAATTGAAAAAAATCTACAGAATTCCTCAAATTGGTTTTAGATGATCTTTATCCTAACCAAGAACACATTCCTTAAGAATTTTAAGTTTAATGGAACATTATTATTGGTCAAACTAAAAACAGAATGAAATATTTCTCATTTTATGTCTAGTGTCCTTTCTAGTATACTTCATATACAAATACTTAAGTTGAATGCCAATAATAATAATATGATAAAATTGTGTGTGTGTCATTGGGGGGACATATCCTGGCCACTGAAGATCAAGTAACAAAGAACTATTTTCAAGTATGAGGAGACCTATGGGAAATAATCCCTGTCACTAAAGACCTAAAGAGAGAGAGACAAAGGGAAGCTGGGAGAGAATGGAGGACACCAGTAGGAGCTGTGGCTTCTCTTGGACCATCCAGCTGTTGTCTGCCTGTACTGGCTAAAAAGGGGTTAGTTCTCCTTTATCAGCAACCTGACCTCATTTTCCTGTCTTGTCTTCTTGTGTCACATAGTCCTAAACCCTCCAAAAGCCAGGTGACAAATTACTTTTATAGCAGTCCAAAAAGATTAGCATTGTAGAGAAATGAATTTTTTTTTCAGAGTGAGTCTTTAGGACAGATGGAGCCTAGGAGGGAAGATTATTTATATAATAATAACACATTCTAAATGTGAGGAATCTAGACAACATGTACTTAAGGCAGTGCCTTAGTAACACAGTATTATGAACATTTTTGTAGTGCTTTACATTTTACAAAACACAGTTCATCTGCACAATGAATGTAAGACAGTGTGTTCTTTCCTGCACTGACATCTGGTAGAGAAGTAATTAGGTCCTTGGTGGTATAAATTGGCAGTACATTTTCGTGTGTGATGTTACAACAGAAGCAGATGTTTTAGAGGCAAGCACACTGATTTGGGAGGAACCTGACCATAAAAGATAGGAAGATATGTTGCAGTCACTTGTTCCTTGAAATTTTATTTTCTAAAATATCTCTGTAAAATTGATTTTTTTATAAAATGAAAGATGCTGATGTAGTGGAAATTCGTATATGGCATAAATATGAGTTGCAAATTTGTCATTAAAATGGATTTTTTTAAGTTAGAAAGATCTATTTAAATTCTTGTTCTCCTCATTTACTTGCCATATAAAGTCACACAGTTGCTTAGACATTTAGCCATAATTTTTTATAAAAGAATTAAGGAAAGCTATAATATTGACTCTCAAAGTTTTAAATGAAATAATACAATATATAGTGGCTCTTATAACTATTAGCTACCATAATTAATAAGATTATAAGACTCTATAGTCAAATCTTAAACTACTAAATGGAACAAGTGTATTATAAATTGATTTATTATATAAGTACTTATTAAGCAGCTATTATGCACTAGGTGTTCTCTTTTTAAGATCTCAGTAGAAACAAACCAGATCTTGTCCTGCAGGATGAAGTTGCTGACTTCGCTTATGTTTTATGTTACTGTTTGCTGAGGTTTAAAAGGGGCCTGCACTGGTGTGCATGAGTGTATTTAACCATCCTTGTGGATATCAACATAACAGCAAAAACCAACAATTTATTTTTTAACAGCTTGATGGTTAAAAAAAAATAACAGTTTGTCACTACACTAGACTCTTTAATCTCAGCAGAACACAAAATTCCTATGGATTTGCCTACTAATAAGTGACCAGCCATAAGTTCAAAGAAAAGATCATTGTGTTATTAGTTATTTTTAAAATCTAAGAGTTCACTGATTATTGATATATCTTAATGCAACTGCCTGTTTTTTTCCACTGTGTTTTAGAGCTGTAAATGTTAATTTTTATTTGAATGCTACTATCATAAAAATCAGCTTGGAAAAATAAGCTATTTGAGTTCCTTTTATGTAGATGTGTTAATTAAAAGTTGCTTGCAGTATTCTGATTTGCCAGCTTCTTTAACTGAGTCTTACCACACTGTAGTAACTATCAATCCAGTGTCAAGTAGTTCGTAGGGTTCTACTCTTCTAGACCCCTGTTATATATGGAGCATTTAGTGGTCTTCTACTCTGTGAAGATTTTTTTTTGAAAGGTAGTGTTAAACTTATCTGCAATTATAAATCTTCTTTTAAAAGCTTCCTTAGTTAAGCAAAATGTAAGACATTTTAGCATATTTTGCTTTATAACTGTTTGATATCATGACAGTCTTTGAAGAGTTTGATCTTTCTAAGTAAACGAAAGATTCCTGATTTTCATTTTAAAGTCAGGTTGCTGTGGAACTAATATCTTTGTTTGCTTAAATGTGAGCTTGGTTACCATGACAAAATGTATTTACTCAGATATCTAGCAGTGTCAAATAGATACTGCTGGTCACTTGAATAATTTTGTTTGACCAATAGAAGCCCCAAATAAAAATGTCAAATTTTTATTTTTAACAGAAGAGTAATTGGTTAGAAATTGATTTTTAAGTTTTTTTCTTGGTAAATTAAAATAAAAACTTTGTTGCTTTAGTTTTGATTGTGTTTAATAGACATTTCCTTTTTTTTATTGGATATTTTATTTACATTTCAGATGCCATCCCCTTACCCATTTCCCCTCTTTAGAAAACCCCTATCCTGTGCCCCCTTTTCCTTTTTGTTTTTATACAATTTTTAAAAATGTTAATCAAAGGCTTTATAAGTATGGTAATGCTCAATCAGAAGTGTAACCCAATACCCTACCTAGATATATAAACTATCTTTGACTGGTGGAGAAACGTGAACATCTGCCTCTATGCCCCCCTCTCTTTCTCTCTCCTTCTCTCTCTCATCACCTAGCTTCTCCTCTACTTCATCTTCTCCTCTCCCTACTCCATCTCTTCCTCTCTGTACTCCTTCTCCCTTAGCTCCTCCTACCTATCACGTTCCTGTTAAAGTAAAACTTTTCTTTCAAAATACAATTAAAGCATAATTATTCCTATTTGTAACAGTGAGGTACAATATAGTCTTAGTACCCAGTCCATCCTTTTGTTGACTAACCCGAACCTCTGTCGTCTCTCTTGACTAAAACACTTAGTTTTGAACCTGGCTTTTTCTTGGCTTTAGAATGAATGTCAGCTGAAAACCATCCACTCAGATCTTTTCTCTCAAAATAAATAGCCAGGATTGGTTATGAGACTGTAAGTTTTCAACCCCATCAGAAATCCAGAATGACTGAGTTAACTGAAATTATGGGAAGCACAAAACACAGCTTCTAAAACTCAGCCAATCTATAGAGACCGCCAAACACCTAGACAGTCCCTATACTACGAAACATTGGAGCATCCGATCTTCAGCCTTCTGGCTCAGGATCATCTCACAGACCTAGTGATGCAGAATTATTAAGGGCTGGTTACTCTGTCTTGGCAGATATAATCAGTCGACTATTCTGCAAGTGTGTCCTTTTCTGGACAGTAATTTGTCTGTAGATGAAAAGAGGCAGTTCTTGCCTAGTGGCTCTCACCACAACTGGAGTAACTCCAAAGATGATCAATTTCTTCTTAGAATCCAAGACAGGAAGCTGTCAGGAGCA
>JANHMN010000003.1:103010257-103102158 GCA_030674055.1 Rhabdomys pumilio
TTATACAGACACAATGCCTATGAAAGTAACAATATTCATCTCACTTTATATCAATAAGAAGCTCGTACCAATGAAAACCTTAAATTTGAAATCAAAGTAAATTTTGTACCATTTAAGAAATTATAACTTCATCTTAATAACAATTATACATATTTCTACGAATAGGTTATGGCTATGCAATAAATCCTAGCTAATCCTCCCTGTTCCAACAAAACCACTATTTTTCTGTAGAAAGACAGCCCAATATTAATCACCTCAGTCCCCAAGCTCAGGGAATAGGGCGCTGACTCTTCATTAACTTCTTCAAGCTGATTATGGGTGTTGAAATATTAGAAGAGAGGCAGGGGGAGGAGTAAATTGATAAGCCTTGTTTGTGTCTTCACTGCATACATCTGGAATTTCAGGACATCAGAGGTTCGAGCAGATCTGTTCAGCTCACTTGATGAGTAGATACACCGAGGCTGTGTATTCTGCAATATACAATTCTCAAAACTAATTTTAATATCAAGATAATTTCTTGTTTGAATTCTGGAATCTAGTCTTCTGGCGGCCTGCCTCTGTCATGTCTAATCCATATAATTCTGGGAGTTTCTATGAGGGTGTACGCCCACCATCCTCCCATTTTCACCTCCCTGCTCTCAAATTCCCCAGTACTAGGGAATCCAAACTTTCAAGCACCAAAGCTCTCTACTCTCACTGATGCCTAACCCCTCACCCCATCCCCCCCTCCAGTTACTATGAGGTTGTGCTCCCACCATCCTCTCATTCCCACCTTCCTGCTCTTGAAATTCCCCGACACTATGGAGTTTGAACTTTCAGGTATCAAGGCTGTCCACTTCCACTGATGGTATGTCTGTATTCTTTTTTATTTGTTGGAAGAGAATTACTTTCTTGCTCTTTCTATGGTATAATTTCCCTCCTTGTATTGGAGCTTTCCTGCTGATATCCTTTGTAATGCTGGGTTTGTGGAAAGATATTATGTAAATTTGGTTTTGTGGTGGAATATCTTGGTTTCTCCATCTATGACAATTGAGAGTTTTGCTGGTTATAGTAGCCTGGGCTGGCATTTGTCATCTCTTAGGGTCTGTATGACATCTGTCCAGCATCTTCTAGCTTTTATAATATCTGGTGAGAAGTCTGGTATAATTATGATAGGTCTGCCTTTATATGTTACTTGGCCTTTTTTCCTTACTGAATTTAATATTCTTTCTATGTTTTGTGCACTTGGTGTTTTGATTATTATGTGATGGGAGGTATTTCTGTTCTGGTTTAGTCTATTTGGCGTTCTATAGGCTTCTTACATGGTTATTGGCATCTCGTTTTTTAGATTAGGGAAGTTTTCTTCTATAATTTTGTTGAAGATATTTAATGGCCCTTTAATTTAGGAATCTTCACTCTCATCTATACCTGTTATTCTTAGGTTTGGTCTTATCATTGTGTCCTGGATTTCCTGGAGGTTTTGTGTTAAGAACTTTTTGCATTTTGTGTTTTCTTTGACAGTTGTGTCAATATTTTCTATGGTATCTTCTGCTCCTGAGATTCTCTCTTCTATCTCTTGTATTCTGTTGGTAATGCTTGCATCTATGACTCCTGATTTCTTTCCTAGGTTTTCTATCTCCAGGGTAGTCTCCCTTTGTGATTTCTTGATTGGTTCTACTTTCATTTTTATGTCCTGGATGATTTTGTTCAATTCCTTCACCTGTTTGGTTGTGTTCTCTCGTAATTCTTTAAGGGATTTTTGTGTTTTCTCTTTAATGGCTTCTACCTGTTTACCTGTGTTCTCAAATTCTTTGAGAGTGTTATTTATGCCCTTCTTAGAGTCCTCTAACATCATCATTAAATGTGATTTTAAATCTGAATCTTGCTTCCCTAGTAATATGGGGAATTCAGAACTTTCTTGTATGGGAGAACTAGGTTCTAATGATGCCAAGTACCCTGGGTTGCTGATGCTTATGTTCTTGCGCTTGCCTTTCGCCATCTGGATTGCCTTAGTGCTACCTGCCCTGTGTCTGACCAAAGCCTGTCTTTCCTATTATCTTGGTTGTATCAGAACTGTGTGGAGTGGGTGTAACTATTGGGGTAAGAGCTGGGGCCCAAAATCTGCTCAGTACTCAGGCACAGACAGGAAAGAACCAGTGTTCCTGGCCAGGAGTTACTTCCTGGGTCCTAGCGGGTCCCAGTTACTCCCTGTTCAAGGCGGGCGTTGCTGTCTGCTTACCTAAGATACTGCCCAGATTAGAGCTCCTGGGAGGCCTGCTTCTTCTGGGTTCTTTGAGATTGGGGGCAGAACTGCCACCCAGGATCTGCTCAGTGCTTGGGCCCAAACTGGAAGCAGCTCAGTCTTTTAAAAATAGAAATCAGACACAAATTTGAGGACAGAAAACAAAATTCAGATTTATTACCATATCTATTCACAATATTTTTTCTTTCAAATTCATGGCCTCAATAATATTTAGATACTACCTACAGTTCTTTCTATGCTGTGTCTACAAATGGAAACCTAGCAGTCTTTCTGTTATGGACTGTAACTGGCATTACTAATTCCTTTGCTTAAGAGGGCAGCCTGTAAAAGGTTATCACTTTGCAGTTGAATCCGTATAAAGAATTACTGATTTATTTTTCCCCTACAGAGGAGTATGCCGTTCTTCTTTTGTACTGCTCTTGGGCAGAGATTACAGATAAATCAAAAGATATGTATATCAAGACACTATCAACAGAATTCCTAAGAAAAAAGGACTTCTAGCAGATAATAAATTTGTATTTGGTGGGTTTATTTCCCCTTCTGTAAGGATACGATTATTTTACCCATAAGTCCGGTGGGTTTTGGTTCATCAGTTTTCAGGAAATCAGAACAGAAATGTGTTATATATGTTTTGTTAGGCACTAAGTATACCCAGAGCAAGTAATCCTTTTGTTTTACTTGTTTGAGCTGTTTATAGCTCTTTTAGTTGTGTGCATTGTTCAGAGTTGCTACAGTGGCTGCCTTAATCTGTAGGTAACAGATATCAGTGGATGTTGTGACTATGTACTTTTATAGAGAGCCTGGGTTATAGCAATAGAGTGACTGAATTATTGTATGAAAATGTGGAGCAACTTTTTTTGTAAAAGCCACCAATCTAGATGGATGATTTTAAAAAATCTTAAAGGTCTTATTTTTTACAAAGCATAAATTAAAAACATAAACCATTACCTATTTAGCATAATAGAAGGAAATGAAATCAGAGGAAATAAACCCAACTTCATATTCTGTCATTTTGCAGTGACAGAAAAAACTTAGTTATGATAGCCTTGTATGACTTAGGTGTGTAGCATAAAACAGAATTTCATCAAAATGGTTCAAATAATAATGTTTCAATAAAAATATTCTAGATAATGAAAACAGTTAAGAATATTGCTAAGAGAAAGCTAGATAACTAGAGACTTGTAACAGTAGAAAGCCCCTTACCCGTGGCTTGAAGTACAGCGTGTTTTCAGAGTTCAGTCATCACTGAAGCTGATGAATCATTTGTGAAAACTTGTAGTTATAGAAGACTAAGTTGTTGCTGGAGGAATGGTATGCAGATCCAGGGAAACAGTATAGAGGAATTAACTCAAGTTTTACCTCTGAGTAAACTCTAGTTTCCTGATGTTGACTCCTGCTGTGTAAGTTAAATGTAAGCAGAAACCAGCTGAAGTGTTGCTTAGCTGACACAGAATATAGGACTTAACTTCCCTATGTTTCAAAGGAGAACAAAAGATAGGCCTGGGAGGCTAAAGCCGAGTAGTCTGTACCACTCCATGCCTTGTCTTATACATAAAACCAGGCTAGCATGTCGAGTTAGCTGTGCTTTTACATGCTTTCCCAAGCAATGGGCACATTGTTAGCACACAGCAGTAAATGTACATATAAGATGGCATTTCCTAATGGCTAACAATTCCTAAAGCACTAGAATTAAATCTAAAGTATGGCCAGTCATATGGTTTTGGGATGTGTACTTTTTCATGAAAAAGTGCAGAAGGCTTAGAATTACAGGAATATGGATAATTATAGGAAATATTAAAGGAGACAATGTATTTTAAGTGCCCACTATTGCTTTGCTGTATAGCATGTGGTCAGAGTGACCACAAACATCATTCTATTAGTTGATTATTAGGAATAATAGAAAAAAATTAGTGTAATACTAGTCTCTTCCCTATCTCTAAGTCCCTCACGGACTCCCCCCTCCCCCCGGTTTTAGATTTCCTGAATGGGGTTCTTTTTTTGTTTCATAGGAATCAAATTTTGTTTCTGTATTAGAGTCTATTATAAACTACAGCTGCAGTTTAACAGTTTGTCCACACTTTTATGTTTTTATGTTCAATAAACACCAAGTTAAACAATTGTCTCCACTGGGCACAGAATTAGAAAAATTGGAAGTACTGAAATGTGTTCAGTTTCAATAGCATAGATGTAAAGAGCATGAAGCTGAAGACATGAGAACACGGCACAGCTTCACAGTTCACACGGGAATGCACCACAGTCCACATTCTTCTGAATTCGACATGAGTGTTGCAGTTCTGTTTTTGAGGATGCATATATGTTTTTCTTTTGGGCTGCATAGAGAAAAATGAAGTAAAACCTCATTGACGTAATTGAACTTGATAACATCTCCTGGTTGTACTGCTGATGATTCACTGTGGTTTTGGTGGTTTTGTAGAACTCTGTAAAGCATGTTAGACTTATAAACATATTCAAACAGAAACTTTTATCAGGATTCAACTTTTAACCACAAAGAATAGATGAATTTAAATAAAAGCAGCCTTGGGTACAACTTTTATCAGACTAAAAATTTTTAAAAGAATATACATTTCATATGTAACCTGGAAAAAGCAGTAGTGTTCTTAAAATTAGCCTTTATGTGTAGTCATATTTTGTGAAAAGACTCAATCATTTCAGTTAATGCATGAGTACTGACATTTTGAGGGACATAGATATAAATATTTAAAAGCATTCTATATAGTCACTGCAATGCTTTCATTGTGATTCACAATTCAGCTTTACTCTTCTGTTTATGTTGTTCTAAAAGTGGTAAGAAGGTTGAAGTGTAGATGCCTTAGCTTTGCTGGTATGGAAAGTATTCATGCAGAGCTGTGACTCCCTGGAAGCAAGATTTCAGAAGAGCTACATATTATATAGGAGAAGTAAATACTTAGACCAGTACTTGAAAGCATTAAATTGTACTTGCACTGTGCACTCTGTATGTTTGATAGTCTCCCACCAGTTTTAGGTAAATTTATAAAAATTTATAAAATTTATTATATATTATATAATATATTATATATAAATTATATATAAATTATAAAAATAAATTTTTATTACTTTCATAAACTAAAAGCACATTATTTTTGTTTCAGCAACCTCTTTTTGTAGTAACAAAGATATTTTTTGTTATAAGAAGTAAATAAGTTACATGTTTTAGGTTCGTTTATATTGAATCCCTTTCTGCTTCATTTAAACGAGACAATGAAACCACTATTAAATGAGGGGAGGCATGCTTGTTTATTACTGTTTATTCTATACATTCATGGATATTGAAATTATAAATATTTTCACTAATGTCTACTTTCTATTTTTGCTAGTTATTAATTTGATGAGACACATTATACTTAACTTTTGAGATAGAATTATTTCATATTTTGTTTAAAATATTTTGGTGGTTGCTCCATTTTCTAAAGCATAAAAAAAAAGATAATCTATAGCCAAAATTGTGTTTACATTTGTTCTGTTTATATTGATCTTGCTCATCATGTTTTAAGTACCAGTTGTTTTCTGCTAGTAAAAGCTTTGGGTAGTTGGGCATGATAACACAACCTATAATAATCCTAGCTTTTGAGAACCGGATTAACGAAGATCAGAAATTGAAGAATTTGAGGCCAGCTTGGTCTGCTCCACATGGCCCTATCTCACACTCAGCTAATAAAAAGCAGGGTGCAGGCTTGTGTCAGTATGGCACGTTTATTTCTTACTGAAGCTGTTTGCTTTTCAGATACTGATACTGTCTTGGAACATTCCTGATTCCAACACACATTTTCAAGTTGATGCTCAAGTTTACAAACAGTGATTAAAGAGGAACAAGCTGGCTTTTATAACATGGATATTTTGTGAAAACATATAGAAAGCTAGCTGCTGATCTTCCTTGTGTGGATTATACTTTACCAAGGGGTGGCTTGTACTTAGAATCTGAGTGTTTTCATTGGCTGAGAAGTAAAATTTCTGCACACTTACCCCTTTGCTTGTGTGCTTTTTCTATTTTGTGGTGTCTTGAGCTGTCACATTATCCATACATTTTTGTAACTGATCTGTTTTCTCTTTCAGCATAATGTTGCTGCTTCTTGTGTCTAGTGTTATAAATCTTATCAGCAATGGTTCGCCTTTTATGTGTTTTGGCAGAGAGGAGTTCACAATCTGAGTGGTGCCTTGATAGATTTTTTTTTTTTGTTTCATCTACAAAAACATTATTTTCTTGTTCTAGAAAAAATGCTAGTTTACCAAAGAGGTCTTAATATTCCCTTTAAAAATTCCTATTTTCCTATCATTATTTGATAAAGTTCCAAAGTAGACAATATTCAGAAGCATATAGGGGAGTGGATTACTAGTTAAAATATAGTTCAGTTTTTTTTTGAAAGTAGCCATGGCATGTTCTAGTGGCACTTCTGCCCCCATAAGTGCTTTTATGAGTTTGAGCAGTGTTGTCACACTGTAGATTTATATCATTTGTGATAGACTGGACATTTATGTCACTGAATTTATAATGCTACTAGTTTTTAGGAAACTTAGTCTGAGCCATTATTTCTACATGGGATACAGAATGCAGCACAATTGGAAGAATACAAATTTAAGAGATATTAGTAATGTTTGAATGAGATTAAATACTTCAATTAATTCGTATTCTTACCAAATAAGCAAGCTATGAACTATGGAGCATTTATATATATATATATATATATATATAGTTAGTAACTTTTAAGGACAATAATACTGAAATTTATATGGGACTCAGAATTAAATTTAGATTTTACAATTATGAAATACAGTATTTTCTTTAATCTCTGTAACTACTCCAGATACTGTAGAACGTAAGTCAAAGATCATAATTTGATAAGTATTGACTGATATTATTTGTTTTCTAGTTAAAACTTTTCTCTAGCATTATAAATGTGTATATATTAGTTACACATGCATAATCTGCTATTACAGCCACATTTAGCAATACTTTGATCAGATGTTTCTCTCCTTGGTTGTGGCTGTGACTCAGTAGTAGAGCACTTGCCCAGCATGCATGAGATATGGGTTCTGCCTAGCACTGCAAAACTGTTTTGCTCTTTTAGCTGCCTCTCTGTATCTAGTCTGGCTACTTCTAGTATCAAGTACAAAGAATGCCACAGAGTCTGCCATGTAAAATGTCTGATAACTGGATCCATTTCACTCTTGCCTTTATGTCATACTTTCTTAAGCTTGTTTTCAAATAACTGTCTCTAGTTCTTTGTCTTCCTAATCTCTTTTCAAGAGATAAAGCAGAATAAGTACATTTAAAGTATGCATAAAATATAAAGATTAAAGTCAAACATCATGGATCTACTATCACATTTTCTTTTCTTCTCTTCTCTTTTCTTTTCTTTTCTTTTCTTTTCTTTTCTTTTCTTTTCTTGTCTTGTCTTGTCTTGTCTTGTCTTTTCTTTTCTTTTCTATTTTATTTTATTGCCTGATCCCCTGGGATCTCTCTACTTCCTTTCTACTGTCCACTGACCTTACTTGGCCCTTTACCACAAGAGAAATAAAACTAGCTACAGGATGAAGCTAGAGAGAATCAGAACAAACCAGTGAGCTGAATCTCACACTGGTAATCTTTTAAAGAAGATTTTTCAAGAAAATGAACCCCTTTACAGCTTATAAATCCAGTGTCATCAAGGTCCTGAGGAAAATACTTGCTGTTTCTGCCAATAAGCAGCCTACAGTTCTTGTAATCTTTGACTCTGTTCCTCAATTCCTTTCTTTCTAATGACAGCCGCAGCTTTTGCTTTACTAACCACTTGAAGGGTCTGTATGACCATCTAGTGTCACAAATAGAAAGATTTGTTCACTTCATTTTAAATTTTAACTAAATACATATTATTATTTATGGGTCTCCCCATGTAGCTCTGGGTGATCAGGAAATTGAAATGTAGATCAGGCACATTTCAAACTTGCAGAGATCCTCCTCTTTTGCCTCCTGAATGTTGGGGAATTTCTTCCATGAACTAGTCATCTATAGGCTCTACCTAACCCAATGGGCTCAGAAAAATTCTTTACGTGCACGAAGTAGGCACATTCTGCTGCTTATCTCCTCATAACTTTCTAGTCCAATTCCAAGTCCTTACACTAGTCTTCTTTAAAAAAAAATTATTGGATATTTTATTTACATTTCAGATGTGATCCCGTTTCCCCATTTCCACCCCCTCCCCAATCCAGGAACTCCTGATCCCATCCCTCCTCCTCATGCTTCTATGAGGATATGCCCCCACCCACCAGCCCACTCCCACCTCCCCACCCTCGAATTCCCCCCCACGGGGGCGTCTAGCCTTCCTTGACCAACGACCTCCTCTCCCACCTATGCCCTACAAGGCCATCTGCCCCTACATATACAGCTGGAGCCATGGGTCCTCCTCTATGTGCTCAGAGCCTGGTGGTTTAGACCTTGGGAGCTCTGGTTGGTTGGTGTTGTTGCTCTCCCCATGGGGCCTCAAACCCTTTCAGTTCCTTCAGTCTTCTTTCTAACTCCTCCTTTGGGAACCCCATGGTCAGTTCAATGGTTAGCTGTGAGCATCTGCCTCTATGTATGTCAGGCTCTGGTAGACCTCTAAGGAGACAGCTATATCAGGCTCCTGTCAGCATTCACTTCCTGACATCCACTCAGCCTCTGCCTTTGGTGACTGTACATGAGATGGATACCCAGGTGGAATGGTCTCCAGATGGCCCCTCCTTCAGTTTCTGTCCCACACTTTGTCTCCATATTTGCTCCCATGAGTATTTTGTTAGACCTTCTAAGTAACTCCACACTTTGGTCTTCCTTCTTCATGAGCTTCATGTGGTCTGTGAGTTGAGTCTTCGCTATTCCAAGTTTTTGGACTAACATCTGCTTATGAGCGAGTAAATACCATGTGTGTTCTTTTGTGATTGGGTTAACTCAGGGTGATAATTTCTAGTTCCATCCATTTACCTAAGAATGTCATGAAGTCATTTTTAATATCTCAGTAATACTCCATTGTGTAAATATACCATATTTTTTGTATCCATTCCTCTGCTGAAGGACATCTGGGTTCTTTCCAGCTTTTGGCTATTATAAATAAGGTTGCTATGAACATAGTGGAGCATATGTCCTTGTTATATGTTGGAGCATCTTCTGGGTATATGCCCAGAAGTGGTATAGCTGGATCCTCAGTTAATGCTATGTCCAGTTTTCTGAGGAACCGCCAGACTGATTTCCAGAGTGGTTGTACCAGCTTGCAATCCCACCAACAATGGAGGAGTGTTCCTCTTTCTCAGCATCCTCACCAGCATCTACTATCACCTGAGTTTTTGATCTTAGCCATTCTGACTGGTGTGAGGTGGTATCTCAGGGTTGTTTTGATTTACATTTCCCTGATGACTAAGGATGTTGAGCATTTCTTAAGGTGATTCTCAGTCATTCGAGTTTCCTCCGTTGAGAATTCTTTGTTTAGCTCTGTACCCAATTTTTAATAGGGTTATTTGGTTGTCTGGAGTATAATTTCTTGAGTTCTTTGTATATCTTTGATATTAGCCCTCTATCGGATGTAGAATTGGTAAAGATCTTTTCCCAATCTGTTATCACCTGAGTTTTTGATGTTAGCCATTCTGACTGGTGTGAGTGGAATCTCAGGGTTGTTTTGATTTGCTTGAAATGTTGAACAATTCTTTAAGTGCTTCTTGGCTATTCGAATTTCCTCAGTTGAGAATTCTTTGTTTAGCTCTGTACCCAATTTTTTCATAGGGTTCTTTGGTTGTCTGGAGTCTAATTTCTTGAGTTCTTAGTATATATTGGATATTAGCCCTCTATCAGATATAGAATTGGTAAAGATCTTTTCCCAATCTGTTGGTTGCCATTTTGTCCTATTGACAGTGTTCTTTGCCTTACAGAAGCTTTGTAATTTTATGAGGTCCTATTTGTCAGTTCTTGATCTTAGAGCATAAGCCATTGGTGCTCTGTTCAGAAAAATTTCCCCTATGCCCAGGTATTTGAGGTTCTTCCCCGCCTTATCTTCTATTAGTTTCAGTGTATCTGGTTTTATGTGAAGGTTCTTTATCCACTTGGACTTGAGCTTTGTACAAGGAGATAAGCATGGATCGATTTGCATTCTTCTACATGCTGACCTCCAGTTGAGCCAGCACCATTTGTTGAAAATACTGTCCTTTTTCCACTGGACAGTTTTGGCTCCTTTGTCAAAGATCAAGTAACCATAGGTGTGTGGGTTCCTTTTGGGTCTTCAATTCTAGTCCATTGATCTTCTTGCCTGTCTCTGTACCAATACCATGAGTATGCTCATGCTTCAAGAGAGGCTTACTTTTTAAAATGGTCTCTGCTGAGGCAAAAAGGAGGTCTAGATGGACCCCAGTGAGACCACAGAATTGCCACTGCCAGTCTCTTCCAGGAGATCTGCAAGCTGATCAAAGATGGGCTTTATCATCTGTAAGCCTGCAACTGTCTGTTCCAAGCTGGATAGCAGGAAAATACACCTTGGCCCGAGGAAGGGCATGTGTGTGAGCATAGCAGAATGCCTTTGTGTGAATGCTTAAGAAGGTGGTTTAGATGAGAAGGATGAGGATCCTATACTGGCTTCTCAGAAGATACTGTGAACTTAAGATTGGCCACTGCATGTATCATAGCCTGCCTGCCCGGGATGTGTTTAAAAAACAAAAACAGAAACAAACCAAACAAGGGGATTCTCACAACCAACCTCTTGCCACATATATCTGTATGTATATACTTGTAAAAAGAAAAAAGAGGCCATGAGTTTAAATGAAAGGTAGGAGACATATATGGGAGAAGTATATTTTCAATTAAAAAAATATTAAATTGTACAAAAAGAGACTTTTTAAGAAGGATGAGACCAAGAAGTAAAACTTCCCTCTCATGTCTTCAGAAAGTGGCCTTAATGATATATAACATGAATCAGTTATTAAAACAAGTCTTAAAAAAGAGTTTTGAAACCAAAAGGCATAAGCTTAAGGATAAGAAACAATATAAGTAGTGAAGTATGAAGAACATTTTTGGATTTAAAAAAAATTAAAGGCCTATTTGATATCAAGGTTCAAAGCCTTATAGAAAATGGCAATTATAAGGAATTAGTTAAGCCAAAAGAAGAAACTTACTCATTAACTTAAAACAGTTCTTAGAAATAGATTGTCATGGCTGTGACAGCTCAGTCACTTCAAGTTAACCATCTTGTTGAATACAGTGACTGCTATATTAGACAAGCCAAAGACAAGGCAGGAAGCCTTCTAGGAAGAAGCAGAGAAAGCAAGGTTGTGCCGAGAGTCACACCAGTAGTCTTGAAAGAAACAAAAGCAGGCACTGCTTTTTTGTGTATTGAAAGGAGTATACTTTGATCCTTGTAAACCATTTCCTTAAATGTAATTTAACCTAGGACATAGAAGTTATGAAAAAGTTATGAAAAGTTAACAAGAAGTTATGAAAGTTTGTCCATAGGAGGAGATAGCTCCACACACAGATTTCAGCTTAAGATTATGAAGACTCTTTTGTGGGTGTGTGGCATGTATGCTGCTAGTTAATTTTTCTTAAATTTTCAGTGACATGCTTTTGGATCTGTTTTTCCTTTTTTATGATAGTTTTATATTTAATTTTAAAGGGGTACTTATGTGTATGTGTTTGTCTGTATGTGTGCCATATGCATGCAATGCCCATGGAGTCCAGAGCTGGGCATTGGATCTCCTAGAATTAGAGGGATAGGTAGTTGTGAGCTACCTGATGAGGTGCTCGAATTTGATCCTGGGTCAATCTGTGAGGTCAGTGAGTGCCCTTAACTTCTGAGCCATATTTCAAGCCAAATAATAAATATTTGAAGGTTAATATATGTTATGGTACTGCTTTTGTTCTGAAAATGGTTTAGTCTTCAGATTGCTCAGTTATAAAGTATATAAATTAATGAAGTAATCTGTAAAGAGATTATTTTTATTCTTATCTCGCCATTCTTTCTGACATCTAAGCTGTTGTAAGCCGTCCTTGTCAGTGGATAGGGTGTAGCTTGCCTCTGCATGTGCTTGTTCATGCACTTGTAACCCAGTGCTCTTTTACAGATGATTCTCTGGGACTGGGACTTGAAGCAGTGGTGTAAACCTCATTACCAGGTGAGTATGCACAGTACTGATGCCTGTCGAAATTACTCATCCTTCAGGTAAAGCTGCTCCACGGGATTTCTGTGTAATAAATGCTCTTTGTCTGAGCTAAGGTAGCCAGAATTTTCATGAAAGTAGATTTGTAAAAGTTTATTAAATACAAAAGAAAAAAATTAAAAAACAAGTGTTTTTAAAGTACTTCTAATATAATCATGGGCCGAAAATAACTAATATCTTTTTAATGAGGACAAGCTGAATTTTTTTTTTATTTTTTATTTATTTATTTTTTTTGGCAAAACATTTTACTAGGGAAACAAAATGCTCTAACTTCTTTTCTAAAAAATACTTATTATTTTTAACATATGTACAAAAAATGGTACGGTTCAGTGGGTTCCCACAAGCTAAACCTCCCATTTGACTAGTACCCATGTAAAAGCAGAGCATTACTGTGGCCTCAGAGCCTCACCTGCCTGGATCCCCAGTGAGAATCCCTGTCCGGACTTCTAATAGTTGTTTCTTATTTTCACATTTTTATATATGTATGCATAATGGAAATGGGATAATGTATATATTAAGTTCATTGTTATCATTTAAGCATTATATATCATCAGAAAATGAGAATAGGAGTATGAGGAGAAAGAGAAAAATAACTTGGAAACACATGCTATTTATTTTATACAAACTGCTGAGTTTTTATTTTGGTAGATCTTTTAACTTACAAATGTTTGCATGTATAGTCTACGCTATAAAATGTTATTACATATGGCATTTTGAAACATTTTTTTACAGTGAAAGAGATCTTAAGTACTTTATTATTTACGTTACAGGAGTTTGAATTATCCTCAGCTTTATTTCACTAGTTGTGTCAACACCAACTTTTTCTTTTCAAAAAACAACAACAACAACAACAACAACAACAAAATGCTCCTTTGAATGGATGATTTTTATTTTATATTTAAATGTTTTAGTTTATTTTATTATTTTGTGTGTTATGGCTGTATGTATGCATGCCTGTGCACCATGTGCATATTTCAAAGACAAGAATTGAATGTCTGGAGTTATAGATGGTTGGGAGCCACCATGTAGGTGCTAGGAAATGAACCCAGGTCCTCTGCAAGGGCAGCAAGTACTTTTAACTGCTGAATCATCACTTTAACCCCTGGGGTTTTGTCTTTTTTTTTTTGTTGTTTGTTTGTTTTTGTTTTCATGACACAGGTATTTATTGATTAATTTTCTTTAATAAGATGTTTAAGTGTTTATATCATACTGTGTAATACTATATGTTGTGCATATTTCCTTTCCCATAATCCTCCCCTTTCCCTTCCAGTAGTTCCTTTTATTCCCATGATAATTGTGCTTCCACTTTCTTTTTTTTAATTAATTAATTTATTTATTTATTCACTTTACATCCTAATATCAGTCCCCCTCCCAAGACTCCCTCACTCAGATACTTCCCCTGTTCCTCCCTCCTCATCGCCTCACAAGCTACACCTCTCCTGCTCCCCTCTCCAGCACATCAAGTCATTGCAGAAGTAGGCGCATCCTCTCCCACTGAAGCCAGATAAGGTAGCTCAGTTAGGGGAACAGGATCCACAGGCAGGCAGACAACAAATTCAAAGACAGCCCCTGCTACAGTTGTTGGGGGACCTGATGAAGACCAAGCTACACATCTGTTACATATGTGCAGGGGGTCCAGGTCCAGCACGTGCTCACTTTTCCCATGGCAAGAACCAATTCCTGACACTATTAATGTTACTCTGCTATGCTTGCAGACAGGAGCCTATCCTAACTGTCCTCAGAGAGGCTCCACCCAGCAGCCAATGGAAAAAAGATGCAGAGACCCACAGCAAAACATTAGATGGAGCTTGGAGTCTTATGGAAGAGTTGAGGGAAGGACTGAGGGACTGAAAAGAACAGTGACTCCATAGGAAGACCAACAGAGTCATCTAATCTTTACCCTTTGGGCTCCCAGAGACTAAATTTTATTTCTAAACAGTATGTGCAATAGCCACACTACCCCTAGGATGAAAATGCCTCTGGACCTTGGTAAGCAAAATTATGCTACCACAGTAGTTGGATAAAATGAAGGAGTAGGCCACACCTGACTTGAAATGGGATACCTCGTTGATGAGCTACTATAATGGACTTTGTTATCATTCTTATTCACAAAGATCCCCAGTTTTCAGTTAAAAGAAAATCTAAATTATTGGTAAAATCTAAAGATAAAGTAGTACAAGGGCAGAACCGTTGGCTTGTCCAACAAGCTTGTGTATGATGTTAGGCATCTCTGCCCTTATCAAAGTGTAGCATTCATCTCTAAAATACACAGCTCATAAATGTTCAACTTGATGTGTTTTCTCATACTGAAGAATTAATGTTCCCAGTCTCTCTTAGGTCATCTCTAATCATTCTTATATAATAATTTCAGAGATGCTTAAAACTTACTTTTATTGAAATTACATAACATGAGATGAGCTCACATCTGTATTTAGTTCTGATATGTATTTCAACTAGTGTTTTTGTATTACTCTCAAATTACTTTCAATGAGAAAGACTAGTTGGTATTAGACCAATTCTGGCCTAAAACTAGAAAAGCTGAATTAAATACTATAGCATACATTCAAGGCAACACACCATAGCCAAGTATTCAGAGCATGAAAGGCCAAAGATTCATAGTCAAGACAGAAGATAGAAATGAATGCAAGGGAAGTAGCAGAAGTACTTTCTCCTCCAGTCCCTTTGGACTGGACTGCAGAAGCAAGGTAACAACAGAACACCATCCTCTGGAAAGTCACAATGAAGTGCACATGTGTGCATCCTCCTGCAGAAGATGACCTGTAGCTTCCTTAAATCAGATTTTTTTTTTTTTTAGTGTTAAGCTTTCTGTGTAACAAATATATATTTTTCCTTTTTTTTTTTTTTGTTTTTTAGAATACTGGAGGAGGAAATGGAGTTGATCTTTCAGTGCTAAATGAAGCTCGCAATATGGTGTCAGACCTTCTGATTGACCCAAGCCTTCCCCCACAAGTCATTTCTTCTCTGCGGAGTATCAGCAGCTTGATGGGTGCTTTCTCAGGTTCCTGTAGGCCAAAGATTAATTCTTTCACACCATTTCCTGGATTTTATCCCTGCTCTGAAGTAGAAGATCCAGTAGAGAAAGGAGATCGAAAACTTCACAAGGTTAAAATACAGTAACCATCCAGCCTTGTTTATCTCATTTAATGATTTGTTTTCATTAAAAAATTCCTCTAAATGTTATATAATACACCATTTCTTTCCCAAGGATCAACTTCTTTTATATCATGCTGCTGAAGCTTTACAGACAGTTACAAATGAAAGTAATTCTGCACTCACTTTTCAGTAATTTCTTCCCAGGGCTGAGGATCGAACCCATAGCCTTACATATATGCTGGGCAAATGTAATGCTTCTAGCAGTTTTTATTTTAAGTATCACTGTTATATTTAGCAGTTACCATTTATGTGCTAAGAACTATTTGATAATTGTTGTAGTAAGAAGTAGAAAACAGCAAGGAACTTAATTCTAGGCTTATATAAGAGAGATCATGTCATTAATCTCTTTTCATTTATAGAGCTCAGGAATTACATTGGTCGAACCAAGAACAAATGGCCATTATAATAATATATTATTATTATTACTAAATGATTTTTACAGATATAAAACCCTAACTCTGTTTACTTCCTGGCATTTTTACAGCTCAATGAGCACTGGTCTTTTCATAATTAGATATGGAATTAATTTTGTCTTGGTACTTAAAAAATAAGATTTACTTTAGAAATTAATACATATAGGATATATTAACTTGGTACATACTATGCTTGTTTATTGTGCTGTTATCTATATCTGTTGTTGAGTTGTGATAGCTTTCCAATATCTAAAATCATAAGGTTTTAAAGCTAAAAATTATTGTAGTTTATTTGCTAAGAACTGACTAAGAAAAGATAAAATTCAAATAAGTTTGTTTTTAAAAATTGTACTAGTTTATACAGAACCTAGAAAAGGAAAATATGGAGTTTTTTGAGTTAATTTGGTTTTTGTCAGTCTCAATATTAGGGTTTATAAATGTTGAAAAATTAAACAAAGACAGTTATAGACTTTAAAACTAGATCATCTGGGTCGTAGGTAGTTAATTGGAGCTTCTACTTTTAAAAAGTTTAAAAACTAGTGTCCATATTCACTAGAGTTCATTTCACAATGGTATTGATTCATGTGACTTTTTAGTACACCACATACTTTCAAGCACCCAAAAGGGATGATAGTAGTTAATGGAATTCTTAACTAGTCTTGAGTTTTCACCCAATATGTTTTTCTTATTCATTTCCCACTGACATTTATTAGTCTATGGTAGTGATTTTTAAAGAGAATAATTCTTTAAAATTGTAATCATTAGCAGGGAATAGTTGCTCTCTTCTGTAACTGCGACACTGGGGAAGTGGAAACTGAGGACTGGACTACATACTAAGACTTTGTCCCAAAACTTTAAAAAGAAAACAAACTATTGTAATCAGAAAAGCCCCACTGAAAACATTATTATGCTGTTGTATTTAGTGTGTAAAAAAGTTTTCTTGTAGATTAAAAAAAAATTTAAACATGATATTAATTAAGTAGAATGTCTGAATAGCTCATTTCCTAAGCTTTGTAGTTAATTATAGTAATTTAGAGTGCTGAAATCTGCTAATGTAATTCGTTTAAAAACCAGGAAGTAACAATCTTGCCTTTTCTTTGTGTTCTTTAAACTCCTTATTAGAATTTCATATCTAATTTGTCTCTGATTTTGGAAAAACATATAAACACAAAGATTTATTTTAAATCAGAAAATATTCTCAGAATCTGTGAAAAAATAAATAGTAAAAGGAAAGGGGATGGGGACAAATGATTTTTTTCATCATTTATTCACTTTATATCCCGATTGAAGACCTCTCCCTCCCAGTCCCACCCTGACTAATCCCTTTCTCCAATACTCCTCCTCCCCAAGGGGAAATCTCCTATGGGTACCAGGCTGTCCAGGCACATCAAGTCCCAGCAGGGCTAAGCACATTTTCTCACACTGAGGCCCCTACAAGACAGACTAGCTATGAGAAGGGGATCCAAGGGCAGGAAACAGGAGACAGATAATTCAGTAGGAATGTGGTTTTTTTTTTGTTTGTTTGTTTTGTTTTGGTTTAGTTTGGTTTTACATATGTTACAAACTAAGAAAGATTATTTGAACCTAAGTCAGAGTAAGCAAGGATTATATTACATCTAACTTACCATTACATCTAACTTACCATGAACTTTTATAAAATCAGTGTTCTTGTGAAAACATAAATACAGTATTTAGCTTTCTGATATTGTAGTGTCTCTAGTGCAGGAATTGTATAAAGCAGACATTATATTAGACGTACATCATGGGCACATTTATTTATAATAGTTTAAGGAAAATATTATTCCCTTTACCTGATGTTTAGATCAGTTGAGAATTTACTCAAAAATTACAGTAAAATAACATTTAAGATGCTCTGTACTTAATTTAATCATTAATTTTAAAGGTAACTGAGAACCTGGAGCTTTTCCACAATAGCTATTATGAGCTTATGTACCTTTTGCTGGAAATATAAAAGGTGGTGACTACCTTGGGCCCTACCTTGTACTCTGAAGTGAATTTTTAGTGTCAGTTATCTATTGCCATTTTTTAAGCTCTGATTTTTTTCACTCTTGGAACTATAAATAAAATGAAAAAATTAAAAAATGTAGTTTGTCATAAGAGTTCAGGAGCTTTTTTATTAAGAAAAAGTAAATAGTCAATATCAGATGTGGAAATTGGAAGTGGAAGTAGAAAATTGGAAGATTTTCAGAGTGAAGTTTTGTTTTCCCTGTATGTATTATGTTGATTTTTGATGTGCCATTATATGTAACATATTAAAGGATGATAATTTAGCTGTTTTGAAATTATTCAATAGGGATTGAGTAGCAGAACCAGTTTCCCAACTCCACAGCTGAGGAGGAGCTCAGGAGCATCAGTGTTGCTGACCAATGAGCACTATTCAAGGTGGGATCGCAGCAGTGGCAAGAGGCCTTACCAAGAATTCAGCGCTTCAAGGTAAAACTCTGGGAACCTTTTTAATGTAAAGCACCCCTCCCTTTTTGACAAGTTTGTTGTAGTTTTAAAGTCAAGAAAGAATTGTTTCAGTATTTTTGGTACTACGTAGGTTGTAATTCTTAAACGTGGTAAAGTCTGAGAAGGCACCAAGTATAGAAGCTGTATTGAGACCTCTAGCTAGTGTTTTAGTTCTTGTCTATGTCAGTGAAAAAAAATGGAGTGAGATTAAGTATTGAAATTTAACTATAAGGCAGAGAAATACTACTCTAGGAGTGAGTGAAGGCTTCTGAAGAGTGTCGCACTATGGATGGTTGAAGGGCAAGTTTAACTCGAGGGAAGTATTGCTCAAAATATTATTCCAAAGAAAGAAAAATCAGAGAATTCCAGATATGGTTGGAGGTTTCTTTGGAGTAGGGTTACTACCTTTTCTCTCTTTATGTGGGTTTTCAGATGCATGGTGGGAAGATACACTTTTGGGTTACCTCTTGTTTTTATTAATAAGCTTGTGTAGCCTACCTTAGAAAGTAACAATTTATCAAGTTTAGGTCACCTGGGTCCAGAGGATGTTGGAGTCTTTAAAAACCATATCCATGAGATGGCTTGGGGCAATGGTTCTCAGCCTTCCTAATACTGTGACCCCTTAATATAGTTCCTCATGTTATGGTGACTCCCAACCATAACATCATTTTTGTTGCTACCTTATAACTATAATTTTACTAGTGTTATGAATCAGAGTGTGAATCATCATCTGTTTTCTGATGGTCTTAGATGACTCTGTGAAAGAGTCATTTGCATCCTGGAGGGTTGTGACCCATAGGTTGAGAACCACTGGCTTAAGGTAACTAAAATCAATTAAGCATACTGTGTTCCTGGACCCTTTTGGCCTCTTCTACAGAGGCTGAAACCTAGAGCACTCCCGTATGCTAGGCACACTTTCTATTATTATGGTGGGGCATCTTTCAAATTTATGGAAGCAGTCACTAATCCATTGTGTAATATGCCAGTTACTGACTTGGAAAAGACAAACCATATTCTCTAGTCTTATCATAGTTGCTAGTTTAAGGTAGCAAGAATGTTCCAAATCTTGTTCCTACTTAAAGCAAGACTACATACATATTCTATAATCCCTTGAGAACTAGCTTGAAATGAAACACCTTATCTTAGAAATCACAGTTAAATGAGGCTGGGAAAAATATAGGAACTAAAATTTTATGAATATTAATAAATACCATTTCCCCGATAACAGAGGATTCAGTTCTTATATCTTTCAAAAGCCATGAAAGATATTGATCTTTTTCTTGTGTGGGTAGAAACTTCTTTTCAGTCAGTTATCTGGGTTAGTAGAGTTGTAACGAATGGAAATTCCATGTTAGACCACACTATCTTACTATTGAGCAGGTGTCAAGCTAAACTTTGTTTAGTTTGAGCTGTGTAATTTACGCATTTGAAACAGTAGATGGCAGGATTGGTACATAGATGTTCATATGTTAAACTATGTTAAGATTTATGTGTGAGGTATACTCAATTATAGTTACCATATTCTTTTATGTTTTTTTAACTTGAATTTTGTTGTGTTTGATCAAATTAATTCCTGTTTCATAAACCTTTAATGTATAGAACAGTAGAGTGAAGTATGAATAGTTTATAGTACAGAAGAATGAGAAGCAGTAAAAATTTTGTCTTGAATGTAAACATGATTTTTTTTTTAAAATGAAAGTATGATACAGGCTAATGAGAAATAAGAAAGAGGTGTAAGCTGAAGACTTAGGTTTCTTTGCCCTAGGAAGGAATCATCGTTTTGGAAATACCTAGTTGGGTTTAAGTTTTGTTTTACTCTTCACCTTTGAAGTATGGCAATATATTTTCAGTTAAAGATGTTTGACATATTAAGTTCAACTCATTTTTATCTAAGTTCTGCCTCAGATAATTATAATAAAAATACGATCTAGATAAATGTTTATCTTCAATTGATAAGTGTTTATGATGTGCACAGATTCTCTGGATTCAGTTAACATATTCAGACAGACTAATATTTTTCATCAAAGATTTAGAAATTTGGTCAAAAAAGTAATTGGTTTTATGATATGTGATTCCTTTGAATAGACATATACCTTAAATGCTAAATATAGTTTTTCTAGTATACAGAAGCTGGAGTTTCTCCATAATAAATTTCCAAATGTTCTTTATACATAGTTGGGACAACATAGTGTGTTAGTTTTATATAAATTTGACATAAGCTAGGGTCATCTGGAAGAGGAACCCCAGTTCCATCAGGCACTTTAGGCCAAGCTGATGGGGCATTTTCTTGATTACTGATCAATGTGTTAGGGCCAAGCTGCCTGTGGATAGAGCCACCCCTGGGCTGATTGGGTCCTGGCGACTATAAGACAAGCTGAGCAGACCCTGTAGGGCAAGCATTAAACCCCACTCCTCTGTGGCCTCTGCCTCGAGTTCCTTCCCTGACTTCTGTCAGTGATGGAGTGTGACCTGAGAGTTAAGAGCTGATATGAATAAATCCTTTCCTCTCCCAAGTTGCTTTTGGTAATGGAATTTAATCACAGCAATAGAAACTACAGCTGAGATAATCAAGAATATGTAAAACTGTAGCAACCACCACTCTTTTTAAAATAACTCACAAATTAATGAGAGAAATTAATATATAGGAACTGGGCAACTGGCTCAGAGAAAAAACTGCTTGTTATACAAGTGTAAGGGTCTGAGTTTGGATTCCTAGCACCTCTATAAGTGTGTGCTTGGAGGTTTATTTACAATTTCAGCACTCAGAAGGCAGAGAAAAGGTATCCTGGGATCAATCTGATTAGCTAGACTAGCCCTATCAGCAAGCTTTGGGCACAATGGTAAGACTGAGTGAGGCTGAGAGCAATCAGTGAAGATTTCATGTCAGCCTCAAGCCTCCTCACACACACTTATACACATACGAGTATAGTTTCTTGTGAATACATACATGTGCCCCCACATATGAATGAACATGCATACACACATGCACTCATACCACATAAGCATCAAAAAAATCTTTAACCATTAAAATTATGAACAATATGGAAACTTTTATAATAGAAATATGAATAAATACCTTTGAGGTCAAAAGTAGCTCTTTGTTGAGTAAATGGAGTTAGAAAGAGCAGGAAAAAGAGGTGGGACTGGAGGGAGGGGCTTACTGAGAACAGAGCCTATGTCAGTAAAAATTAAAAGAAAGAAGACAGAGAATGTAGTCCTAAGGCCTGCTCAATTGCTGGAATGAGTTTGCCATACTTGTAACTAGTAAGAAAAATGCCTGCTAAATAAATGACTTACAAAAGTGCCAGTCAGTATATGTTTGAGCTGGAAACAACCTATAGAAGAAAGTAGGCCAGTAAATATATAAGTTAAAGAAGATTAACATCTATGTGTTTCATATACTTTGCAACAGATGTTATATATTTTATTTTGTGTATTAGTGTACTGTCCTTAAATAGTAGTACATTATGCATATTTAATTTCTTAGCGAAAGCCCAAGAATCTGTAGTAAATATTTCACTTATATAAAACAACTAGGTTAATGATAGTGTCTCTGAGAAAAGGGAACAAAAAATAAAAGCTTTGTTTTAGTCCAGTGGTTCTCAGTGAGGACCCTAGATCAGTAAATCTGTATCATCTGAAACGTTGTTAGAAAACTATATTAACCTGGCCTATCCAAGACTTACCAAATTGGAAACTGTGGGGATGGAACCAGAGTCTGTTTCAAGAAGCCTTCTAGGTGATAACTTACCTTCAGAATGATGAACAAACTACACCTGCTGGGCCAAACCTGCTCCATCATGTTTTGTGAGAAGCATCATGAGGAAACTCACTTGTGACAGTTTAGAGTATTCACAGGATTCTTTGCTACTGTGGCAGCATTGAGAAATTGCATCAGAAACATTATAAACAGAAAAGTCAGAAGAGTTTATTATTTTGCCCTTTTAATAGAAAAGCTTTACTGTATCTCCTCTAGGTCTGAGATAGAAGTCCTACTTTGGAGTGTAGAAGTACTAATTTGTTAAGTGATTTACAAAGAGAAAATAGGGGAAAATGAATTTTTATAATCTAAAAATTCTTACTTTTTTTTTTTTAGTCATGGATGCCACATGAACGGGCCTTTTAATTCAAATCTTTTGACAATTCCAAAGCAGAGGTCATCATCTGTATCGCTGATGCACCATGCAGGTCTGAGAAAAGCTGGTAAGAAATCATCCTGTTTTACAAATAATCTTACTGTTGTACAGGTTGACTTTGCACCCTTGGGGTCTTTCTACCTCAGCCTTTCAAGTACTTGGAACTTAGGTGTGTTTCATCTTATCTGGCTTACAAATGATTCTTCTTAAATTAAACATTGGAGCCCTCAAACCATATGGTAATGCACATACTTCTCATTTCACAAATTTTGAATATCATATACTGTGTTAACATGATTAAGCCATTTGAGTTGATGACTACTTTGTCCATTTGTTAATTCACACAATAAACAGTTTTTCGACATCTTTGTACTATATACTTTGATAGACATTAGCATTTGGATAGAACATAAGGAGTCTTTTTACTGACTTGAAATAGGTGCAGCAGAGCCTTATGACAGAAGTGCATTGCTTTGGATAATGCATATTCCATGATGGGTAAGATAAGGAAGACACTCTTGTCAAAACGACCTAAGACAGGTTCAGTCTTGTTTATGAAATAAAAAAGGGGGAGAGGCAGAGAGTCTTTGGGGCTGCTTGGCAAGAATCTGACATGGGCCAAGGACAAGGAAATGGGCTGCTTGGCAGGAATATGACATTGGCCAAGTACAAGGAAGTAGGCTTCAAGCAGGAATCTGACATTAGGCTAGAACAAAGTAGTAATTCCAGGGAGGAATCTAAATCTTAGGGTAGAACAAAGAAGTAATTTCAGGCAGGAATCTAAATCTTAGGCTAGAACAAAAAAGTAATTTCAGGCAGGAATCTAAATCTTATGCTAGAACAAGGAAGTAGGCTTCAGACATGAAAATAACTTTGGGCTAGGACAGAGAAGTAGGCTCAGATACTTTGGTCATCCTGATAAGCCCTTAAGAACAGTTATAATGGGGGTGTTTACATAATTGGGTTTAATGTCTTGTTTTTTCTTTGACTATTTGTGTTTATTGTCTTGCTTGTTTCTTGACTATTTGCATCTATTGTATTGCTAGAACCTCAACCTACAACTGACCTTAATGCATGCATGTAATTAAAATGGTATAAAAGCATAAAGGAGGAGGGGGAATAGGGTGGGGGCTCTAAGGAGGGGAAATGGGGAAAGGGGATAACATCTGTATTGTAAATAAATGAAATATCCAATTTAAAAAAGAAAAAAATAGCTACAGATATAGAACAATAGAAATTTTTTTATGAGAATATATTGATTTTATAAAATGATAATTGTGGTAAAATATTTGATATGGGGGTAGAAAATTCCCTGCCTATAACCTGATGAGTTGTTCTAGCAGTGGTTCTTAATCTTCCTAATGCTGTTCTCATGTTGTGTTGACCCCACCCATAAAAATTATTTCATTGTAATTTTGCTATTGTTATGAATTGTAATGTAAATATTTGTTATGCAGAAGATCTCATATGCCAACCCCAAAGGGGTCATGGGCCCACAGGTTCAGAACTGCTTTTCTATCAGATTTCTCTTAAACTAAAGATTATATCCATGGGGAAATATCTCAGTAAGGAACTCAATTCAATCCCCACGTGGTAGTCTACTGGAAAGTCAGAAGCAGGAGGATCCCTGGGGCTCACAGGCTATCCAGCCTGGTCTATGTGGCTAGCTTCAGGTCAGTGACAGACCCAGGATAAAAGGGGGTTGTGGTGGGGAAGATAGGAACCTCCTGAGGAACAATTCATGAGGTTGTTTTTTTGGCCTCCATATGCATATTCAAATGCATACACACACATGCACACATAGAGGCATATACATCTACACACACATACATACATAAACAATTCATAAATAAACAAAATATCCAAGATTTGATAATTTTTTAAAACTTTGTGGGTTAAAGATATTTTAGAAATATAACATGGAGGATGTTAGAGTGATGGCTGCCAGTTAAGAACTCCAGTTCCTCCTATAAGAGACATGGGTTGGATTTATAGCATGCACATGATAACTCCCAACTCTCTGCAACTTCTTTCAGGGGATCTGATCCCCTCTTCTGGCCTTACGTGAACATGAGACACACAAATAGTGAACAGATATATTTTCAGGTAAAACATTCACACATATAAAAGTTGATAACATTTAAAAATACTATTTAGGAATATCAAAGACTACCCAGTATTTTTATATAAAAATTCTTTTATGCATGCTAAGATATAAATATGAAAAAGCAGTAAAATATTATGGGTAGTCAAGAGAAATAAGCACTAGAAACAGAAGATTTATATATGAAACTGGATTTAACATTCTTTAAACTAACAATGATGTTTGAAAGAAAATGGCAAAAGGATCTAACTGCTTCAGACAGAGAACTGGAATGCAAAGGAAACTCTCAGCAGAACATCTAGAACTTAAGAATGCACTTGCTTAAGTTAAAATGTCTGTGGAATTGCAACAGAAAACAAAAACACTGATCCTGACAACAGAGAAATAAAAGCTGTTAAAAAATAAAAACCAAGAGAAGAAACACAGACAAGAAAACAAAACAAGTAATAGAACCAAGTGTACAAAATGGGGAACAGCATCAAAATTTCAGATGTATGTGTAACTTAAGGTACAATGGAAAGGACAGTAGAGCAGTCTAATACTTTGGTTAATAAAACTAGTTCACTAATGTGAATTCAATGGTATTTGGCATGATGCTCGAGATGGCTCTTTACCCTTAAATTCTGAACCTCCTTTCAAAAATTTGAATAGGATAAAGAACATCAATCCATTCTTCCAAATATCTATCTAAATCCTCTTGTATATTCAACATACTAGTAACATTTTTTGCTAAATGATTAACAAAAGTAGCTGTCTTAACTTCTTATGTCAAAGCAATTGCAGAAGCAGTGGTGCTAGCAATTAATGTAATTAAAGCTGTTATACCAGCAATAATAAAGCCCATTACCCTCTTGCTTCTGCTTAAAGCCTGACTCATTTCTTCCAGTACTTGCAAACTATTTTTAGAATACAAGCTTCTGTGATACTCAGGGCATTAAAACAAAAGCTGGTTGATAGACCTCTGTAACTGACATGCTGGATTTTAAAACACAAACACAATTTGAAGGTGTACAATCAATGCAACTTGTATTAAATAATGTAGAAGGAAGGAAGTATTTTTAACTCAACAATTAAAAGAACCTTAACACATGTGCTAACACCTGTTTGAAATCCAGATCCTGCCCCAACTTTATCTCTTGGTAAGATAACATCTTAGAGAACTGCAGCTAGTTTCCATATGTCTCTGAAAATGTCCAAAACCAGCCTTCCAAATGAAGACTGTTATTTTCAATATTGGATTGATTTCTAGACCAGTCCATGATTGAGTCTGAATAACCAGTCACATTTAAGAACAATACAAGAGACATTATAACTTTGCTTTTTGATTCTCTGTCCCACAAGTTCTAAAAACTTGAGGCAAAACAGCGTGTTCCATCAGGGATATGGGTAAGCAATGGTGGGTTGGGAACATATCTCCAATACAGCTTACCCATCACCATACCATTGGATTCATGTTAGTTCTAAAATTTACAGTGCTAGTCATCATAATTAGGAAGAAGTTTAAAGTCACTTGCAGTATTTTTGGCATAATTCTAACACCTCTTTGGATGTTTTAATGTTACATAGTGAGCTTATGAATTTCAAAAATGCTGTTCTGCTGAGTGTTGATGTGGTAGATACTGTAGATAAAAATTACCCATGGCCTGAGATCAGTATTTCTATTTTGGTCAAGTTTCAAGACTGGCCTATATAGCTTGATTATGCTAGCCCTTTTTGTCCTGGGAATACTAATATTCCTGCCCATTGTATTAAAGCTTATCTTTAATGACATCAATATCTTGGCAGCCAAAGTGCATGGCTTTGAAACTGAAAATGGACCCCCAGACAGAGTTATTAATTTAACAGGCTGGTAAGCCAAGGACGGGTAAGATTCTGCACAGAGCCTTAACAACCTAAGACATAAGTGCATTGCTTATGATAATACATATACCACAATGGGTAAGGAAGATGTTCTTGACAGAATGACCTAAGACATACTCAGTCTTGTTAATGAAATAAAAAACTGGGAGAGGTGGATAGCTTTTGGGGCTGCTTGGCAGGAATATGACGTTGGCCAAGGAAGTGGGCTTCAGGCAGGAATCTGACATTAGGCTAGAACAAAGAAGTAATTTCAGACAGTAATCTAAATTTAAGGGTAGAACAAGGAAGTAGGCTTCAGACATGAAAATGACTTTGGGCTAGGACCAGGAAGTAGGTTCAGATATTTTGGTCATCCTGATGATCCCTTAGAAACAGTGTTCATGGGAGTGTTCACATAATTGGGTTTAATGCCTTGCTTGTTCTTTGACTATTTGCATCTATTGTATTGCTAGACCCTCAACCTAGAACTGACCTTAATACATGTATGTAATTAAAATAGTATAAAAGCAAAAAGTAGGAGGGAGGATGGGATAAGGGGTTCTAGGAGGAGAAATGGGGAAAGGTGATGACATCTGAAATGTAAATAAATAAAAGATCCAATAAAAAATAAATAAAACTAGTTCACACAGCTTAGTGAGCCTTCAGTGGCTAAATGAGGGCAAGTATCTTAGATAAAATAGTCAATTCCCTGAACTACAAAGGTAATGAGAAAAATTTGTAGAAGAACCAGGAAAAGATAATTTTCAAGGGAAAATACTAATGCAATGACTTCAATAGCAACTCTGGAGGCAAAGACAAATAACTGTGTTTGAAAAATGCTGAAAGTTAAAAAAAATTTCCAATTTTGGCCCCTTTATCTAATGCATTAACTGTAGAAAGTTAGTGGTATAAAAATTCCTTTTCACTTTTTTAGTGCATGTGCATACACACACACACACAGAGTAGGTGCTGTTTTACAGTATAAAGGATATTAGCACAGTTAAGGGAAATTGATTTGGTTAGAAAATGAAACAGTTTTTCTCATACAAAAGCTTAAATGAATCTGCTACTAGCAAATCTGTACTGAAATTCTGCAAAAAAGCTCCTTAGGATAGAAGTAATTTACATTCCAGTATGAAACTACATAAATAAGTAAAAAGCACCCTTTACCTCAAGTAGTTAGATATAAGGAAATCATTGAGTAACAATAAACTTTTCAAAGTACTATAATATATGCATAGTAACAATATCAGGAAAAGATATAGGAAGAGTAAATAGATTTAAACTTCTGTGGGACTAGCCATAAGTGAAATAAGGGAAAGAATTATAATTACACATAGACAGAAGCAGAAAAAACTAGAATTACTGGGATAATTTAAAGAATTGAATAATCCAAAAGAATTTTTAAAATAGAAGGAATGATGAAACAATGAATTGCAAAATAGAAGGTTGATGACCTAAAGAAATGTCATAAAAATTAAGTAAAATGGTGTCTTTTGAGAAAGAAAAATAAATAGGAACTCACAATTTCAGCTATTAAAACTTACTACGAGGTTGTGGAAATTAAGAGAGTATGTTATTGGCATAAATATGCTCCAATTTTGGGTAGTAGAATTCAGAAATAAAACTTCATATTTACGTTCAAGTTATTTTCAGCAAAGATGCCAAGATGACTCAGTAGCAGTATGAAGTATTAACATTTCATATGGTGGTTGAAGTGGATATGCACATGTAAAGGAATGAATTTAGAACCTGCTTCTCAAAAATTATCTCAGGTTATGTTATAGAGCTTTAAAGGAAAACTTAAAATGCTAGTGTTGGGTAAGGTGTGGAGAAAAGGAACCTATAGTTACATATTTGATAAAAATTGACAGTCATTTTGGGGCCCTCAAAAATTACAGCTAGAAGTCCGCAGCAAACAAGAGTCTTTTAGAGATACCCCAAAGGCAGTCAGTCTCCTGTGTTGGTACATGTGCTTCCATGTCTGTTGCTGCATTATTCACAATAGCCAAGATACACAAACAACCTAATGTCAATGAATACATTAATAGTTAAAGATGTGTGATTCTCATGATATACCTGTGTTTTTTAGGATTTTCTAAATTTTTACCAAAGTATTATCTCTGTGTACCATTCTTCAGGTAAATCTTTATCACTTTAACTCAAGGAATTCACGAAAGATTCCACCAATAATTTGAGAGACATGCTACTTTTTCCTGAAGGATTTTTCTCTTCATTTTATTTGTGTAATTCTGTTTACTGTGTTCTAGGCTTGTTGAGTTACAAAGATACTTTTTCTCCATTGTGAAATTCAACATATTTTTAGCACAAAAAGCATCTTAAGTGTTTGTTGAATGAGCTGGAAACTTGTGGATGTATCTTTTAAACGGTCCCACTGTGCTAGTCTAATTTTATCAATTTGCTTAATGTTGTTAAACTTTAGTTTTTCAGTATTGAATATTATGAATTAAGAAAAATTTTCAATACTTTGTTATTTGTGGACAGTTAAGCTTTTTTTAATCGAATGTAAAAATAGCTGATCTGGTTTTTTTTTCTTGAAATCACAGGCCTTTCATAAAATATAAAAAGTCAAGACCAGTGTGAACTCAAAATATTTCTGCTCTGCAGCCAGACCTTTAAAGGAACTCAGTATTTACCTATTATGTGTTGTTATGTCAGAGGCTGATAACTACTAATTACTTAATAGGGATTGATAATGACAAATATACTGGTTGCTTAAATTCTTAGATTGCATCAAAGCCCAGCATAGATACAAACATAATTTATTTGAAATTTATTTTTTAGGAGGCAAATGCTCTTTATAAAAACTCAAAACACATACAGTGAATGCATACTCATAAATCCTTACTTATTTATATATTCTCTCTTAATTTTTAGGTGCTTTGCCCAGCCTCAGTCTTCTGAATTCTTCAAGCCATGTACCAGTGTCTGCTGTCTCTCTAACTAACCGGTCATCCATAGGACTTCCTGATACCACTGATTTTCTTACTAAGCCAAGTGTTATTTTACATAGATCACTGGGCAGTGTATCCAATGCAGCAGATTTCCTCAGGAACTCTGACAGCAATCTGTGTAGCAGGTAAGTACCTTAGCCATCTTGTTTCTGTTTTAGAACACAAGTTCTCTTAACAGTATTAGCAGTTTTCTATTTCTGTATTTTAAGTGGGTGATGGTTTAAAACTGTATCGTCTTGATTATATATATATGTATATAATAGTTTTAAATAGAACTTTTCTCAGTTCAGTGCTATTAGTTTCCAGATAAATAATCTTTATCTGAGGTGAAATACAATGGTATTTTACTCTTCATATCAGTAAACACAATTATTTAATATACACCACTTAGTGGTTATTTTGCAATCCTTTGTTGATTTGGTCTTCTTATTTTGTTTTCAACAGAAATACATTTTTAACTTATACCCCACTATTGAGTTTCAAAAGTATGTTCTTTCCTTTAAGGACACAGGAGTTTCCTAAGTAATATCATTCAGGTTTATGCACAGATTAGAGTCTTAGGGTATGTTACAGTTGAGATCTCATTTAAAATTCAGGCAGATTTCCTAGTAATGCTTAGTAGTGTTTAGTAAAATAAAACAAAACTTCATTTATCATATATGTTTATCTGTTTTATTCTGTAAGCTGTGGACACCAAATACTCAAATATGTTTCAACATGTGAACCTGATGGTACAGACCACCACAGTGAAAAATCAGGTGAGACTGCATCAGTTATATGTATTTTGAGTTCAAGGCTACCTTTACAGTGCCTTTTTAAACATTCATTTACCCAGTTTTACATTTCTGGGATTTTGTTTTCTGTGGTGCTGGGGTGAAGCTCGAGAGAGTCCCATGTGCTGAGTGAATGCTCCATGCTGATTACATCACAGCTCACACGTCTTCATCTTCACGGCAGTAGTACAATGGTTTTTACTTCTTCTCCGGGAATTAGTAAGAATGACTTACAGGTGACAGGTGCTGGGCATATTTTGAAGAGCTAGAAATGTGTTGTACAGATGAATGTAGTCTTTGATATGGCTAGTTTTAATAAATAGTGAAATTATTCATGTTGAAATCTGTTACACACAATTTATGCTTAAAAGGGATTATGTAGTTTTATGGTATTGAGAGAAATGATTATGAAGCATTTTATACCTATATAAGAAAATGATATTGATGAAATTTTAGCTATTCCATAACTTTAAAAAAATTGTCATGGAATCTATAAGCTCTAAAATGCTCTATCTTAGGCAAAAGGGTAACAGAGAAAGGGTAAGAAGGATTGCTCTTAACAATCCTTCCTGGACTATAAAATTCACTTTTGGATGTATACAACTCAACAGATTTAAAAAAATATTTATTCATTTGTTTGTCTGTTTATATAATTTACACCTGATATTGTTTAAAAGAAGACTGACTAAGCCTTCACTCACATGCTTCCCAGAACAGAGGCAGTACAACCTTGCAGCTTACACATTTGACTTGTGTTACTTGAACACCACATCCACATAGAGGCATCTCAAGAACAGGCAACAGGCTGATATCTTTTACATGCATAGACAGAAGTATTCTTAATGAAATATGAGTAGACTGAATTTAGAAATGTAAAAATATCCCCTTTGGTCATGTGGTATTTCAAAATGCAAGAATCATGGGACATCCAAAGGTTAATAAATAATATATGCCAAATAGATAGGGGAAAAAAATCACATGATAGTCTCAAGAGAGAAAAGGAGAAACAATAACAATTTTGTTTGTGGCCAAAACCAAACTTTTAATAGCTAGGTAGTTCCTCAACTTGCTAAAAGGTGTATCCACAGCTAACATCCATAGTGAGAAAAAGATAGTCATTATTATTTTTTATTTTTTTATTATATTTAACTTATTTTTTATGTTGCTGAGACTTGAACTGAGATCCCTGTGCATACTTGGCAAGGTATCTACCTCTGAGCTACTCTCCTAGAGTTCTTACATTTTGTTTAAAGAGAAGAAGGGAGGGAAGAAGGGAGGGAGGGAGGGAGGGAGGGATGGAGGGAGAGAGAGAGAGAGAGAGAGAGAGAGAGAGAGAGAGATAGAGATAGAGAGATTGATTGATTGATTGATTGATTTGGGAAAAATCATTTTTAAATACAAATTTTTACCACCTCTGATAGAAAACAACAAATTTGGTTTCAGCAATTTAAAACTTAGCTAAGCCTGTTGGGGCAGGGTTTGATACTCAGGATGCAAGTACACAGCCTGCTGGGGCTACAGAGAAAAGGCCAGCCTCAGTACACCAATCAATTCAAGGCTATCCTCTATAACTTAATGAGACCTGTTTTAAACTCCCAATTTTTAAAAACATTTGACAGTTTCTAGAAAATTACATGTAGATTTACATGACTCAGAAGTACTACAGTCCAGAGTATATCTGGAGAAAACAAACTCAGTGCATCCTTCATCATCATAGTGTAGGCATGGGCGCAGTACAAACTCCAGCCTGTTCTTTGACTATTTGTGTTTATCATCTGGCTTGTTCCTTGACTATTTGCATCTATTGTATTGCTAGACCCTCAACCTAGAACTGACCATAATACTTGCATGTAATTTAAATGATATAAAAGCAAAAAGGAGGAGGGGGGATGGGATAGGGGGTTTCTAGGGAGGAGGAATGGGGAAAGGTGATGACATCTGAAATGTAAATAAATAAAATATCCATTAAAAAAATTCTCAAAAGGGAAATTTATACAATGTCAGAATAGTTGAGATCTAAAAGGATAATGAAAATTAACAACAAACAGGCATAAGTAATGTTTTATAGATGACTAGTATGTTCTAAAAGTAGATTAACATGATAGTTGTGTAACCTTACATTTACTAAAAATGTTTATTTGTACACTTTGAGTACAAGCTAAATTTTCTTTTATTAACCCAAAATTTAGGTGCTAACACCTGAATGTGTTGGGGCCTTTGGGAGGGAATCAGATGGTGAAGGTGAGATTATTTCCTTTAAAGGGACTAGACTTTAAAGCTACTAGAACTTTGTAGCTTTCTTTTCTGCTGTATGAGAAACTGATCTTCTGAAACTTGAGAACTTTACCAGAATACCACTGCATTGATCCTCTCACATCTAAACTGTGAGAAATAAACTTGTTTATAAGCCACCAACATAAGATTTCTGCTACAGTGTCCTCATTGGACATGATGGGCTTTAATGGCATGTAGTTACAATTAATAAAACCTTTAGGAAATATTTTTTTTTACTACTTTTCATTATTTTGTGGAATGATTGGTCTCAGAGGAGAGATTCCTACTAGAGTACATGTGACCATAGTAGGCAGCAATCATGTGAAGTGTTACCAGGCTTATTTTTTTTAATTCTTATTATTATTGCATTATACATACAATTAGCAGGATTCAGATGTTTATGAATTTTATATTCAACTTGTATAGTAAGTTCTGTTTCCCACCAGAGCATAGGGTGGTTTATGTTCTAGAAACTCAGTCAAAAACATTTCTTTTACCTTGAACTTCAAATGGCTAAATATTTCATGCTGTAAATTTTTATAAATTTTTGTGAGATTAGAGGACTTTCAGTTTTATCTGAGTAAGTTGAAATTCTTAAAAATTATTTTTCCTATTATTCAAAAATAGATTTTTAAAATCTCAAATAATGTATATCCTATTATGGTTCCCCTCCCTCTACTACTGCAAGTTCACTATAAAATCAGTTTTCTAGGAAATTATAGTATGACATGACATGATAAAACAAAAATTAACACATCAAGAGTTGGACAAGACAAACAGGAGAAAAGCTGAAATCAAGACACAAGAATCAGAGACCCACTTCTTAGCACACTAAGAAATCTCATAAAAACATTAAACTAGAATCTATAATATATACACAGAGTCCCCAGAGTGCCTAGTGCATACCCATGCAGGTCCTATGCATGGTGCCTAGTCTCTGTGAGTTGATATGAGCTTTGATCATGTTGATTTAGATGCTCTTGTTTTGTTGAGTCCCTCTGGTTCATATACTCTTTCTGTTTTCTCTTCCATGGGGTTCCCTGGGCCTTGAGGAGAGAGATTTGATGGAGACATTCATTTAGGGCTGAGTGTTCCAAGGCTTCTCCCCCTTTGCATAATGTCTGGCTATTGGTCACTATATTTGTTCCCTCCTGTTGCAGGAAGAAGCTTCTCTGATGATTGTTGAGCATGGCATTAATGTATATTACTGGATGCAATTAGGAGTCATTTTATTGCTACTTTTTTTTTTAAATAACAGTACTTTTTATTTTACCCTAACTTTTTGGGCTATCTAGTTCTTGGTTCTTGGTTCCCCAAGCAGTGTCAGGTGTAGGTTCCATCTGGTGGGCGGGCCTTAAGTTAAATCAGATATTGGTTGGTTACTCCCACAGCTCTGTGGCACTATTGCTATACCATGCCTTGCAGGCAGAACACCATTGTCCATCCCAAGGTTTGTGGCTGGATTGGTTTTTATAGTTCTCTTTTGGTAGCACACAAAGAACTTTCCTGTATCAAAGACTCTATCCCATAGGGGTGAAGGCTCTATGAAGGCACTGGCTTGACTTCTGTATATTCAGTGAGTTGTGTAGTGTTGTCTTAAGCAAGAGGGCCTTACTATCATTTTGTAGAGAGCAAATATATATTCTTGGCCTGGGTTGTTTGGGGATTCCTGTGAGACCCCTTTGGCCAAAAACAGATGTAACACAGTCCCACCATTGGAAGCTTCATTGGTGATGAGAAATAGCAAATTGGGACTTTGTCTACCCCATTATTTGGCAATTTCATTTATATCACCTTCATTCATATATGTATGTGTATGTTTATATATATGCAAGCTTCTACTGTATTTGGTTTCCATACTACCCCTAAATGGGCCTTAATCTTAGCTGTCTCTCCTCATATTCCCTCCCTCCTCCACACCACCTCTCCCATCCTGCTCCCCACTTGTTCCTTCTGTCATAACTCCCATCCACCCATAATTATCTCTTCTATTTTACTTTTCTAATGAGAGCTGCCTTTACCCCTTAGTCCCGTACATGGAACCTTTGTGGTTCTATAGATTATAGCTTGGTTATCATGACATAATAGTTAATATCTAAATATAAGTGAGTACATACCATTTTTTGTCTTTCTGGGTCTAGGATGCCTCACTTAGGATGATATTTTTCTAGTTCCAACCATTTACCTCCAAATTCCATGATTTACCCCCCCCCTTTTTTTTTAAAATGGCTGAGTAATACTCTATTATGTAAATGTACCACATTTTCTTTATCCATTCTTCTATTGTGGGACATCTAGGTTGTGTCTAATTTTTGACTAATACAGGTTCAGTTACAGACACAGCAATTTCTTCTCTGAAGAAGACTACAATGCTTCCATCGCACACACTTCTAAAATGATTACAATAGCCCCTCCCCCATGAGAGCTTATTTGTTTACCAATACCAGTGGACTCTCAGGAAGTCTCATGACTGCTCAAAGAGACTATGAATGAAATGACATTGTAGACTGGAAGTTCCCATTTTCTTCTCTTTCAGAATATAACCAACAAATTTGAAGCCTATGAGAAGGCCAACAGGCATCCATCTTAAAATCCAGCCCAGGCACTCCTGCCAAAAAAGCAGCCAGAATTTTCCTTGTTTAAATCACTAAAAAAATCATGTGATACACATTAAATGTCAATGATTTTTAAATTAGATTTGTCCTTTGTCAGTTTCATACACATACATAGTACATAATAGGTTACTATAACCCTGTAACCTCTTTATTTACCTCTCATCCCTGTTGTCCTTCCACATAGATCTCTTTCCTGGTTGTGCCTGTGTTTTGTGACCCACTGAGTCTAAGCAGGTGTATGTGCTTAGCCATGCGTAGGGAGCTTTCTTTCTAGCGGAGCCTAGTGTGCTAACTAGTAGGTATCTGAAGATATTCCTTGTACCCCTTGTCTTTTAGAGGCAACTGGTCAGCAGAGAGATGTAAAATATGTGTCGTTTTCTTTAATGTTTCTTTTAGTGTCTCCCTTTCTTACAAACAGTAACCAGTTCTCTTAATTCTAGGCCAGCCCTTCTCCCAGTTTTCAGCCCAGTCCCTTCAAAGTTTTCTCCCAACCATTCTTCCCTCAGTTCTCCAACACTCTGCTTAAACAGTTCCTTCTCCTAGTTTTCCAAGTTCTTGCAGCTCTACACTATAAACAACTGTGCTAGCCTATCTGCCCAGGTGGGCTTCTCCTGACTCAACTGTCACTAGCAGTCTTCTCTTCTCACTCTGCTAGTCCAGTTCACTTCCAAGTGTCTAACAGTATCTTCTCTGGTCAGGTCCTGCTGGCTCCTATCTTCACTCTGCTCAGTCTCTTGTGCGCCATTGTCTTCCTTCTCTAGCCTGACTCAATCTTTTCTTTCTTTCTGCACCAACTGTCTTCTCTAACCCTACTCTTCTGCCACCTGGACCCTAATACTCTTTCAGCCTCTGTTGGATTTTTATATCCTCTCCAGAAGTCCAAGAGGCAGCAGGCACTGGTCATGGGATCAAGCAATTCTTTTAAAGGTCCAGTTGACTAGTAGCTAGACATCCTTTAAAGGGCCAGACACATAAACCACACTACATGGGGAGGAGACCCCAGGAACTCTTCTCCCACATTTATTACTGGCTGTTGACCAGTCCAGCCTTGTCCAGGCCCACTCAGTGGAGGCAACTGCAACTGATGTATTTGTCATTGTAGTGGTTGTTCTTCCTGTCTTTCGTTTCTTAACATCCCTTCTTCCTCTCTTTAATGATATTCCCTAACTCTTTGACAAGGTGGTATAAATGTCCTGTTTAGGGCTATGTACTCAAAGGTCCCATTTTCCTCTTTGAGTATCAAGTAGTCTTTGTATTCACTGTCATTCACTATAAAGAGAAGTTTCTTAATTAAGTCTGAGAGTAGCATTTGTCTGAGTATAAATACAGGGGCTTAGAAGGCAGTTTAATGTCATGTCACTTTAGCCACTCAACAGTAGTTAAGTCCCCTAGTGGTCTGTGGTCTCCCAAATCATGGAACTGCAGTACCAGGCTTGAAATCCTTCTCATGGAAGGGGTTTCACATGCAACCAGAAAAGGACTAATTGTCCCCTTTAAGTCATACCATTGTTCCAGTAGTGGCATATCTTGCCTGGTGAGTTGTTATTGCAGTTTATGGAATTCATAGCTAGCTGGGATAGACCACTGATGCCTTTTCTCCTGCAGCCTGCATAGCACCTTCTATCCATCAGGGAGCTTCCAGCTCAGTTTCAAGATGTGTTTTTAGCAACAGGGTTTTACACTTAACAATGCAACAGTTTGAAACCAACTTCTTGTTTAGAGTATCATTGTAATGACTGCCCTTATTTACCAAGACTATTTGAATATTATAGTCCCCTTTTCTACATGCATTATTGAGTGAAATAGGTTACAGTCAGCACTGCAGGCCCTAGAGTTGACTTGATAACTGTGGTGAGTAGTAGATGTCATACAGGTGGGAGGCATCTACCTTGGATACCCTGGATGAAGAAGTGGTTCTAGTGCTGGGTGGGCTAGAGAGGGCAGTGAGGTTTCAGCACCCTGTTTTGATGTGCACGCAGTTGGAGGCCATGACTTCTATAAACTTTGCCATGCAGCATTTTGGATAGTGGTAACTGAAACTGGAAAGTGGGCTTCAGATAAAGAAGCACTACTGTATTCCAAGTTTTATGTTATAAAATGAGTGTATTTTATTTGGTAAATAGTATTTTATAAACAATAGTACTTTCTAACTTTAAACTAATGTTTGCTGTAATTCAGTTTGTTAGATATAGAATTGATTAAATCTTTAAATCACACTTTATGTTTAAGATCTGATAAGTTGGTTTTAGTTACTATCAACATTTTATAGTAAAGAGAAATCTTGCTACAAACATCAGGTTTTGAACCTACTTCTGAAGTTTAACTTCAGTAAGTACATCTTATCTTTTTTTCCAATCTTTTTGAGATAGTAGCTCTGTAAGTTGCCCATGTTGGCTTCTTCCTTGATCAGCTTCCTTGGTAACTAGGATTATAGGCATGGGACACTGTGCCCTCCTTAGTGATGACATTCAAGAACTCAAAAGAGCCAGCATACTAGCTCATGTCTGTAACTCCAGCACTTGGGAGAGTGAAACATGAAGCTTGCTGTGAGTTCAAGGCCCATCTTGAGCTACATACATGTTTACAGTTCTAGGCCAGCCCATGTTATAAAGTGAGATGTGCACGAGCACGCACGTGAGCACACACACACACACACACACACACACGCACGCGCACGCACGCACGCACGCACGCACGCACACACGCGCACACACACACACAAAACAAACCTAGGTTTATTATTTTTTTTTAATTAGCCAGGCTTATAGTGTGGACAAGGTGAGGGGGTTTGTAGTTGAGGGGAGAATGGGCAATTTAGTAAGATGCCATCTCAGTGAATAAAAGAACAAAAGTTTTAAAATCCTATTTATTGAAGAGCATACAGAACCTAAGTTTAAAGCTTGATGAATTTTATACATTGTACAATCTGTACCCAGATCTAGAAACTAAATGTTATCTCAAAATTTCCCTTTATGCACTCTTGCAGCTGTGTCCCCTAAGGTAAATGACTTCCCTGTCTTTCAGTGCTTATGTACCACTCACGTATATCATTAACACTTTTAAAATTTACTGTGTGTTTGTGAATGCTGGCGGGTTGAGGGTGGCATGCATGTGGGAATCAGACAATGTGTTGAGTCGGTTCTCTCTTTCCATCTTTATATGGGTTCCAGGGATTGAACTAGGTTGCCAGGCTGTGTGAGAGGCATGGCCAGCTCACTGGGTGAAATAACAGTTTTGAGACTTTAAAAAGAATATTTTATAAGGAGAATAACAGGGTGTGGATTTTTTTCTGCCTTTCTTCATTGATTATTTTTGTGTTTACAAACTCATCGTATGTAATTACATTTATTCTTGCTGCTTACTAGCGTATGAATCTCTCACAGGAAAATATTTAAAACGTGAATAAATACTATTTGGCTATTGGTATTACTCTGCTTTTCCATGTAACTTGAAAAAAAGAATATTATTAATCAAATAAACAGAGAAATAACTCAGAATTTGTCATTTTATTATTGAAGTTTTACATATTTCTTAATTTTATTCACATATAATTATAAATTTATTGTTTTTGTCTCATAATCTCATAAGAAAATTGGTTATACCAAATTGGCAAAAAGTGTCTGTTGTACGGACTATCCTTTTTTGTTTTTCACTTTTATAAAGATATTGACCCCTTCCTGTCATCAGTGAGTAAATGTGAAGTGTTTGTGTTGTCTGAGCACAAGACCCCTGTACCGAGAGTCAGCAAGGTAGACTCTGTGGTGTGAATAAATGCTTTGACCTGGGCTAGAGGGCGGCTTACTCTATCAGAATAGTTTTACCTTGGTGACCAGGTTTTGTAATAAAACTACTTAGTTAAGGCACATTTTATTTCTATTTATTACTATCTATATTTTTGAAAGGTGAAGAAGACAACAGTGTTTTCTCAAAAGAACGATTGAACATTGTGGAAACTCAAGAAGAGACAATGAAGAATGACTGCAGGGAATTATTTTTGGAAGGTGATAGTCACCTAATGGAAGAGGCACAGCAACCAAATGTAAAAGATACTTTCAATATCATTATGTTAAAGTGAAATATGACACGAGTTAGTACTGACTTCACTATTTTTAAACAGAACATAATTATCAGTATAAAGATATTTTAATTTTCTTACTGAGAAATCACAATTAATGGAATAATGCTTGGGTTATGAGTAACAGTTCTAAACCAATTACCTGTGAACAAAAAGATTTACTTGTTAATGAAAATTTTATTTAATTGTATAGTAGATATATTTCATTCTTAATTATATTTTTTAAATGCAGAGATATGTACATAGTTATTAAAAATGAAGAGAATATTTATTTACGTGGACTAGCAAGTTGGCTCAGTTGATAAAGCTGCTTGCTGCCAAGCCTGATGGTCTGAGTTCGATCCCTGAATCCACATGATGGAAGGAGAGAGCTGTGACTCTGGAAAATTACCTTTGACTTTCACAGACACACTGTCACATGTGTGAATGTGCGTGCGCACACACATAATATTAAAAACAGAATGATTACTTCTAGTAGTACCATTTTCCCTCAAGTTCAGTATTGAAATTTGTAGGATAAAATCCTATTAATTTATTTGGGGCTAATATTCTAGTAAGAAGTACCACTGTTAGGAGACAGGGGTTTTTTTTCCTTATGCTTTGTTACATATATTGTCTAAACTGAAAATAATGGATTTTAGATCTACATAGTCATTTGAAAATAAGTTTAATTATATATAATATATATGGTAATATATCATCAGCCTTCTGATGCTAAGAAGATGTGTTTAAAGCCTTGATATGGCATTTAACAAGGAGAAGAAACAGAATGCAAGATGACAGAATATTTGAAAAAACTACTACAGAGACGATGACTATTGATACTGTTCAGTCTTAAGCATTCTCATTTAGATATGGATTTAAAATATGTATGCTCTCATATATGATATATAATACTAAATTTTTAAAATATACTTTTGTACTGACTATATATAAAAATGATACTATTTTAGATATATTTTTTGGTTTGAAGAAAATATATGGCTTTAGTTTATTAAAAAATAAATATCTGTAAAAGGTAAAGTAAAGTTGTCTTTTCTCTTTTGTTCAGATTAACCAGGAAGCATTACTGGACCCAATGTTAGAAGATTATGATTCGTTAATAGAAAAGATGAGCAACTGGAATTTTCAGATTTTTGAGCTTGTAGAAAAGATGGGAGAAAAATCAGGAAGTATTCTCAGTCAGGTTAGTCTTCATATCTCTGCTTTATTACCATATTTTTTCAGATATCGATAAAAGCAAAATCTTTTAAGTACAAGTTCAGAAATGGCATTGTCAATAAATTTATCTTTCAAGTAGCCTTCAGACAGTTAAATGTACATGATACACATGTGTTATATATTCTATGCTATTATTAATATATAAAATATATTTGACATATAAGTATATATGAAAATCATTAATTTGAGTATATTAATGAGATTTAAGCTTAGCTAACATAGTAATAAAGATTTACTTTTTCTTGGCCCTTGAGATTTGAAAAGACCTGAAAGATGATTTATTTCTAACTACTAAAATATGAATATTATTTTTTTTACCTTTCCTACCTAGAGCTTGGGTAAATAGTTCATTTCATAAATGGACCAAGAGTCAGAGTTCTACCTAGTCATTCTCTATAACAATTGACATTCCTATATAAAGCAATTTTAAGGCTGTTCTTATTACATCCAAAGACCTTCTAGGTCTGTGTGATCTGACTGAAATGCAGATATGTCTTTAATAGACACCTTTAATCCCAAACAATGTTGTCTAATTGAGGGGCAGACAAAGTGACAGAGAAATCAGAAAAAGAATTGACAGAATGATTTAGAGATAGAATATGCCCAAACTCTGAGGAGAAAATTTATTTAAGAGCAGTGCTGGAACAGTGAAGGTCATTCAGTGAGTTTATCAGTGAGTTGGAAGTTGAGTCATTTGGGGGTCAGTTCAGTTGAGTGGAGTTGTGTTTGGTGCAGGTGAGTCACTTTGTCAGTGAGTTGGGAGTGAGTACAGTGAGCACAGTGCTGTAGTACAGTGCTGTGAGTGCAATGAGCATAGTGCAGTGAGCGCAGTACAGTGAGTGCAGTGCACTCAGTGTGGTGCAGTGCAGTGAATGCGGTGTAGTGATTGTGGTACAGTGAGTAGGATGCAGTGTGGTGTAGCAAGTATGGTGCAGGACACTGAGTGCAGTGTGGTGCAGGGCACTGAGTGCAGTGTGGTACAGGGCACTGAGTGTAGTATGCTAAGTGCTGTGTACTGAGTAGAGTGCAGTGGGTACAGTTAGTGCAGTGCAGTACACTGAGTGTAGTTTACTAGTGAGTTCATGCCTTTCAGTGTGGGTCAGTGAGGCAGCGGAGGCTAGAGAATAAGAAGGAGCTATAAGACTAGAACAAATAGCCAGAGTTAGTTTGAGGCTAAGCAGAGCAATTCAGTGAGAAGTTGAGAGAAGCCAGATTGAATTAAACAGCTTGGAAAAGAGTTTGAACCAGACATCCAGAGTTCAAAACGAGACAAGGTAAACTCATTCAGTGATAAACCTCCCAAGATGACAATTACATCAGGCAAATAAAAGTTAAAATATGATTCTCATTTATTCCTTTAATAGCTTATCTACAAAATACAAAACATAAAGAGAGACTTAATGTGGCAGGATTAGAAAGTCTGTCCATTGAATTCTTTAGGACCAAAAAAATATGATGAATACATTTTTTGAACTTGTTTTTTTAAGGACTTATAAAGTAGAGTTTGCAATGATTTTAGTAAAATTGGAATAAAAAGCTAAAGAGAAGTCAAGAAAAAATTTAAATTGGGACATATGTGTAATAAAATTTCTTTGGTTTTCACAGGACTTACGGTGATATCTTTGTTATTGTTTGGGAAAATATTTTTTTGAGAAGTATATAATGAACAAACTTACAGATAAGCACTGAGAAATTTGGAGAGATGACTCAGGAATTATGAGTACTTGCTGCTTTTCCAGAGGACCTGAGTTTGGATTTCAGTGTCTATATGTCAAGTGACTCAAAAGTTCCTATAACATCAGGTCTAGGGAATCCAACAACCTTGTCTGAACTCCATGGGAACCTGCACACATGCCCTCCTTCCAAACATAAATAAAATCAGAATGGTGAGGTTGGTGTTACAGTCTGTAATCCCAGTTATCTGAGAAGTTGAGGCAGGAGGATGTCAAAATCAAGGCTAGCCTAGACAACTTAAATAGACTCTACCATAAAAACCAAGAATGTCTCATAACTCAGTGAATAGAGTTCTTGTCTAACATGTCGGAGGCCTGGAGTTCAAACCGAATACCATGAGAAAGAGAAAATATATGATGGTCATATTTCTAAATATATGGCAAACTGAGCTACAGAGAAACATTCTGATTTTTAAAGTGAACTTCATTTTATTTTACATTTAGGTTATGTATACTTTATTTCAAGATACTGGTTTATTGGAAATATTTAAAATTCCCACTCAAGAATTTATGAATTATTTTCGTGCATTAGAAAATGGCTACCGAGACATTCCATGTGAGTATTGGCATACCTGGTTAAGTTCTTTTGTTTTTTTTTCCTATTGGATGTTATGTTTACATTTCAGATTTTATCCCCTCACCCCATTGCCCTCACCACCCAGGAACCCCCTATCCCATCCCCGCCTCCTGCCTCCACAAGGGTATGCCCCTACCTACCCCCCACTGGCCTCTCCCCTCCCTACCCTCGAATTCCTCCCCGATTGGTGTTCAGCCTTCATGGGATCAAGGATCTCCTCTCCCACCCATGCCTGGCAAGGTCATCCTCCCTTAAATATACAGCTGAAGACATGGGTGCCTCCCTTTGTGCTCCCAGGCTGGTTGCTTAGACCCTGGGGAGCTCTGGTTGGTTGGCACTGTTGCTCTGCTCTTGGGGCCACCAATCCTTTCAGCTCCTTCAGTCCTCTAGCTTCTCCATTGGGAACCCTTGATCAGATTAATGAGTAGCTGTGAGCATCTACCTCTGGATATGTCAGACTCTGGCAGACCTCCGAGGAGACAGCTACATAAGGCTCCTGTCCACATGCACTTCCTGACATCCATATCAGCGTCTATCTTTGGTGACTGCACATGGGACGGGTACCAAGGTAGAGTGGTCTCCAGATGGTCCCTCCTTGACTTTCTGTCCCACGCTTTGTTGCCATATTTGCTCCTTTAAGCATTCTGTCACTCTTTCCAAGTAGGACCGAGGCATCCACACTTAGTCTTCCTTCTTCATGAGCTTCATGTGGTCTGTTAGTTGAATCTTGGTTATTTCAAGCTTTTGGGCTAATATCCGCATATCAGTGAGTAAATACCATGTGTGTTCTTTTGTGATTGGGTTACTTCACTCAGAATGATATTTTCTAGTTCCATCCATTTACCTAAGAATTTCTCCAATTCATTATTTTTAATAGCTGAGTAGTACTCCATTGTGTAAATGTACCACATTTTATGTATCCATTCCTCTGTTGAAGGACATCTGGGTTCTTTCCAGCTTTGGCTATTATAAATAAGGCTGCTATAAACATAGTGGAGCATGTGTCCTTGTTATATGTTGGAGCATCTTCTGGGTATATGCCCAGGAGTGGTATAGCTGGGTCCTCAGGTAATAATATGTTCAGTTTTCCAAGGAACCACCAGACTGCTTTCCATAGTGGTTGTACCAGCTTACAATCCCACCAACAATGGAGGAGTGTTCCTCTTTCTCCACATCCATGCCAGCATATACCATCACTTGAATTTTTTACCTTAGCCATTCTGACTGGTGTGAGGTGGTATCTCATAGTTGTTTTGATTTGCATTTCCCTGATGACTAAGGATGTTGAGCATTTCTTAAGGTGCTTCTCGGCCATTCGAATTTCCTCAGTTGAGAATTCTTTTTTTAGCTCTGTACCCCACTTTTTGATAGGGTTAATTTGTTGTTTGGAGTATAATTTCTTGAGTTCTTTTTATATATTGGGTATTAGCCCTCTATCGGATCTAGGATTGGTAATGATCTTTTCCCAGTCTTTTGGTTGCTGTTTTATCCTATTGACAGTGACTTTTGCCTTACAGAAGCTTTGCAATTTTATGAGGTCCCATTTGTCAATTCTTGATCTTAGAGCATAAGCCATTGATGTTCTGTTCAGGAACTTTCCCCCTGTGCCTAGGTATTTGAGGGTCTTCCCCACCTTCTCTTCTATTAGTTTCAGTGTATCTGGTTTTATGTGAAGGTCCTTTATCCACTTGGACTTGAGCTTTGTTTAAGGATATAAGAATGGATTGATTTTCATTCTTCCAAATGCTGATCTCCAGTTGATCCAGCACCATTTGTTGAAAATGCTGTCCTTTTTCCACTGGATGGTTTTAGCTCCTTTGTCAATGATCAAGTAACCATAGGTGTGTGGATTCATTTATGGATCTTCAATTCTATTCCATTGATCTTCCTGCCTGTATCTGTACCAATACCATACAGTTTTTATCACTACTGCTCTGTAGTACATTTTGAGGTCAGGGATGGTGATTCCCCCAGAAGTTCTTTTATTGTTGAGAATGGTTCTTGCTATCCTGGGTTTTTTGTTATTCCAAATGAATTTGGAAATTGCTCTTTCTATCTCTATGATGAATTGATTTGGAATTTTAATGGGGATTGCATTGAACCTGTACACTGCTTTTGGCAAAAGGACCATTTTTACTAAGTTAATCCTGCCGATCCAGGAGCATGGGAGATGTTTCCATTTTCTGAGATCTTCTTCGATTTCTTTCTTCAAAGACTTGAAGTTCTTTTCATACAGATCTTTCACTTGCTTTTTAGATTCACTCCAAGATATTTTATATTATTTGTGACTATTGTGAAGGGTGTCATTTCCCTAATTTCTTTTTCAGCCTGCTTATCTTTTGAGTAGAGGAAGCCTACTGATTTGTTTGAGTTGATTTTATATTCCACCACTTTGCTGAAGTTGTTTATCAGGTTTAGGAGTTCTCTGGGGGAAGTTTTAGGGTCACTTAAGTATACTATCATATCATCTGCAAATAGTGAAATTTTGACTTCTTCCTTTCCTATTTGTATTCCTTTGACTTCCTTCTGTTGTCTAATATCTCTGGCTAGGACTTCCAGTACTATATTGAATAGGTAGGGTTAGAGTGGTCAGCCTTGTCTAGTCCCTGATCTTAGTGGGATTGCTTCCAGTTTCACTCCATTTAGTTTGATGTTGACTACTGGCTTGCTGTATATTGCTTTTACTATGTTTAGGTAAGGGCCTTGAATTCCTGCTCTTTCCAAGACTTTTAACATGAAAGGATGTTGAATTTTGTCAAATGCTTTCTTGGCATCTAGTGAGATGACCATGTGGTTTTTTTCTTTGAGTTTATTTGTGTAGTGGATTACATTGATGGATTTCCTAAATATTGAACCATCCCTACATTCCTGGGGATCATGATGGATGATTGTTTTGATGTGTTCTTGCATTCGTTTTGCGAGAATTTTATTGAGTATTTTTGCATCAATATTCATAAATGAGATTGGTCTGTAGTTCTCTTTCTTTGTTGGGTCTTTGTGAGGCTTTGGTAGTGCTACCTGCACTCACTGGTTCTGACTGGAGTCTGCCTTTCCAGTTATCTTGGTTGTGTCAGAACTTCTTGGGGTCCGGATGTATCTGTAATCCTGAGCTCCAGCTGTTCTGGGTACAGTGGCTCCTCTAGGATATCTCAGGATATGGTGTCTCCACGGTAGTAGGCTAGCTAGGTGTTTGTTGCTCTGAGACACTCCTTTAGGATGTCTCAGGATATGGTGTCTGCTGCTCTGAGTTCAGTGGCTCCTTTAGGCTGCAACTCTGAGGGCAGTGGTCTGTCTAGGATGTCTCCGGATGTATTATTCCACTCTCGGAGCAGACCAGCTGGGTGTCTATTCCGGCCACCGGGAACCAGGCGAGGGGCGAAAGGGGAGTGGTTTTCTGCAGGGGCAAGGCTTGGGTGCCAGGTGTGCCCTGGGGGCTCCCTGCTGCCAGTTGTGTCTCTGCAGTTCTGAGGGTGGTGGCCTGTCTAGGATGTCTCTGGACGTGTTATTCCAGTCGGAGCAGACCAGCTGGGTGTCTACTCTGGCCACCAGGATTTAGGCGAGGGGCGGAAGGGGCGTGGTTTTCCGCAGGGGCAGGGCTTGGGTGCCAGGTGTGCCCTGGGGGCTTCCTGCTACCAGTTGTGCCTCTAGGGCATAGGGTGGTGGTCTACTGATCTTACCTGTAGTTCTGATGGTGGTGGCCTGTCTAGGATGTCTCCGATGTGTTATTCCACAGTCGGAGCAGACCAGCTGGGTGCCTGCTCTGGCCATAGTGATCTGGGTGATGGGCGGAAGGGGTGTGGTTTTCCCACCTGGTTAAGTTCTAATAACTTGTTGTCTTACTACTCTTCAGATAAGCCCTGAAATATTTTTGGAAATATACATTTGAGTAATTTTCAAATAGATATTTTAAAAGAATATTTATATCCAATTACCTAGTGTTAACTGACTTGTTAATTTTGATATATACCCTCCAAGCCTTCCTTATTAATCTTTTTATAAAGTGGATCATAATATTGATATGTATCTATAATCAGTTTTCTTCACTTAAATGTTGTATAGTACATATCATTTTGTGTGTATGTATTTGTGTGCATGTATATGTACATGCACTTGTGTTGCAGGTGTACACATGCATATGTAGGACAAATTTTAACTGAGGTCTACTTTTTCCTGGAGCTCAGCAAGTAGCCCAGGCTGTCTAGGCAGTGAGTCCCAAGAATTTTTCTGTCCCTGTCTGCCCCAGCATTAAGTGTACAAGTTTTTTTTTTTTTTTTTTTTTTTTAATCTGAGTTTTAGGGCTCAAGTCTTTGTGGCTGCAAAAGGAACAGTTTATTGACTGAACAAGCCCAGTGTGTATGTGTTTGTGTGTGTGTGTGAATGAATATATATATATATATATATATATGTATGGTGCCTTATGTTTTTAAGTATTTATGAATGTTAAAGCACAATATCAGAAAATTGTTCATTTATAAATATTTAAAACTTACAGTTTTGTATTTTAAATTTTGTACTTGTGGAATGATTTTTAATTTTTTGTACTGGATATAATTTGAATTTCTAATATAAAATATATGTTTTTTGTATGTTAGACCTTTCTGTGGTTCCCCCCATATGAACACATACAAAGTAAATTATTCCTAAATTAACTTAATAACTGCTTTATAGTTTAAAGTGTGTCAAGCTTTCATTTCCATTTAATCTTTATAGGAAACCTAAGAAATTAGTATTTCTCATTTTTTTTGCCAAAACATAGGTATATAGAATATATAACTCTTCATTGAGCAAAATATTTGTTTGTGTGTGTGTGTGTGTGTGTGTGTGTGTGTGTGTGTGTGTGTAGGTGCACACTGTTGTAAACACAGAGAGACTGAAGATGACTTAAGGTGTCCTCTGTATCACTCTCTTTGGAACAGGGTCTCTTACTGAACATAGCTATATCTGTGCGGGGAAACAGGGAAGCTCCATTTATCCTCGTATCTTAGCCCCTCCCCCAGCTCCCCAACCAAGCAGTGAGATTTTAGTTTACATACAGCTCTGTCCAGATTTTCACTTGGATATAGGAATCTGAATTCAGATCTTCATTCCTACACAGGATGTGATCTCACCCATTGAGTCATCTTCTTGTTCCCCAAACTATTTTATACTGTGTCTCCTTAATCCAGACACCCATGTTATAAAATCAACTCAATAGAAATCTCAGTAATTTTTTAATATCTTTTAATTATCTTTGTCTTCCCTGTGTATTCTTTGGGCCTTTACTACGTTTTTGTATTTTAGTTGAAACCTTATAAACTAATACCTTTTAATATATCAGAATACCTTAAAATTGTGAGAAATACCTTACTTCTTGGGATATAGTATAACTAGAAAAAAATTTCACTTTCAAATGTCTTATGCCAAACCTAAACAGAATGATGCTATAATAAAGTATTTTTTTAACTTAAGATCACAATCGTGTGCATGCCACAGATGTCCTACATGCTGTTTGGTATTTGACAACACGACCAATTCCTGGCTTACAACAGATCCATAATAACCTCGAAACAGAAAGCAAAGCAGGTACTTCCTCCTACAAATTTTTATTTTAATTGTGTAACTAGAAATAATAAATTAAGCTGTCTTGTATAAGTACATCTAATGTCTAAAAAATTTCTTTAAGTAAACTTTGGGACACATCAAAGATTGTGTAAGTTACAATGCTTAATGTGACATAAAATTTTAAACTTGTTACCATCTAGATCATGATCCAGAACTAGTTTATGTAATATACTCCTTTTCTCAGTTTACTAAGATAGCCAGCCATTATCTTGGATATTTTTATAATTTTTGTTTTATGTCTACTATGTATATTTAAAATACACAATAATATCAAACAAAAAGAACACATTTAAAATTTTCACAGGGGTATTTAAGTAATATTTAATATGCAAACATTGTAAACTATGTTTCAAAAAGTTAATAGCACTGTTTAAATTAGCTTCATGTATTATAAAGTTTCTATATCTCTTGCTTGAACGTATGGTCATGAAATACTTTAGTAAAATAGTTCTACCAGAGTACAGTTTTATGGAGTACAGAGTTGCACATTCTGTAGTCTATTTTCATCTTACTTGTAATATTGGGGAGATAATGTTGAGTAGCTTCTGCTGACTAAAAAGTAATGAATGTGTGCTGGAGAGAGAGCTCAGCAGTTAAGAGCTCCTGCTGTTCTTCCAGAGAACTCAGATTCATTTTTCAGCACTCTGGTTGGTGGGCTCACAATCTAGTTCCAAGGGACCTTTTGACTTCTTTTGGCCTTGGCAGACACTGCACTCATGAGTGTGTGTCTGTGTGCATGTGTGATAAGGGTAAGTTCAGATGCTAGAGAGACAGATTGATCCAGAGACAGTGAGAGAGAAGGAGGGAGAGATAGAAACAGATGTGGGGAAGAGCAAAATTGTTTCTCTACTCAGCAGTTTTTTCTAGGGAGGGGTCTAAACTCTACTGTGAGTTCCTCTGCAAAATAGTGGACAGCTGATGAATTTGAAAATCTGTACCTAGAGGGATCTTTGAGTTCTGATGACAAATTTACCATATCTGAATATTAATTCCATCTCAATACCCTGCCATAATCCTTTAACACTTAAGGATGTGGATTTTATGTGATACCCAGAATATGAAAACTCATGAAATGTTTTCCACTTGTGTAAGTTGCATTTCAAGACGACTGGCCAATCTAACTGTGTTCATGGTGTCTTTTGCAAATAAGTTTCTTTTATGGAGCCTCTGTAGACCACTGAATAAGAATTATAATGTATAAATTCATAACATTTTAGATAAAATCAAGCTGTCTTCCTCAGATAGCTCTTCTTCTTTTGTTCCTAGATTATTACTTTATTCTGGCGCCTTTTGAAAAGTGGCCATGGAAACTAAGTTACTACGATATGCTCATAATGACTTAGGACCCTCTGATCCTTTTATTCTTTGTCCATATTTATAGCTTTATGGGAAAGTTTCTGGAACCAGCTAACTGAAGGAGGACCAAAAGGCCAGGCTTACAGATGGATCTTTGCCTTCCTTAAATATATGAATATAACTTTATAGGCTCAGACAAGGGAATCCATTGATTGGATAACAGGGAAAGTTAAAATTTACCAATGAACACAGCATTAAGAAGAGACTTGTTCACTTAGTCTAAAAAAAAGAAAAGTTTAGAGAAAGGATCTATAGACAGAGGCTAACAGTGTTAGCAAGGAAAGGCTTAAAAAATTAACAAGAAGGAGTTGTAGGGGAGGTCTGTGTTGATCTCCCCAGAGAGGGTGCTGAATGGGGATATTAACTTTCTATGTGAGCAGGTAGCAAACCGGCTTCTTCTCCATGAGAAACTTGACAAAATTACCTAATAGTATTTACTGTAGAGGTTTTCATTAATCAGCTGGACAAAGTGATGCCTTCCCATGATAGTTATCAATTTCTCCCTTTGTCTACTCCAGTTCTCATCCAGTAGGCTTATAAATACAACAGCAGACATAGTAAGAGTAAAGCATGTATATGTGTGGACTCAGTGTCATGGGCTTTCTCTTATTGAGGTTGGCTTGGCTCCGTTCTCTGCTGAAAATATTCACAATGCTGATAATGGAGACTAAAGATAAGTCCACAGTTTGACACCATTCCCTGGGGGATCCAGCCATGCCTAGTGGTAGGTTTATTACAGTGGATTCTTTTTTTATAGAACATAAAGCATTCTTCTGTTGTTGGTTTGGGTTTTTTGTTGTTTTGGTTTTTTTTTGAGACAGGGTTTCTCTGTGTAACCCTGACTATCTTGGAACTCCGTAGACAAGACTGGTCTCAAACTCAGAGATCTGCCTGCCTCTGCCTCCAGAATTCTGGGATTAAAGGCATGCACCACTACATGGGGCTGATAAAGCATTCTTTTTTTTTTTTTTTCCAGAGCTGAGGACCGAACCCAGGGCCTTGTGCATGCTAGGCAAGCGCTCTACCACTGAGCTAAATCCCCAACCCCGTGATAAAGCATTCTTATCTCAGATACCAAGTTGCCTTTACTGTCATCATTAATGAATTTACTAGGTGATTTACTTATTATATTATTATAGACAGTACTACACCAGGTTAATAACTCATTTTCCTATATAAAACAAAAGCTGTCTCAAGGAGCTTATGTCCATAGACATTATTGATCTCTCCAAAATCATACCACCACACAGTTAGACTGTGTTAATGATGCGATGGGACATTACAAACTCCGACGTGGCACTTGTTGGGTATAAACATGTTTTTTGGAATTAGAGGACTATCACAAAAGATGTAGTTTGTTTTCTGAGCCAGTGATCAAAATATTTTATTTTTTTCTGATGCCCTGAAATACATCTAATTTTTTATGTTTTGCTCATGCTTTTTTTGTGTGTTTTGGTTAAGATCATGGGAGTATATATTTTCTTTAAAGCATTTAATAATTCTTACAGTTCAGCTTAGATTAGTGACTTATTTATAGGTAATTCTGAGATGAGGTATAACAAAGAGGACAATATTATTTTGTGTGTCAATATCCAGTAGTCTCAGTAGCATTTTTGTTTGTTTCTCTGTCTGTCTGTCTGTCTGTCCGTCTGTTTCTTTCTTTTTTGTATTGTTAGGAAAAGAACTGAGGACCTTGTGGGTGCTAGTCAAACATTCTACTGAGCTACAGTCCTGAGTTCTTAGTAGCATCTACTAAAGAGTTCATACATTTTAAATATAGTGGACTCCTAAATGCTATGACATCAGTGAGTTTACCTTTTAAAAATGCTACTAACATGAGTTAACATGTGAGAAAGTCCCCAGTGTCATACATAGTGCATAGGCATTTCTCAGTGGTCTCTTTGCATCCTGGATGAAAGTCAGTAACCAGAAGCATCAAACTGGACTTTCAGTTTTATTTTATTTATTTGTGTTTATCTCTATAATAGTACCACATGTCTTTATCACTTGAACTGTGCAGTAAGCTTTGAAATTAGGAAGTATGAATTCTCAGTGTTGTAGTGTTCTATGTTTTTCCTTTGAGGTGATTTTGGCCATTTAGTCTCTTGTATTTCTACATTAATTGTATATTCAGTTTACATTTTTATGCTCAAAAAGTCATCCTGGATTTTGATTATATATAGTGTTGAATCTGCAAAAACAATTTGTAAAACATTGCCTTCTTAATGTTTGTTGGGAGCTGACTCCTAGCAGAAAGCAGTTAACATCTTTGCAGCCATCTAGAGCCATACACCCTGACAAGAAACTTGTTTTCAACAGCCTACAACAGCTGAGCACACTCTGATAAACATCTTGTTTTTCCCACATATCTTGTTTTGCTGTTTAGTGCCCCCAGCTGCAAGGCACGTGGTAAAGTGTCTTCAGCTGTGTTCCCCTGCTTGTGCTTATAAATACCCAGGATTTCCTTGCAATAAACGAGACAAGAGACTAGAGACTTGATCACACTCCCTGTCTTCTCTCCATTCTTCGAGTCTCTTCCCCTTCATCCCCACTCTCTCTCTTGCTAGACCCTGTTGTTTGATCCCCTGGGACCAGAGCACTTAGCCCCAAAGTGTGGGGCAGTGCAGTCCTCAACACAGTGACCCCCCAAGCGAGGGGCAGTGCAGTCTGCAACATAGTGGCCCTCAAGCATGGGGCAGTGTGGACCTCAACAAATGTTAAGTTTCTGTCAAATTTATATGTACTGCTGTTATCAAGAACCTACTGTCTAAGCTTTAGGTAATTACTGAGTTTTTGTTTTGTTTCACTTTTTATACTTTTTTTGTTTTGACACAGTATCTTATGTACTCAAGATGGTTCTTGAACTTCAAAGTGCTGTCTTGTTCAAAGATAGGCCTGCATCACTATTTGCAACTAATTTTTTAGTTTAATAGGGATATATTGTGCCATTTTTGATTTTTAGCATTTAGTTTATAATTTAAGGGGGTATCCATGATGGCTATAACACAGGGAAATGTTCAAGGTATTGACCTGATATTAAAGTCTTGCTAGTAGCAGTTTGCCTACATAATCCATGTCCATATATTTAACTGTTTTTAACAGTTGTAAGGAGTGTTAAGAGTACAGTTTTCTAAAATTCAATATATATTGAAAACAGTATGAAAATAATGAACACTGTAAAATTAAATTATAATTTGTGCATTAAAGTCATTGTGATAAAAATTCTTGAGATATATTGACTAAAATTATGATAAAGAAATCATTTGGACTTTGACAAGATGTATTTTTAACTGATGAACTACTGAGGACATCCTGTATCTCTTATCTTGTATTTTATATGTTGCCTCCTATAATACAATTTATATTTGTAATTTCTTCCAAACTGTTTAGCAACAATGATATTTTGACCATTTAGTCTTAGCTAATATAAAGACACAGGGTCAGTTAGTGAAGTGTTAGGTACCAGAATCACAGAGAAGGGAGAACACACTGTTTCTTTCAGAAGGAAACTGAGGAGTGGTACGCCAGTAGTTCTGTTTTTCAGGCCTTTGTGTGTTCATCATACTTTTTGTTCTGTTCCATTGTAAAGAGCCTCATAGGAAGAAGATGAAGGAGAAGAGAAATTGTAGTCAGTACAGAAAGTGAAATAATTCTTCTGGATGAGTTTTGAAAAGTAGCATCTCTATTTAGCTTAGTTTGGTAATACATTAAATTCCCTTGTGTTCATATTGTTTTTAAATCAAGTTTTATTCCCAAGTTTTATCCATTTAGATCCTTTTCTATATCTACTATATATTTAATTTTTTTCATTCAATATATTTTAATCGTATTCTTTCCCCTCCCCTACTTCCTCCCAAATCCTCCTTACCTTCCTACTTACCCAACTACTTGTTCCCTCCCTCTCTCTCTCTCTAAACAAGAAAAAGTAACAAAAAGAAAATCAAAACAAACTTTGAAAAAAGAAAATTAGAGAAAAGGTAACAAGACACCATGCACGCACCCACTCGTGTACAGACACAGCCCCCCCCCCCCCAAAAAAAATATAGTTTGTGTTTTAGTTAACTTCCCTTGGGCATAGGGCCTGTCCTGGAGTGTGATTAGTATACTCTGTTGGAGAAAGTTGATTTTTCCCTTTCCCAGGAGGCTTTAATCACAAGTAGCTTCTTGGTTATGGGCGGGACTTTGTCTACTTCTTCTTGGTGCTAGTATTTTGTGTGACTACTATGTTTAGCCCTTAAAAACAAATGTTTACAAAATTATGAACTTACAGTTTGTATGAATTTATTAGTCTGAGTAAGAAAGCATCAACTGTTGTCAATGTACTGCAAGATAAACGATGAGAAAGTATATTCTTAAGTCCTTTGAGTCTATTTAATTTCAATAAATTAATACTGATACTATTTATGTGAAATTCCATCCTTAGCATAATTTGTCAGGAAGTTACATGCTAATGTTTGTTTACTATTTATTGCCACACAGATTCAGATGGTAGACTTAGTTCTGGACATATTGCTTACATTTCTTCGAAGAGTTGCTGTATTCCAGATAGGAGTTATGGCTGTCTATCTTCAAACATTCCTGCATTAGAATTGATGGCTTTATATGTGGCAGCTGCAATGCATGATTACGATCACCCAGGAAGAACAAATGCGTTTCTAGTGGCTACAAATGCACCTCAGGTAGGAAAGAATTTTTCAGAAGCTTGAGAATAGTTCCAAAAAACTGTTTATAACCCATTGTTTATCACTTTATAATCTGTCTTTGTTGTAGTCATGTTTTCAGTAAACCCTTCATTGTAATTAATTGATGAAAACACATGATGTTGAATGCTAAGGGAATTTTGAAAAATTAGTTTCTTCAGCTGCAAAAAAAAAATAGTTTTATGAAATAACTCCATGTTTCATGAATTCTAGATCATTATTGAAATATTTTGTCTTTTATCAAATTGATAAACCTCTGGTTGGATCTCTGTTCTTTCTGACTGGATCCATAGTATGGTTAAAATTTGTAATGGCTAAGGAGAGCCTTAATGGTTTGTTGTTTCCATTTTTCTCCTATGATTTACCTTAATATCTTTACCTTCTGTTACATAGCTATGAACATCTTAGTGTACTAACATTATCTTTCCTTGGATTAGCGAGATGCCTTACCAGGTAAAGGCATCGCCCTCCACGCATGACAACCTGAGTTTAATCTCTGAGACCTACTTGATAGGAAGAGAGAATCAGTTAACACAAGCTGTCTACAGACCTCCACATGTGCCATGGCATGCACATGCATCCTTATCTCAAATAAACAAATATGGAAATACAAATGTAATAAAAAAGATAGACAACAATTTATTTTGGTGTAGTATTTTATATGGAAGGAGTATAGCTAATAAAGTATCAAACTATTTTAGGGCCACATCACAGTCTAAAGTAGTATGAATTCCCAACATGAATACTGTTACTGCTATTGCTTTAAACATGAGAACTTGGAACTATACATGGTTTTTAGAAGAACTTAATGTGGTTTGAGATACTTGTTTGTATTGGAGATTGCTGCAGTGTTATATATATGTTTCTAACCATATGCCTTACATAGGGACCTGTTACTGTTATTGATGAATTCATCTGTCTTTACTTTAGTATTCTGTTTTAACCTTAGTTCATTTTATCATTTGTAGCCATTTTCTATTCCTCTTTTTATCTGTCTTGTTCAATCAGGCCAACTGTTATAAATATAGAAGATAAATTCTTTTAATCTCAAGTTGAAGTGTGTGTGTGTGTGTGTGTGAGAGAGAGAGAAAGAGAGAGAGAGAGAGAGAAAGAGAGAAAGAGAGAGAAAGGGTGAGAGAGAAAGAGAGACACACAGAGAGAGACAGAGAGACAGAGACAGAGACAGAGAGAGAGAGAATGAATATGAGTATTGAGTATGAGATTTGCTCATTTTGTAAGTGTTATTTGGGAGAAACTTCCTGCCCAAGGTCACATATATACATTCTACAAATTCAGAGGCCATTCTAACCTCCACATGACTTTGATTGACTTACTTTTTTGGTAAATCACAATTCTTTGGAAAAAGCACTAGATCTGATCCCGGGAGGCTTGTGTTTGATTTCTGGTTGCCCACTTGTTCCCAAGCTGTGTGAATGAAAATAGAAGTTTATCCCTCTGGGACTGGGAGAGGGCTCACCTCTTAAAAGTGTCTCCAAATCATGAGGAATTAAGTTAAGATCTTTAGAACTCATGTTAAGAAGTTGGACAACAGTGGCCATGTTCTTAAACCCCAGAACTGGGCAAGGGAGGGCTAGTGAGGCGCCCCTGAAGTTCATTGACTAGCTGGTCTATCCAAACAATGAGCTTCAGAGTGTTCATTGAGGGACTGTCAACAAAAATAAAGATAGAAAGTGATCAAGAAAAGATGCTAGCAACTTCTGGCTTTCACATGCATTTGTAGGCACATGTTTACCCATCCACATTAATAAGTATGTATAACATACAAAGTTTTCCACTAGAACAAAAAAATTGTGATATTAAGGGTAAAAAGAGACAGCATATTAAAAGGATGTCTCTAAAAATTTTTGTTACTCTGATAAAACTAAAGCAATCATCGTTTTTAAAGGAATGGTTTATTTTGGCTCATTTTAGAAGTTTCCATTTACAAGGTCAGGGAGTCACATTGCTTTTGGGTCTCTGTGGATGTAACTCATGGTGAGGAGAGTGTAGTGAAGCAAAACTCCTGTGTTAAGGAAACTAGCATGTGAAAAAGACAGGAAGAATTGGCATCCAACATTCCTTTCCAAAGGCATGCCCAGTACTTAAGTCCTGCGCTTACCTTCAGCCAGAAGATTAATCTCTTAAAATATTCGAGGAAGCTGCCTGGAGAGGATGAGTTACTAGTATGGGCATCAGTACTCCAGATGAAATAGTTCTCAATATAGAAATGTAGCAGGTGGCACTCATCTAGGGAACAGACCTCCACCCACCCCCATTCTCATTCTTGGAGTTTCTTCTCCTTCAGAAGCATTCAGCATGAAACCAGAGAAAAGCTGTTTACAACACAACAGTGACTTAGGCTTGGTACAACCTGTTCTTACTTTTTCCTGTGTATTTGAAGTTTCTAGTAGGAGGATTTTATGTAGATGCTGATATTGATTCTGATTTTTGTGTTCATTTTTACTTCTTTTAGTAATTTCAAAGGACAGTTTGAATGATAAAGGAAATGGGAACTTAATCTTTTATTTTATTGCCATGGCCCTCCAAGAGTTTTTAAAGCCACTGGCAAGCTAGCTTCAGATAATACCCAGTGAACATGTGTTAAAAATATTACTGTGTGTATGATATGTTTAAGGAAGGGGAAAACAAATCAAGGGGGCTCATTTTTATACTTCTGTTTTATGCAGGTTCCAGGGATTGAACTAGGTCAGGAGGCTTGGGTAATAAACACCTGACCTGCTGAGCCATTTCACTGGCCTATGAACAGTGTATTTTAATGATCTGGGAGTTTTGTTACTTTTTGATGTAGTGGAATTATTTTGATAACTTATCAATCATCATTAAATTAAGCATGAATTTATCAACACTGTTTAATATAAATTGCCCCCTCATGGAGTCTTTGGAGTAAAACCTTTTTAGAGTCGTTATCTGAAGGTCGATAAGAAGATTGTATGTAGCTCATAACAGCTTAAATCATTCGGTTTTATAAAGTGATCTAATGTGTCATGCAGGCATGCTCACATCTAGGCTCTAATTTTCAGATAACAAGTGTAGGAATCAAGCTCACAAGTATTTCTTATGATACTGCTTCCTCGGGTTATCTGTCTTCCTTTCCTATTAGGTAGTAAGGACCAGGAAAAGAAGAATAAAGTTTTGTTTCTGCTTTTTAATCCCTGCCCTTTGACACAACTTTACGTGGATTTTTTAAAAAAAAAAAATTAGTTACTGCTTCTTTAGTAATTTTGAAAGTATTTAGTTTTTAGAGCTAGTAGAAGAATTAGAAATTCTATATTCTACTGGTTCTGAATGCCCCTCAGGCACTTGCACTGGTATGAGGTAGAGAAAAGCAAGCTCCTACAGTTGAATCTAGGAGATTTGTGACGGCACCTGTTACATGCTTATTTGTCTCTTCCTACTCAGGCACTGTGTCACAGACTATGACCTCAGACACGTGGGTCTCTGGCTTTCCTTGGACATCATTTCTTCTTTAGTTAATGCTAATGCTGCTGTAGAACAGAGTTGTACCCTAACCCTGTTCTGTAGCCCAATGAATTTTTTATTAGAAGCTTTACAACTTGAATATTTACTTCAAAAATTCCACTTTCCTATCACTTGGGAGGCATCATGGTGTTGCAGAGTACTTGAGGACAAATATTTTAGATGTGCACATCAGAAGAATAGGTGTCCTTAGCCTCTTGGCACTTTGGTCTATATATTTAAGATCTTAACAACCTTTCATCATAGATATTAAAATCCTGGTAACATGTCTCATTTTGTAGTAGGTATTCACTGTTCTGACCTATTTCTGACTGTGAGTGATAAAAGCTCCTGTGTGAGATGCATTTCTCATTTTTCTTTATTCTTTTTAGGCAGTTTTATACAATGACAGATCTGTTCTAGAAAATCATCATGCTGCATCAGCTTGGAATCTGTATCTTTCTCGCCCAGAATACAACTTCCTCCTTAACCTTGATCACATGGAATTCAAGCGTTTTCGTTTTTTAGTCATAGAAGCAATCCTTGCTACAGATCTCAAAAAACATTTTGATTTCCTTGCTGAATTCAATGCCAAGGTTTGTTATGTAAAGTAGTGCCTGATTTTAAAAAGGGAGAAATTGTTGTTAGTGTTATAGATGAACAGTGGTTTTTAATGTTAAGCTGGAATTATATTACATAAGATGTAAGAATAAATAGCTGATATTAAATGATATTATTGTACTATTTTAAATAAACTTTATTATTATGTCAATATGCCTTAAAATATGGTTGCTTGCTATGCTTTCTTTTGATAAGTATATGAATTTTATTGTAGCTTTTTTAAAGCAGTAACAAACCAAATAATTATATCCAACATGTTCATAGCAACATCTGAGTGACTCAGTGCCAAGTGAGACATTTTATGAGATTAAAGTTTGTTTCTAAGATGTAGTTTATGTCTACCCTGCCACACCTTTCACACTTTTGTGTTAGTAATTTTCTGCTGCTAACCTGGCAGAAGAGCAGTGTCTCTTTTCTTCTGTTTGGCAAATCATTCCTCATCCCCAAAATATCTATTTAAACTGCCATATGTATTTAGTCTCTGTGCTGTGGAACTGGGAAGATCAGCTCAAGGCCCCTCTACTTAGAGAATTTATATTCACTGTGAAGTCTAGAATCACTAATCTGCTCTGACAACAATGATAATGGCACTATGACCCATGGAGTAGAAAAAAAATTGAGGATCATTTCTTTGCTTTCTTGAAAGAATTATACCCTGTGTCTTTATTTTTGGCTAACAGGAAGTGCTGATTCCTCTAAGAGGAAGTAAAAAGTATACTAAATGTGCCAACTAATAATGATAATTTCACTTACTTAAATAATGCTATCTAATATTTACTTATTAGCCTTTATTATTGGCCAGGCAATGTTAATTTATCTTTATGGAGTTGTATGACAAGATTTCCACCAATTCTTTATAGAGAAAGAAATGGACCTGAATAGGTTAAATGCTAGGTTAATATCCTTGTGAGTTCAGATTTAGACATGAGTTGAGCTTCTAAGACTTGTGTCTTTGAACTGTATTACTACCTGTTGCTGCTAGAACCCATTTTTTCCCTTAGTTCTTTTAAGTGCCCTTTCTTTTAGGTAGAAATAGTTACAGTTTTTATGATTTATAGATTCATATGTACATATATTTAATATATATTACATTTATATATATATATACATATATACATATACATTTCTATTCTCTGTGATAATTACAAATAATGAAATCAAAGTTGGCTTTTTTTTTTTAAAAAAAAAAAAAAAGCTATGCTGCCTTTGAAAGATAATCTTATTACTACTTCAGTAGAACATTTTACCACATAGGTCCATATTTATAGTATATTCTGATTTTAAGGAAGCGTTTATTGAAATTTCTCTCTATCCTTTGGAAAGAAAACAATTTTAAGGCGGTTGGTAAGAACAAACAAATGTTAGCAACTCTGTGTCCTCAGAACCTAAAACAATTCTGTTTGTCCGAAATAGGCCAATGATGTAAATAGTAATGGTATAGAATGGAGCAGTGAAAACGATCGCCTCTTAGTCTGCCAGGTGTGCATCAAACTAGCAGATATCAACGGCCCAGCCAAAGAGCGCGATCTACATTTGAGATGGACAGAAGGCATTGTGAATGAATTTTATGAGCAGGTAAGATGAAACATGAGATTGTTGAGATTTTGAAGAGCTGCCATATGAAGAAAGCACCTCTGGGGACTTTGATTGCTCCAGGAAGTGTAAGAGTTGCCCTGAAAGGGGCTCAATGTTGTGTGGACCCTAGCTCTTAGTGTTTCTCAATTCTAACTTTGCTGCTAATATTTTGTTATTTACTTTATGCATTTGGATGTTTTGCCTATATCTGTATGTCTGTGCACCATGTGTGTGCCTGGTGCTTGTAATTATCAGAAGAAGGCTTTAGATCCACTGGAACTGGAGTTACAGGTGGCTCTAAGCCACCATGTGAATGCTGAGAATTGAACTGAGGTCCTCTGAAAGAACAGCCCATGCTTTTAACCACTGAACCATCTCGAACTACTAGTGCTAACATTTAAAGTAGCAAACAAAAATACATAGCTTATTATTTGTCTGAAATAAGTTGATTAAACTTTTGGCTGGATAGATAAGGATAGACTCTGGTCTCCAAGATTGCTTTCAACCTAAGAATCTGTCCCTTTAAACAGTTGATTTCCAAACAAAGTAGGTTTTTTTCTTCTCCAACATAATATTTTTATTACTTATTTAGAGATTTCATACAATGCACCCTATTATACTTGCTTCTCATTCCTCCCAGGCCCACCCGCCCACCCTTTTGCCCCGAACCAACCAACCAACCAACCAACCAACCAACCAACCAACCAACCAAAAAAAAAAAAAACTAAGTGCAATTTGTGTTGCCTGTATACTCATTGGAGCATGGTCAAACTCCCAATGGCTAGTAATTTGATTACTGCAGACTCATAACTGAGAATAAGAGACATTGAAGGCTCTATAACACCCCAAAATGAAACAGTACAGACAGGAAGCTACTGAAGAGAGTTCTTAAATGCTGTCGTAAAGATGCTGAAGTTGAGCTTTTCAGTTGATGGCTTCTGGTGGGAAGTGGGGAAGGACCAAATGAAGTAATTTTTAAGGGATTTTATGGTCTTACCAGAACATAATCATCAAAAGACATTTTCAAGTTTGTTATAGAAAGACTGTCCTTGCATTAGAAGCATCTAAGGGAGCAGAAGTCCTAACATAAAATAAAGGATAGACGTGAGTTCAGAAGTTCTAAGTGGTTTTCTAAGATGAATTATAAACATACTATTCTTTTATATGTTTTAAAATCTTGGCTTTATAAGATTCTTACCCATTCACAGAGTATGTACCATTTTGAGAGGGTGGTTCCCCATAATGTTAAAAAAAAAAGCTGATTATCCTATAAAACGAATTTAATTATCTTTAAAATACCAAATATCACCCACTATACTATATTCCTTTGGGATCCTTGGCCCTAATAGCCATGAATACTCAAAATGTTTACAAAGTTAAAATTTCTCTGTCTTAGAAAATAGGAGTAATGATGTTGAGCCTGTTGGGTCATGCATATTTACCCCATGTTATATTGTAAAGGTACATTGTCTTTGGCACACCCTTGGAAGTTACAAAATACCACACTGTGTAACCTGTTATCATTGAGAATTAGAATAGAAAGATGCAAGTTACATGTTAAACCATCATTTATTACTCCAAATCAAATAATTTAGAATTTATTAATTATAAACTATCAATGTTGATATTACAGAATATTGGAGGTTGAGAGTAAAATTATTACTATTTACTTTAAAATATATATCTCCCCTGTTCAGTAAATATCAACTGTACTAGTTCATATAAACAGAATATGAGAATAAATTTTAATAAGAGTTCTCAAATGAAGAAAAGATAGAGTGACTTCTCCCCTCTGCTGCAGCTGATGGAGGAGCATCAGCTGACATGTCCATCAAGCCACACTCCATCCTGACAGTAGTCACTGAGTCATCCACATTTTGTGTAAAGACTATTTTGATGAAGACTGTGTTTTTAAAAATCTCAATATACCAGGTGTGGTGGCACATCCCTTCAATCCCAGGACTCAGGAGGCACAGCCAGGTGAATCCCTGTGAATTCAAGACCAGCCTGGTCTACTGAGCGATTTCCTGGGTAGCCAGGCTTATGTAGCGAGGTTCTTTTCTCAAAATAAGAAAAATAAATAAAAGGAAAAAGCCCTCAAGATAATATTAACAGTAAACCTTAACAGCTATATTTCTAATATCTTATAAATGCATTTTTCTTTTTGAAATTCTCAGGGAGATGAAGAAGCAACCCTGGGTCTACCCATTAGTCCCTTCATGGACCGTTCTTCTCCTCAACTAGCAAAACTTCAAGAATCTTTTATCACCCACATTGTGGGGCCCCTGTGCAACTCCTACGATGCTGCTGGCTTGCTGCCTGGTCAGTGGATAGAAGCAGAAGAGGGTGATGATACAGAAAGTGATGGTGATGATGGTGATGATGGTGAAGAGTTAGATTCAGATGATGAAGAAACAGAAGACAATCTAAATCCTAGTAAGGAAACTATGTTTTGTTTATTGCTACTAATTACAAATGTTCATTTAATTTAGATTTAGATTTTTACATCTTAGGTACAGATATGTTGAGTTCCTATCTAAGTGTTCAGGTTGAACAGTCAGGTTTAGGATAACTGCCATGTGCTGGTACTGTGTTACAACTATAGTACAGTGGAGACTCTTATTTAACGAAAGGAGCATTTTCCAAGATGCTGACCTCCAGCGAATGCTCATCTGAACATCTCTGAAGTGAGTCCTAGCAGTTGGACTCCTCATCTCACCCTCTTCAAACATCAGAACAGCTGGGGAGCACAACTTCCCAGCAGCCTTACATGGACTCAGAGAGATGACGGCAGTGGGGAGAAAAGGAGAAAATAGGGTCCTTGGCTCGAAGAACAGACCAAGGTTTTAATATTAAGAATATTAAGAGTTATATGGCAACAAATTTTTCTGAATAAGACAATGAAATTAATGGAAAATTAAATCTTGTCCTTGAAACTGTTAATGAAATGCCACTTCCTCTTTATTTTAAAGTAAGATTTAAATTATACCTAGCTAGACACTTATTTTTTTTTAAGATTACTAAGAATCAGAACTATAACACAATGGAAATTTTGTTTTTATTTAGTGGAGATACTTCTCTGTTGATGCTGTCCTCCAGCCAGTGTTCTTCAGTGGGCTCTATTTGTATAAGTACCTCTACCCACTTCTGACACAAATGCCTTGTATTTAGGGTTAGCAAGGCAGAGAAGAATCTTATGCCAACTTGGGGTCAGTTGACTGACTCAAAATAATGTTCCCCAGCATACTGTTAATTACATTTACTTTACTACATTAAGACATTAAAACTGATTTTTAACTTGGGATTATTATGATTTTCATCTTAAATTCCAGCTTCTTTTCTAACCCGTGTCTCTATTTTGTTTCTATCCAGGACCTCCCCTCTCACTTAGAGCTTTGTCTGAGCTTTGTTCTGTTTAGGATGTGGTTTCCATAGTGTGGATAACATATTTATAACCTTAGAGCCTTTGTAACTAGACTAGAGTGGGTACTTAGGCACTTATTGAATGGGTTATTGGGTTTTATTTCCTTTGGTATAAATGTTTGTTTTAAATTTCACAGAACCACAAAGAAGGAAAGGCAGGCGGCGAATATTTTGCCAACTAATGCACCACCTCACTGAAAACCACAAGATATGGAAGGAAATCATAGAAGAAGAAGAAAAATGTAAAGCTGAGGGGAACAAACTGCAGGTGGATAATGCCTCCTTACCTCAGGCAGATGAGATTCAGGTTATTGAAGAAGCAGATGAAGAGGAAGAACAAATGTTTGAATGAAAAGAAAACCCATGCTGAAGAAGCCTGGGGTGCTATTCCCAGGGTCATTACCCAATGCTCACTGTACTGATTCTCAACTGACAATTCCCAAGTGGACAGGCCTTAATAATAATACTGTGAGAGGATCCTTGCTACCCTGGCAGTTCTCACTCCTAAGCACTTTCATTACAAACTAGAGACTGATTCATAGAGCTTGCTGCAGTTGACTTATGCTGCAAAGCCTTCCTCAAAGCCTTCACTGGTGTGTAAATAGTGTGTCATAATGCTGCTTTGCTGGGTAGTGAGCTCTTATTTCTCATGATAAGGGAGGGAGGGAGGGCTAAAACTGAAAAGTTAAGTGACTTCAGTTTTCAAAGTGGCCGTAATTCTTTTATGAAAACAGGATTCATCTTGTATTTCCAAATATATTTTTATGTCTTTGTTTGGGGTGGTGTGGGGCAAGAAACAAACCTCTATGCTTAATCCAAAAAGGAATTCATTGTGGCCTTTCTGAGTGATTTCTGCTCCTGGCAGTACACTGTTCAGTGTGGTTCTCCTAGCTTCATCCATGAAGGACTGAGGACCTTTGTTATACTTAACAAAACCCAGATGCATCAATTTCTGATGCTTTTTATAGCTGTGTATAATCTACTTACGTGTCTTATTTCTGTCTAAAGTATTCAGGTTTGCTGTGGACATCAGAAGTCTGAATTCTATTCTTACTGATTTTGTTCCATGGTTGAATTTTAAAAGTGTTTAACAGTGAAGGAGCTTTATTCTTTATTCAAAATTGTTCTTATTTTTATTCTTACTCAGGATAAGTAATTTTAAACATTATTATAAACGTGATATAGATTTGCCAGAAAAAAACATTGTCCTAATATTGATGTTACCTTTTATGAAATAAACACCATTTTATTTTAATTAAAGCCAAGAAAAAGGAGATAGCTATCTTTGCCTTAATGGAAAATCAAATGAAACCAATCCCATTGAAGGTATTGCCTAAATAAGTAGTTATCTTTATATATGTGTCCTAGGTGTCTTGTATTTTGTGTGGTTATAGTAAAACTGACATTTTTTGCTGTTAATATCTTTCTGCTTCTAGAGTACATGGCAGAGATGACACACTATGCACTATACTACAGCTCCACAGAAAGACTGAATTTTTAAGTAAAGTAATGATGGGAATGCATATTAATTTTTTACATAAAAATGCTATGAATAGTTCAATAAATAATTCAATAAATGCATATACATAAATAATTTACTAAGAAAACAGACCACATTTATATTTATATAACCTCATTAGAGTGCAGCTATGTCCCCTAGTTATGAAAATTTTTTGAAGTTATTCAAAGCAACAAAAATGATACCAAGATGTTAAACTGATTTCTCATTATCCTTTAAGACTATACAATATTTTGGAGCCATTGAACTTTGTGCACAGTTAACTGTCAGTTTCCACAGTAGTTCCCGTATAGTGTGATACTGGAATTTCTTGCCTGCGTAAGATATTTGGGTTGTCTACAAGGCAGCAGTTAAAGATCAATTGGAGTACTGGCATTTTTGATCCTGCAGGTACCATTTTAATGAATCACTACACTTTATTTATTAAACATGTTGAATCCTGAGTTCCTTCCTGTCACTTCTGATACCACCACCACATCATTTGTAATCTGGTCCCACCATATATTACTAAGTAATAAAATTTTAACTGATAGTCTATTGAATTTGCATTTATATAATCCAGTGTGTATATTTCTCTAAAATATGTTTTAGAACCTATGCAAATATATTTATTCTGTTGCTTTCTTTCCTACAGTAAACAATATATAAGTGTGTTTAAGTTCATACATGTATGGCATGTATTATCAGAATCAAGTCTATAAACTATTATGTTATTTAAAGTTCATATTGGAATAATTTATTTTTAAATTCTGTCTTCTTGAAGAAGTACATTTTTCTTCTAAAAATGTTACTGGGAACTCATCTGAAAATAATACTTAAATTATTTAACCCTTGCTTAGTAAATATAAATGGAATCATCCCTAAGAAATTAAAATTATTAAAATAATCTATGCAAAAATGTAAATATCATGATTGCAAGTCATAAATGTGAGAATATATTAAATATATACATACTGTTGTTAGGTGGAGTCCTACCTGAGGAATTTTTATAAACATTATAAATCTTTCTGTGGTGTTTTGGAGATAGAATTGAGTGCCACTAGCCTGCTGTGTGAACATTCTACCACATAAACTTCTAGCTCATATTTTTTTATTTTGCTTGCTGTAGAATCAGATTATTTTTAATTGGGATTTTATCAGAAATCTGCTACTGTAATTCATTGGTAATATAAATATATATTAAATTATAAAGATCTGTGCTTTCTGACACAATTTTTTCTCTATGGAAATCTATTTTGGGGGTTGTTATTATTTGATTGTTTGAAAGCTTTTTCCCCTGTCAGTCTTTTTTTCTTTTTGCTGTTGACTTTGTCTGCTTATTTTCACAAGAGTCTGGCATTACTTAAGTAATCAAAAATTCTCACTCTCCCTGTATTACAACTGGTAGAAACAAACATTACAAAAAGAGTTGAGTAGAACTAATTGGTTCCTTTACTATAGTTGCTCAGCCACTATGAACAGCTTTGAAGGGTTTGTGGGATAGGTAGTACAGGGATGGAGAGCTTCTAAGGAGAAAGGAATGTTTTACACGGAGTGCAGAAGGATTCAGTTAGTTTTGATATGATTGGAGTGAGAAAGAAACAACACAAATTGGGTCAGAATAGGAGAAACCATTTCCACATTGGAGAAGCCAAGAGTTTTAGGCTTACTGGAACATAGAGTATAAGAAGAGGAACTGGTTAATGAGGAGAGATAATGGTTAATGAAGTCCCTTCTGTAGTATGGTATGCCATTTAAATTCTACTCCTAAAGAAACAGGAACTGAGGGGTTTTGACCTGAGTGAAAAGATTAATTCTTCATTTGGAGGTCATTGTTTGGATTGAGCTTCTGCCTTTGGCCCCAACAGACTAGACACAGCCAAAATGGAGTTACTTTTGGTAAATGCCGTATAATTAGACTAAAACTTCAAGAGAATAGAGTCCCAACATTTGTTTTGCTGAAAAAGAGATTTCAGTCTATCTGATGTCTTGAGCACAATAAGGAAGTCTCCTGTGTTCACTTAGAACAAAACAAAAAGCTAACCCTTATACTTTTTCAATTGTTCTTTTTCCTCATTCCCACCTTACAAAAACCCACTGGTCTACCACAGTCTGGTAGGAGAGATCTTTCTATATTTTGTAGACTCGATAGTGCCCTGATTTATATCTGACAGATAAAAGCTTATAAGATTTACAACTGAATTTATTATATTTTTTTCTCTTGACACTTCAAACTTTTGTTTCTAACAGTAGAAGAACCAAGATTTAGAGACAGGGAAATCTTGTGAGTTTTGGCTAGATACATTATAGAGATGTAGGCTGAAAGAGAAATCTTTAAGACTTAGGATACAGAATAAATTTCCCTAGTGATTAATTGGATTTAGTAGCAAGGAGAGTAACAGATTTCTTATTTGAAAACTCAGTGTTTGAGGCTGAGAAAGAAGTAGATTTGGATGTAACTGAGGGTAAACAGATAAATTCAGATTGGAACTGAAGTAGAAGGATTTGATATATTCTGGTGTAGTCCAATATATTTGAGTTAATGTCTGGATTCACTTGATAATGCAAACTACAAGTCAGAATATAGAAAGTGTATAAAGCTTGATAAAAACTGAAACAGCTAGGTGGAGGAGATGTCTAAGAGAAACTGGTGATAAGAAAGAGAAGGGCAAAATTGGAAGTTCAAGTAAATGGGTCTTTCAAGAAGGAAACCTAAGGGCTGATGAGATGGCTCAGCAGGTAAGAGTAAGTTGGCATCCTTCTTCCTCTTCCTCCTCCTTTTCCTCTTCTTTTTCTTCCTCCTCCTCTTCCTCCTCCTCCTTCTCCTCCTTCTCTTCTCTTGTTCTCCTCATCATCATCATCCTCCTCCTCGTTCTCCTCCCCCTCCTCCTCCCTCCCTCCTCTCCCTCTCCCTCCTCTCTCTCTCTCTCTCTCTCTCTCTGTCTCTCTCTCTCTGTGTATGTGTGTCTGTGCATATTAGATGTTAAAAAAGGGCCAGCCTGGGCTATGGTGTTACAGTGTGAGACTGTGTCTCCATTTTTTTTTTAAAGACATGGTCAGGAATTTATGTTACATGCTGCCTGAAGAATGGAATCATAATAATATGAAAATGTTTTGATTTTGCTAAGAATCATATCACCTGTTTGCAAAAAAAAAGAGTTTAACTGGTGTGATGGGAAACATGCCAGAATACCACAGGTTAAAACATTTTAGAAATGAAACAAATATGGTGCTTTGAGAGATTTAGTAATATACTTTCCCATCATAGAGCTACTCTAGGAGAAATGTTACTGTGCTTTACATATTTTAATAGACTGTTCTGAAGTGGTGGCTGTTAATCCTTGAATATATTCTCTACTGCAATTCTGTGGTCTTCAAGGCAATATAGTAAGAGACATGGCCCAGAATAGCCACCAGCTGCCTGAGAAGTTCCCTCCACCATGAAGTACCTCCACTCAAAACCACATCCTTAGCTTTGTAAAGAAAAGAATTTCAGAATGAGCCAGTATGAAGCAGGGTTGGGGTTTATTAAAGAGATTTTATAAATGATTTAAGCATGGGGGGTAATTGAAAGAGAGGCACTCAACTCAGGGAAAAGATATACCCAAGTGTGAGTGAGCTTTCTAAGGAGGAAGATTCATCCTTGTGTGTCTTAGTAGTAGTCATATATACTATTGTGGTTGCTCTCACATTATATCTCGAGTGTTATTAAGAAACATTTTCCCTGTGTTTTTTTTTTTAAACAAATGAGATTATAAGGTGGCACTGGAGGTGCTTTGGATGGAATTACCATGTGATAAAATAAAACCAGGGCTTACAAGGCTTACACAGAGTTTCAGACATGTCCATATTCCCAGGAAAGTAATTTTATAGCTGGGAACTGAAATGTCTTATACACTTACACCTTAAGGATGATTCATTGCATCCTTCCAGTCTGAGCCTGTGCCCTGAGCAGACCTTGGGTGCTGGCTCCGCACCCAATCCCACAATACCCAGAGGAAGCTCGACTCGCAGGAGCACTAATGTCCAGGATCACAGGTGATGAGGCCACAACATCTGCCCCAATACTGGGAATAACTGGAACACCCAGGAACCATCACCCGGCCTGTGGCACAGGTTCCTTCCCATCTGAGCCTGTTCCCTGAGCAGAACTTGTGTGCTGGCTCCGTATCCAGTCCCACAACACCCAGAGGAAGCTTGACTCCGAGGAGCTCTGACACACCCAGGATTTCAGTATCCCAGAATCACAGGATCACAGAGACAGCTAGACTCTGAGGAGTTCTGACACAACCAGGATCACAGAAGGGACAGGCTTCAGACAGCAAGAGCAGGTAGCACAAGAGATAACCAGATGGAGAGACAAGCGCAAGAACATAAGCAACAGAAACCAAGGCTACTTGGCATCATCAGAACCCAGTTCTCCCACCACAGCAAGTCCCATCACACTGGAAAAGCAAGATTTAGATTTAAAATCACTTCTCATGATGACGATTTAAATTCTCATGATGATGATAGAGGACTTTAAGAAAGACATAACTCCTTTAAAGAAATACAGGAGAACATAGGTAAACAGAACCCCTTAAAGAGGAAACAGAAAAAATCCCTTAAAGAATTACAGGAAAACACAAGCAAACAGTTAAAGGAATCGAACAAAACAAATCTAAAAATGGAAATAGAAACAAAGAAATCACAAAGGGAGATGACCCTGGAGGGAAAAAATGACACCAGACTTCTCATCAGAGACTATAAAAGCCTGAAGATCCTGGGCATATGTCATACAGAAAGTCACAAATGCCAGCCACTATACCCAGCAAAACTCTCAATTACCATAGATAAAGAAATCAAGATATTCCATGACAAAACCAAATTTACAAAATATATTTCTACAAACCCAGCCCTACAAAGAATAATCGATGGAAAACTAACACAAGGAGGAAAACTACAACCTAGAAAAAGCAAGAAAATAATCTTTCAACAAACCCAAGAGAAGATAGCCACATAAACATAATTTCACCTCTAACACGAAAAATAACAGGAAGCAACAATCAGTTTTCCTTAATATCTTTTAACATCAATGGACTCAATTCCCCAATAAAAAGAAATAGACTAACAGACTGTATACATAAACAGGACCCAGAATTATGCTGCATACAGGAAACACACCTCAGTGACAAGAAAGACACTACCTTGGAGTAAAAGGCTGGAAAACAATATTCCAGGCAAATAGTCCAGAGAATCAAGCTGGAGCAGTCATTCTAATATTGAATAAAATCTACTTTCAACCAAAATTTATCAAAAAAGATAAGGAAGGACACTTCATGCTTGTCAAAGGAAAAACTTACCAAGATGAACTCTCAATTCTGAACATCTATGCTCCAAATGCAAGGGCACCCACATTCATAAAAGAAACTTCACTAAAGCTCAAAGCACACATTGCACCTTACACAATTAAGGGGAAGAAACTTCAACACCCCACTCTCATCAATGGACAGATCATAGAAACAGAAACTAAACAGAGATACAGTGAAACAAACAAGTTATTAACCAAATGGATTTAACAGACATCTATAGAACATTTCATCCTAAAACAAAAAAAAATATATCTTCTCAGCACCTCATGGTACCTTCTCCAAAACTCACCTTATATGTCACAAAACAGGCCTCAACAGATACAAGAAGACTGAAATAATCCCATACATCCTATTAGATCACCACGGGCTCAATAATAATTTGGTCAAGGAGGAAATAAAGAAATTAAAGAGTTTTTTAGAATTTAATGAAAATGAAGGCACAACATACCCAAACTTATGGGACACAATGAAAGCAGTGCTAAGAGGAAAACTCATTGCTCTGAGTGCCTCCAAAAAGAAACTGGAGAGAGCATACACTAGCAGCTTGACAGTACACCTGAAAGATCTAGAACAAAAATAAGTAAATACACCCAAGAGGAGTAGACAGCAGGATATAATCAAAATAAGGGCTGAAATCAACCAAGTAGAAACAAAGAACTATACAAACAATCAACAAAACCAGGGGTTGGTTCTTTGAGAAAATCAACAAGATAGATAAACACGAATCCAGACTAACCAGAGGGCATAGAGACAGTATCCAAATTAACAAAATCGGAACTGAAAAGGGAGACATAACAGAAACTGAGGAAACTCAAAAAAATCGTTAGATCCTACTCCAAAACCCTATAGTCAACAAAACTGGAAAATCTGGATGAAATGGACAATTTTTTAGACAGATAACAGGTACCAAAGTTAAATCAGGATCAGATAAATCATCTGAACATAATCCCTAAAGAAATAGCAGGAGTCATTAAAAGTCTCCCAACCAAAAAAAGTCAAAGACAAAATGGGTTTAGTGCAGAATTTTATCAGACTTTCAAAGAAGACCTATTACCAATACTCTTCAACAAAATAGAAACAGAAGGAACACTATCCAATCATTCTATGAAGTCACAATTACACTTTTACCTAAACCACACAAACACCCAACAATGAAAGAAAACTTAAGACCAATTTCCTTTATGAATATCAATGAAAAAATACTCAATAAAATTCTGGCAAACCAAATCCAAGAACATATTAAAATAATCATCCACCATAATCAAGTAGGCTTCATCCCAGGGGATGCTTCAATATGTGGAAATCCATCAACATAATCCACTATATAAACAAACTCAAGGAAAAAAAACCACATGATCATCTCATTAGATGCTGAGAAAGCATTTGACAAAATTCAATACCCCTTCATAGTAAAAGTCTTGGAACGATCAGGAACTCAAGACCCATACCTAAACATAGTAAAACCAGCAAACCAGTAGCCAACATCAAACTAAATGAAGAGAAACCCTACTAAAATCAGGGAGTAGACAAGGCTACACACTCTCTTCCTACCTATTCAATATAGTACTTGAAGTCCTAGCCAAAGCAATTAGACAACAAAAGGAGGTAAAAAAGATACAAATTGGAAAGGAAGAAGTCAAAATATCACTATTTGCAGATAATATGGTAGTATACTTAAGTGACCCCAAAACTTCCACCAGAGAACTCCTAAACCTGATAAACAACTTCAGCAAAGTGGCTGGTTATGAAATTAACTCAAACAAATCAGTAGCCTTCCTCTACTCAAAGGGTGTACAGGCTAAGAAAGAAAATAGGGAAAAGATACCCTTCATAATTGTCACAAATAATATAAAATACCTTGGTGTGACTCTAACCAAGCAAGTGAAAGATCTGTATGACAAGAACTTCATGTCTCTGAAGAAATTAAAAGTTCTTAGAAGATGGGAAAATCTCCCATGCTTATGGATTGGCAAGATTAGTATAGTAAAAATGGCCATCTTGTCAAAAGCAATTGACAGATTCAGTGCAATCCCCATTAAAATTCCAATTCAATTCTTCATAGAGTTAGAAACAGAGGAGGATGTCTGGAGGGGACTGGGTAAGAGAGGGGATGGGGATAGGCACAGAAGGGGTGAGGTGAAGGGGAGGATGGACAGAGAGTGTTCTGAGAAAGATAACTTGATGGGGGTAGAGGAAACATCACTAAAACAAAAAAACTTAGGACAATGAAAATTCCCAGAGCCACAAAATCTTAGACACACAATTTTTTCCTGCCTACAAGATATGCAGAGGTAAAGATGGAGTAGAATTTGAGGGAAGGGGCAACCAATGATTGGCTCAGCTTGAGACCCATGCCATGAGAGGGAGTCCAGTCCTCACACTATTAATGATGCCCTGCTATACTTGAATATAGGAGCCTAGCATAACTATCATCAGAGAGGCTTTACCCAGCAACTAATGAAAACTGATGCAAACACCCACAGGAAAACATTAAGTGGAGTTTGGGGAATCCTGCAAAAGATCTGGAGAAAAGATTGAAGGAACCAAAGGGGTGAAGGAGACAAGAAAACCTGCACAATCAACTAACCTGGGCCGATATCTGCTCACAGACTGAACTACAAACAAGAGATAATGCATGGGATAGACCTAGGTTATCTGTACATATGTAATAGTTGTGCAGCTGGCTCTTCATGTGGGACTCCTAGAAAGGGACCAGGGGCTTTGGCTGACTCCTAGGTCTTCCCTTTCCTAAAGAGAAGGGAAGTGGAGTGGATGGGGAGGAGGTAAGATGGGGGGTCTAGGAAGAGGGGAGAAAGAAGAGGTTTTGATCAGAATGTAACTAAATAAAAAATATAAAAATTGCCTTCCAGTCTGGGCCTGAGCATTGAGCAGATCCTGGGTGGTAGCTCTGTCCCCAGTCTCACAGAACCCGGAGGAAGCGGGCCCCCAGGAGCTAACCCAGGCAGTATCCCTAGTGTTGGAGACTTTCAAGAGCAGGGAGGCAGGAATGGGAGGATGGTGGGAGCACACCCTCATAGCAATTGGAGGAGGGGGGATAGAGTAAGAGGTTAGGCACCAGTAGAAGTGGAGGGCCTTGGTGCCTGAAAGTTTGGATTCCCTAGTGTTGGTAAATTTGAGAGCAGGGAGGCATAAATGGGAGGATGGTGGGAGCACACCCTCATAGAAACTCCCAGAATTATATGGATTAGACATGACAGAGGCAGGCTGCCAGAAGACTAGATTCTAGAATTCAAACAAAAAATTATCTTGATAATAAAATTTGTTTTGAGAATTGTATATTGCAGAATACACAGCCATGGTGGATCTACTCATCAAGCAAGCTGAGCAGACCTGCTTGAACCTCTGATGTCCTGGAATTCCATCTGGATACAGTGAAGACACAGCATCAGAGGCTTATCAACTTACTCTTCCCCCTGCCCCTCTTCTAATATCTCAATGCCCATAATCAGCTTGAAGAAGTTTGTGAAGAGTCGGCGCCCCTATTCCCTGGGCTTGGGGACTGAGGTGGTTAATATTGGGCTGTCTTTCTAGGGGAAAGTAGTGGTTTTGTTGGAACAGGGAGGATTAGCTAGGATTTATTGCATAGCCATAACCTATTGGTAGAAACCTGTATAATTGTTATTAAGATGAAGTTATAATTTCTTAAATGGTACAAAATTTACTTTGATTTCAAATTTAAGGTTTTCATTGGTATGAGTTTCTAATTGATATAAAAGTGAGATTAATATTGTTACTCTCATAGGCATTGTGCCTATATAACACATTTAGGAATACAAGGCTTAGACCCAGTCCTTCTTTAACTGATTTGAGATGGTTATCCTGTGAGTTAAGGGCCTATAGCAAATTCATGGCTCTGAGTTTATTGTTAGGGTGTTTTCTATATTTTCTTTAGAAATAGCTGAGAGGAGTTAACAGACAACAGTCCAGATTGCCTTACATGGATAGTTGATTTTCAGAACGTCAGAAGTCCACAGAATTGACATTACAAACATTTCTGTATTAATGTTCATTTTGATTAGAGACCTGTCTGCCCCTGACAGCTTCCTGTCTTAGATTCTAAGAAATCGAGCATCTTTGGAGTTACTCCAGTTGTGGTGAGACAGCCACTAGCCAAGAATTGCCTCTTTTCATCTACAGACAAATTACTGTCCAGAAAAAGATACACTTACAGAATAGTCAACTGACTATATCTGCCAAGACAGAGTAATCAGCCCTTAATAATTCTGCATCATTAGGTCTGTCAGATGATCCTGGGTCAGAAGGCTGAAGATCCGATGCTCCAACATTTTGTAGTATAGGGACTGTCCAGGTGTTCAGCGGTCTCTATAAAATTGGCTAAGTTTTAGAAGCTATGCTTTGTGCTTCCCATAATTTCAGTTAACTCAGTCATTCTGGATTTCTGATGGGGTTGAAGACTTATAGTCTCATAGCCAATCCCAGCTATTACTCTGAGAAAAAAAGATTTGAAAAGATGATTTTCAGCTGACATTCATTCTAAAGCCAAGAAAAAAGCCAGGTTCAGAACTAAGTCTTTTAGTTAGGAGAGATGACAGAGGTTCTGGTTAGTCAACAAAATGATGGACTGGGTATGAGGTCTATCTTGTACCTTACTGACACAAATTGGTATAGTTATGCCCTAATTATATTTTGAGAGAAAATTTTTATTTTAACCGAAAGAGTGATATGTAGAAGGAGCTTAGATGGGAGGAGTAAGGAGAGGAGGAGGAGGAGAGGAGGAGCTAGGTGATGGGGGGGGTGGGACATGGAGGCGGATGTTCACATGTCTCCACCAGTCAAAGATAGTTGATATATCTAGGTTGGGTATTTGGTTACACTTCTGATTGTATGGGCATCTTGTTATTGAGTATCACCAAACTTTGATTAACAATAAAAAAATGTGTAAAAGCAAAAAGGAGAAGGTGGGATGGAATAGGGGTTTTCTAGGGAGGGGAAATGGAATGGCATCTGAAATGTAAATAAAATATCCAATAAAAAATAAATTTAAAAATATATAAAAATTAAAATAATAAAAAGCTATTCAACCATTGACTTTATGTTTGAATTGATTTGATACTACTCCCAGTGCCAACATTTCTTGCCATAGTTTTCATTGACATATTCATTGACTGGTACAATTAAGGACAATGAAATTATTATTAACTCACAATTAGTAAAGGACTTTTCGGCTTGGTTAACAAACTTACTTTTGTTTCAGCTTAATTTTTTTCTGTTATGACTGCTGCTCTCATGTCAGGAATGTTGTGAGGACTGCTTGCTCTGAAGATCACTAACACACTCTTATTTTGCTAGCAGAGGAATATTACCTAGTAAGCACAATCCTTTATTACCTTATGTGGTTAACAGAATAATCCACACACAACTGTGCCTCAGAAGCATGTCATTCAGAGTTTGTGATTTTATATGTCTTGTTGAGTGTTCTTTGGTATTACGAATTTAAATTTGATAGTAAAATGAAATTCTGTTTGTAAATCAGCACAGCACTAGAAATGCTGTAAGTTATAATGTCACTATGACTTGTAGTGTTAAGTGACAGTGGATGAGCGTACCACAAATGGTTTCACAATTACACCATTAAAACACAGAAAGCAACTGTAAACAACATGAAAAATGTTTCTGTATTTCAATATAAAGTCTTGGACATAATGTGAAAGTAATACAATTATCATGTATCTTGAAATACTGATCTTACTCCTTATTCATTTAAGAGTGTAAGAACCATTTTTAGCTTTTGAACTATGTAAAACAGATAATAGGCCAGATTTGGAATAATTTCCTGAGACTTGATCTAGTTCTTAAAGATGGAAAATATTTATTAGTTTTATTTCTCTGTTGCCTAACATCAATTCCTGTCTGAAAATAGTAATTTCTTTATAGATTACTTATTTTAACTATTTTTATTTTCTACTTTAAAAAACTGGTACTCAGGTTAGGTATTTTTCCCTGACTCCTCTCCCCAGCCCTGCCCAGAATACTTTCTTAAATGTATTCCATGGGTACTCACATGCAGAGTTTAATTTTTTTTATATATTCTACAAAGATTATTTTAAAACAAATATTCAAAATATAAGTTAAATTTTGCTTTCTGGTTTTATTTTGTTTTTTTCTTTTTAAATCTTCACACTGTATTATTTTTAGAGGATAATATACATGTTATCTGTGCTTCTGGAATTTACTGAAGTTTACTTTTGGTATATTATATGCTTAATTTTCAAGCTTGTTGTAAGGCACTAATTCTCCTGTCTGATCCCCCATCTTCTTGATTATAGAATTAGGGCAGTAAGTGAGATTAAGGTTTTTTTCTGCTTTTATTAGTTTATAAATATTGATGTAAGAAAAATTACAAAGATTTCCTAAGGCATAGGTAAACAAAACAGCATTCTGCATAGGTGTATTGAGTCCCTGACCATACTAAAAGCAGTAGCAGCCAAATTCAAAAGAACAAAGCCCACTTAATTTTTACCACAATCTAGGTTACCAAGTTATCTTCTTCGGTAAGACTGTCAAGTTTGTAGAAGCCCCAGAATATAGACTTTAACTTACATTTTTATAAGGAATTGTAGTAAGGAAGATGCCTAAGGTTGTGAGCCTTTTGCTATGTCAAAGAATTAAAATTAGAGAGCAACCTGGCTAAGTGCATTTGTTAAGGTTCAGGAAGTTGGGTCAGAATGCACTAAGAGGTTGTGATTTGCAGATCCTCTTCCTTTCATAACTGTTTAGACAACCATTTCACTCTCATGTAGCACATATGCTCTGGAGAAGTGAAAATATAAAACCGTTTTAAATTAATGTATGAACATGTGACTCATGTTCTTTGTAACACAAGGAAGAGTTTTGTAGGGTCACATGAAAAACTCCCGTTCTGTTTCCTGAAGCCCAGCTTGATCTCTTTATATGGCATTGTGCTAAGCACATGTATTCTCAATAAGCTAGCCTTCAAATAAAGTTGGTATTATCTAGAAAGCAAAACAGTGATGGAAAGAAATAGTTTTTTAATTAAATCATGAATTATCTATGCTATTCCAACTTTAATCCTTTGATATTACCTGTAAATTTCTATTTGTTGGTATGTTTGCCCTGGATTTTCTTTCCCTTGGAACTAGAAATATCGTAATGTATCAGATGCCAAAAACTACTATTTTGAACCACAGAACTAGGAGAATTTTACCAGATAATATAAGTTAAAGTTAAATCCATATTCTTCCTACTTTAAAAAAAAAGATAATTTCTATTATTTTTAATTATGTGTATATGGGGGGAATACACCTCACCATTAACGGAGTCAGTTAGAGAGTAAAGTTCTTTAGGATGTAGACAAATGAGAAGAAACTTATACTAAGCAAGAGCTTTGTTTAGGGCATCCATGGCTCTTCTTAGCATCTTTATAACATGTGCACTTTTGTGCTGTTCAATACATTCTACAATTATAATTCATGAAAGTTTGAAAAAAAATAGTACTATTTTGAACAATGTATCTGTGTTCATTTGGCTTTATAAAAGTGTGGCTTTGGCCCAAACACCATTATTGATTCAACAAGGTTATTCCCCAATACATTTGTGCACCTTCAGCGTCTTTCTGCACAGATGAGGTAGGCCTGGGGTTGTAATGTCATGCCCAACCTGGGTTTCAGGTTTGGGACTAGTTCATGTGGAAAATGCAAATGAAATTGCTGCAGCAATGATGTAAAAAACAAGAACATTTCCATCCGAGCCAGCTGTTCTCCAAGACAATGTCTTCTCCCTGAACAGAAAAGACAAATGTTTAAATACCATTTACTGAAATTAATATCTAATATTTTGGTGGCATTCAGGAAATTGAGAAATTAAAGCACATTAGAAGATACTGTATTCTGAGAGGAGTTTCCCAAATCTCAAAGATTAGAAACTATCACTTCATTGAAAAAACACATTCCTTTACATCTCTGACTTCTCTGCATAACGCAGTAGAGCATATGACAGGCTATAGAAGGTCTTTGAGGTATGACATTTTGTTTTTATTGATCCATGGGAAGTCCATTTCAACTGACCTACTGGATACTTTACTCAGTGATAATGATTTAGTCCATCTTCCAAGTTCTGTGATTCATGTTCTATTTCATAGCAAAAGGAGTATTTCCTAGTTGGAGATGACATAATAAACTAGAAGGCAAGAGAGCTAGATTCTAGCTTTACTTGGAGTTGTCTTGTCTTTCCTTTCCTTTCTATGTGGATCAGTTTCTTGGATTTGTTCCTGACTTTTCACTCTAGAAGTTTAACAACAACCTCTAAATTCACAAGCTAAAAAGTTTTGGAAGGAGCCAGCCAGTCACACCTTCTCAACACCTTTAGCTTTATTTAATTAACTGAGATATGTTTTGAATAGAAACAGCTGCTCATGACTTTAATGAAACCATTCTCTCCTGTAAGAATTAATGTTATATATGAGTAGCGATGGAGGACACCAAGAAACAATGCTCTCTAAACAAATATGATCAAAACTCATGAACACAGAGATTGAGCATGCACAAAACCTACATGAGTCTATACTAAGTCCTCTGCATATATATCATGGCTTTCAATTAAGTGTTTTTATTGGATTCCTGGGCACATGTGTGAGTGGATCTCCGATTCTTGTGGCTTCTCTGGGCTCCTTTCCAAGTCTACTATTGTTTATTCAACTATAATGTGATAAGTTTTGTTTTATTTCATTTTACTTTGTTATATTTTATTATTATCCCAAAGAAGCCTATTTATTTTCTAATGAGAGACACAAAGGAGATGAATTGGATGGGAGGAAGATGGAGAGGAACAGGGAAGAATAGAGGGAAATTGTGATCAAGATATGTGAGAAAAAAATCTATTTTCAATAAAGACAACAAATACTAGAAACAATTGCTATGTACTCAGAATTGTCTACTCTAGAACAGATTGCTTCAAACTGAGATGCTATTAATAATGAATCATTGTTATACTTTAAAATTATATACTTGTAAATGTTTTCTTACCTAGAGAAAAAGGAATCAAAGCTTCCTTTTTAGTAAAATATCCATTGCTGTCCAGAAATCGCTCAGGATAAAACATGTCTGGGTCTTTCCAGTACTTTTCATCAAAGTGAACAGAATAAAGATTTGTAATCACTGTTGTGCCTTTAGGAATGGAATAGCCACGTACAGCTGCATCTTCAGAAGTTGCATGGAAAATCCCCAGTGGAACTATATTACAGAATCTTAAAATTTCATGTAAAACTGCTTCAGTATAAGGCATTTTGCTCTTGTCCTCCCAAGAAGGCCTCCTGTTGTGGCCCATAATTAAATCAATCTCTTTATGAACTTGTCCTGTCAGAGAAACATGTTAAAAATATGTAATTCATTAAATTATATGTAAAATTATTTCTCTTTGGGGTAAAACAATTATCCATAATAAATCAACAGAATATGGGTTTATCTATATTTGAATTTTTCATCATCTGGTACTTACATGAATTAATTATACACCCCCTATATCTTAGTAATAACCGATACTCTGTGTAAAGTAAAAAAAGGATTATGAATGAATGTCTGGTCAGCCTAGAATCAGAATAGTGTTACTATCAGCAAGGAAAATAATGAAGCATTAGATCTAAACAAGAAAAAGCAGCGTCTATATCTCAGCTTTGCGGCTTCCACATACCCAACTGTCATTTTTATAAAATAAGAATATTAAGATCCATTTTTAAGTTTTTTTAAAAGATACTGCCATTCTATATATCCAGGTTGGTTTTAAAATTAAAATTAGGCATCAGTTCCTGGTGGCGGGGACCCGGGTAGCCAATGGCCTAAGTTTTGTGACTACTGTGATACATATCTTACCCATGATTCTCTGTCTGTGAGGAAGACATACTGCAGTGGTCGGAAACACAAAGAGAATGTGAAAGACTATTACCAGAAATGGATGGAGGAGCAGGCCCAGAGCCTGATTGACAAAACAACAGCTGCATTTCCATAGGGGAAGATCCCTCCACTCCATTCTCTGCTCCTCTGCCTGCAGGGTTATGATCCCACTTCCCCCCAGTCTCCAGGGTCCTCCTCGGCCTGGCACGATACCTGCACTCCACATGGGAGACCCTCCCATGATGTCAATGATGGGCCCTCCTCCTCCTGGGATAATGCCTGAGGGACCAGCTCCTCGGATGAGACTACTAATGGGAGGCCTATGCCCATGATGCCCATGCCTCCAATGATGAAACCTCCTACCTACCCTATAATGGTGCCCACACAGCCTGGCATGACCTGGCCAGACAGATAAGAGCAGAAGCTCTCTTTATAGTTTTGTATTTCTTTTTGTTTCAACAGGAGACCTCAGTGTTGAGCCTGAGTGTTTACTAGATGGATAACAGACAACTTCCCTTCCTAACAGAGAGAATACTTTTGGAGGGAGAAGTGATAAAAAAAAAGGGCAGTTTTCACTTATATTGTGAAATATGAAAATAAAATGGTCAGCTGTTTTTAAAATAAAATAAGATAAATTACTATGTAGGCTGTGGTAACCTTAAATTTGAGATTCTCCTGTCTCTGCCTCCCAAGTTCTGAGATTAGAGGAGTATTACCACCACACCTATCCTTCAGATGATTTTGATTCCTTTTATTTCTTCCTCCCTTTCCTTCCTTCCTTCTTAAATTTGCATTAAAATATTAGATTCGAAAACTCTAATCATGAAATATTTCCTTTTGTGATTAGCACATCTGGAGTTCCTAAAACTGCTTCATACATGGCAAACACTAAAGCACACATGAGCCCTATATTTAAGAAGAGACCCTGAGGTCAAGAGTATCCTTACCTTGAATATTAGGATAAAGGGCCATGAAAAGAATTGCCCAGCGGAGCACATTGGTTGTAGTTTCAGTTCCAGCAATGATAAGTTCACCCACTGAAAAAATTAGATTCTCTTTGGAGAATGTAGATAAAGGATCATTTTGACCTTGATCCATCTCATCTAAATAGGCATCAACAAAATGCTGAGGTAAATGAGGCTTTCTATTGAGCGCAGCTTTTTCAATAAGTCTGGAGAGGAAATCATAGACCACATCTGCATTTCTAAATAACCTTTGATGTTTTCCAAAAGGCAAGACGCCAATCCATGGAAATGCGTTATAAAGGAAGACTGGAGCACTGGCAGCTAGTTCCACATTCTCACTGAATAACTCAATCATGTGCTGAAAATCAGTGTCTTCATAAGTGAATCGTTCTCCAAAAAGGATGAGGTTAGTTATGTTTGAAACAGCATTTGTTATCAGTTGCTTGAGGTCAAAAGGTCTACCTTTGTATGTTTCAATAGCATCAATTAAAGACCAAGTTTCTTCTAAGATTTTAGATTCAAAAGATTTTTGGCCACTTCCAAAATAATGAAAGCTGTTAACAGCCAATCTTCTGTGATCAATCCATCCTCTGCCATATCTGGAATTGAGTAAGCCTAAAAGAAACATATTAAAAATATTGTGTAATCCATACTTCTCTGTACTTAAAATGCTGTGGAATAAAAACAGAAAAGAAAAATTCAAAGATGAGTAGTCAGTGATTTTACACCCCAATTATATAAGTACATGATTGGGTCCTAGTTTGTGGTATTCAAAAGCCACAGGACATTAGCTAAAGCAGGTCTCTATTCCTCATGAAAGGACTGGCAGAAAAGACCTATAATTCTCTTTTTCTTACCACAATAAACTGTCCAGTCTTATGTAATAAAACACAGATGAACTATGCCTTCATAAATGTATTACTCAGCTTTTCTCATAGACATAAGTTATAAAAGACAAATGGTTTTGTGTTCTATGGTAAAATTTAATTTTGGATTAAACATATGTTCCCAAACCAGAAGTTGCTGTTTGAAAGAGATTAGATTTTTACAGTAGAAGTTTCCTTCTGTTAAAAGCATATGATACCCAACAAGGTAACTATGCCAAAGTTAAGGGTAGCCTTGAATTGTCAAAGTAGTAGAAATGTTCATGTAATAAAAAAATCATGAATTCAAAATTTGCTAATGTTAGTATTATCTGCCATTTAGCTTATTTAAACAAGTTACTAAGTTTTTCTTTGAAAGAAAGTGTGGAGGTCCATTAAAGAATTTAGAACATTATTACTGTAAAAAAAAAAAATCAGACACCAGTTCTATCTGATATCAACAATCTATTTTGAAATAGTTTATTGGTGCTTTCTCCTCGATTTTGTCAACCTTCAGCTCTTCTCCCTTGTTGAATATGTAGTCATAAAAGTCTGATCATTACTAAGCCCTACAGAATGCCTGTCCTTTGCATAAACTCTACAACTTTCCATTTACACAGCATAGTGATGAGTAGTTAAGAAAGTCTCCTTTAGTTTCTGTAGGATTGTACATGCTAGACAGTCAGTCACTAAGTAGTCAAGATTGTCATCAAAAGGAAACTTCTGATTCATGGTGTGTGTGTGTGTGTGTGTGTGTGTACACCCCTAAACTGTTTCAGTACATATCAAGCACTAAGCACTGATTCTTGAAAATTACTTATGTTTCTTAGAACTGAATGGCAATAAAACTAGCAAGCAATGATCTAAAATATTATTGAATGCAGTCTGATGGCTCCTTAAATCCAAGTTTCACAAAGTACAAAACAATCATCTGTCTAGACTAAGATTATTTAAAATAAGGAATGTGACCTAAAATAGTCTCACTGAATAGCTGAAAATAAACATACCTCCCATTTTTGTCATCTTCATGAACAAAGGAAGACATGGTCTATCTGCAAAAATTTCTCTTTGATGAACAAGGCATTCCTTTACTACATCATAGCCATTTAGAACCACAGCTGATATGCCTCCAAGATCTAAACTGAAAATCTTTGAGAAGAAAAACATTCAAATAGCAAAACGTATAGAGAAACCACCACAGAATACACATGTAAGCCTATAACTTCTAATATTTGCTACTTCTCTAAAAACATACAGATTTGTTACTTGACAATGTTGAGACAGCATGATTAATTATAACACTCCATGCCTGTAATCATCTTATAAGGTATGATGAAAAGAGTACTGGACATAGGAGGCCTATATTCTACATTAAGGTTTGCCATTAAATAGCTTTAATGTGATAGACAAAATAAACTTTTTGGACTTTGATATTGCCACAGAAAATATATTTGATTTAGATACTGTATTGGGATTCATCCTTTCTCAAAATATTCATTATGTAGAAATCTCATTTTACTTCTAGACAAATGAATGACTAACACCATCTATCTATTATTATACCATCTTGAAGTGAGGGGAGAGGACTGAGAAATCCAAAAGACAACTTTGAAGTTTAAGCATATGCCAATTTATTTGCCTTTCTAAATCCCAAGTTCTAAGAGGACCTAACTTTAGAGGAACGATATTCACCATGTACACATAAGTAGATATCTTTCTGCCAAGGGAAAAAATAAAGTAGAACAATCCACTGTACACCTTACTGGAGTTGTCTGCCACATGTTCAAGTTTGATGTTTTTTTGCTGTGATAAACACCCTGACCAAAAACAACTTAGGGGAGAAAATGGTTTATTTCAACTTATATTTCCAGATCACAGTCCATCAAGATGGAAGTCAGGGCAGAAATATGGCAACAGTAACCATGGAGGAACTCTGATTATTGACTCAATCTCTGGCTCTTCTCTGCTCTCTTTCTTAGCTTTGGGTTAGGGTTAGGGGCAGGACACACACACATTCCAGGTTTCTTAGATGGGTTATTATTGCTGTGATAAAACTCTATAACTAAAAGCAACTCCGAGAGGAAAGAGTTTATTTCATGTTTCACTTCCACACCACAATACATTAAAGAAATCAGAGCAGGAATGTCAGTAGAGGAGGATCTATGTTAGAGGCAGGAACTAATGCAGAGGCTATGAGGGACTGTTGCTTACTGGCTTGGTCTTCATGGCTTGTTCTACCTGCATTCTAATAGCACCCAGGACCACCAGCCCATCAATCAAGAAAATGTACCATAGGTTTGCCCATAGGCCAATCTGGTGGGAGCTTTTTCTCAACTGAGGTTCCCTCTTCCCAAATGATTATGTCAAGCTGACATAAAATTAAGTAGCACACTAGGGATTGTGCCCTACCCACAGTGGACTGAGCCCCTCCATATCAGTCATCAATCAAGACAATCTCTTTTGATGCCCTGGGATAAACTGATTGAGACAATTCTTCCATTGAGGTTCCCTTTTCCCAGGTGACTTTAGATTGGGTCAAATTAACAATAAAACTAGTCAAGACATCATATGGTCACCTCAGGTTCACTTACAAAGTCACTTTTCTTGAATTGTATTTTAGCTAAGTAAAGGTTTAACCCATGAAAATCCTATATATCAGTAACTCCCAAACAATGTTTATCACTAACCTCTCATGAACTGAACTTCTTAACAGGTAAAATACCGGGATGAGCCTTATCTTTGTACAAACAACTAAGGCAGATTAATCATGGTACATTTTGCTTCATAAGAAAACAGGAAGTCTTAGCTGATAACAAAAGTTCTTCAGGAGTAGGTCAGCAAAAGTGATAAATATTATCAAGAAGAAATGCAATCAGTCCCACCAGAGCACAAGGGTAGACCCTGGAACAGAGATGTATGAACATTTAGAATCTTGGGGAGAGTGTAGATTTTGTACAGTAGCATTAGTTCTCAGTGGCACTGAGAACTATGCTACTGAGGTGGTTTTAGCACAAAGGGAATTGCTACCAGATAAGCAAATGAACGATGATCTTTCAGTTCCTAAAGCAGTACTACTGATGTTAAAGAAAAGTCTTTCCCCAGAAAGCATTCAGTGAAATTTATGGGAAGTGGTACCAATGCAGGAAAAAAACCAAAATAATTTTGCAAGAATGTATAGGACCTCGTTGAAAAGTATGTTAGTATAAAGGCAGAACAGAGGGAGAAAATATTTCAAAGAAAATCTTCACACGGTTGTTACTAGGGATTATTTTAAAAAGGACTCACCACTATAGAAAGGTATTATATAATCTTTACTCAAGAAATTGAGATAGTGATTTGTTAAAAAAATAGAATTTGGGGAAATTTTACTTGATCTAGTTGAATATTATACCCAGGAATTTTTAGTAAAGATTCATCAATAAAACTGAAAAAACTTACACTGTTTTAATCTATGGAAGGATCCAATATTAGGTGTATTCAATCTTTGATATATTGAACAGCTTTTAAATGTCTAACCATAGCAGAGATATAAATAGAAATACATCAAATATCTGTGCCTTCTAGAAGTTGCTGAGACATCTTGCATAACTCCTCTAACCAAACTAGCTCTGCAGAGAAAATTTTACTACCTTAGTTAACAACCACACTATTTATCCTCCAAGGTGTTCAGGTCCTGTTTCAATGTGAAATGTTCCCCTACAGACTTGTGGTTGAGTATTTTGTTCGCATCTGCCAGCACTGTTTTGAGAGATAACAGAATCTTTAGGAAGTGGGGGTTAATTGGAGGTAGTATATTCCTGGAATGTGGCCATGAGGGTCATCTCCTGGCCCTGGTTCCAGCCAAGTTGTCTCTGCTTTCTAGTTGGTACAAGGTGAAGAGCAACTGTAAACTCCTGACCCCAGAAATTGATCCACTAAGCTGCCATGATAAACAGTATCTTCTGTACCATAAGCCTAAATGAATCCTTCCTCTCTTAAGTTGCTTCTATGAGGTGACTGATCACAAGAGAACATTCAGCTGCTCAGCACGTACACTGTCTCTACTTTGAAACTGTAAAAGAATTTGACAAATTGCTTATCACTTCAGATCTTAAAATGTCCCTCCAAGGCTTATATATTAAAAATATAGAGTTTAGCTTAATGCTACAGGGAAAAGGCAGAAGTTTTAAAGGACCTAGTGGGAGGTTTGAGCTATGGATATGTTCTTTACAGGATATGCCCCTGTCTTTTGGCTTTTTACTTCTTGGCTGTCATACTGTAAGCAGTCTCCTTTGCCACACACTCCCACTAAGATACACTGCCTCACCACAGTTCCAAAATCAATGAGGTCAATCAACTAAAACATCCAAGATAGAATCCACAATAAATTTTTCCTTTTTGTAAGTTTATTATCTCAAATATTTTGTTTCAGTAGTGCAAAGCTGGCTTTCAAAACCTCTATACTCTGGTTCAAGCCACTTGCTTTTCAGCCTTATAACAGATATCACAACCACCTCCTTACTGGCCTAATTTTACTCTTGTCTTTATAGATAATGCTCAACATGACATAATGCCTTGGTGTTTGCTCTGTTCACAGTGTGGTTTTCCCTAAGATGTTCTTATAGCCTGCCCCTTAATCTCCTTTTAAGATATCATTGCAATGAGGCCTGCTCTGATTTACTAACTTAAAATTCAGCCCTATAGTACTACCCTTTTCCATTACTCTAGTTTAGCTTCTGTGGCAAGCCATATAACTCTAATACATAATTTACTTATACTTATTGTGGCTACCTAGAGACAGAGCTCTCTATTTCGTTCACTACTATATTGCCAGCACACATGATAGTTCATGGCACATGATAACAACTGATGCATTATGCTGAATTAATAAATTTTGGCAGAAACATATTTAAGAATATTATTACACTACCATTGGCTAAGTACTAACAACAAACAAATGTACACAGCGTTACTGCTGATAAGTGACTGTTACATTTTCAACCTTGTGGTCTGATCTGGAATGCCTCCCTTGATTATCATACTATCCAAACTGTATCAAGTCTTTAGGGACCTTATTCTGTGTAGTATTTTTAATGCATACATTTTTATTCCCTTTACTGTGAGCCATCACAGCTTATATATAACCTCCCATGACATTAACTTGATACTAGTTTGAACCTGAAACATTTTCATCTGCCTGGCTTCTAAATTATAAATACCTTTAAAAAGACCCTTTTTCATTCTTAAATTCTCCACAGAACCCCAGTCAGTGCCTTGAATAAGTTCTCAATAAAAGCTTGCAATAATATAAATGAATAAACTGTCAATTCTGTTTGCTGTAATGCAAAATAATTATCTTTATTGCCTTTAAGAGTATTGCCTGAAAGAATCTGACAAATCCACTTATACCAACTTTGCTAGCTACGGAATGCTGCTCAAAATTTACTTTAAGAATCTAATCATAGCAGAAGCTAAAACAATCAAGAATGATTCTCCAAAGAAATGGAAATTTATGCTGCTGCACATTTTTATATAAGATTGCTTAAAATAAATATGAATCATGGGCACTGCTCTTTTCCTTTAGAAAATAATAAAGAATTAAACTTAGTGCACAAAAGTAGATGGTACTTTAGAGTTCAGATTTACTTACTTTTTATTTGACTACACATCTCAAATTAAAAAGGGAGACAATAGAAAAATAACTCCTATGAACTGCTTCCTATAACCTTTCTGATGTACAGGAAATAACAGTCTCCTTCTAGCCTACAAAAAATGTTTAGTATTTAACAACTTATACTAATTTTGAAACTGTCAGAATTGGGAAATATCTCTAAGATTATGGGAAATCTTCAGGGTTGTTTTATAGCTAGAATAAAGATTAAATGCAGTAGTTTATAAAGAGTTAATGTTTGGTGGTTATTAAGCCTCCCAGTACAATGTTTACTCTGCAATGGATATATTCTTTTCAGTTTTGCTCCTTGCAGCTACGAAGCTATCAACACAGGTCAGCCTTATTTGATGTGCAGTATATGGTCACCATTGTAAACAATGCAAAGTTTCCTCAGTGTACCAGAAACAAAATTATTTATGCCAAATTCTAATCAGTTGACTCCAATCAACCTATTCCTAAATGACAGTCTTCCATAAACTTACATTTTAATTTTAGCTTAATGGAATAGACTTACTTGTCCTATATGAATATTCATAGTAAATAATTCTTTTCAGCTCAAATATTTATGTATACAAATTTTAATTTCCTATTCAACGAGAAGCCATTTCAAATCGACTGGTTTAAAGATAATTTAAAATTTCTAGGCATAATACATTTCTATCATACCTGCTGTGTGTTTCAGTGGTAGAATTACCTAGCCAAATTCTATGGTCAACTCCTAACACTACTAAATGAAGATACTTTTCACACATAGTAACCAAAATCATAAATAATAGACAATACATTTGGGTAGCTTCTTATTGCTTTTGGGTATCATTCTAATTACCCTGATGAGGAAAATTTAGGGTTCAGAAAATTAAAGGACAATTTTTATTTTTAGTTTTAAATCTTCTTAAAAAACGGTTTAACCAGCAACCTACAATACTAAACCCTAACTGTCCTAAAAGCTCACAGCAGCTTGGTTTTCCCATATGCTCAGGGCCCACAGGGTCAAGAAGTTTGTCAGGCAGGCATCTCAGGAGCTTACTGGCCGCACAGCGCAAGCGCAGAAGCACATGCTGGTCTGTGGGCGGGAAACTCAAGCCAAAGCCCTCTAGCATGGTATGTATTGGAGAGGCGGCTTCCTGTTGGAGGCACGGCCCTCGAAGCGGGCTTCCCTTGAGTGGCGGCAGGGCCACGGGGTCCCTGGCTGCTGCTTCTGACAAGAGGAAGGTCCGCGTCTAGGCCTACCTCGCCATACACCCGGCTCTGCTTCCTCATGTAGACGTGTGGAAGATCGGCCGACAAGGCCAGGGAGCAGATGTTGCCGAGGAATGGCAGCCGCGGAGGACCCGGGGGGAAGCCGGTCGGTCGTCTCTGCCTCAGGAGCTGGCGGACCACCAGCACGAGTAGCAGCAGCAGGAGAGCGTCCGCGAGCGCCCCGGCGGACGCCTGGGCCCCGGGTACCTCCAACATCAGCCCCGGCTGGGCTACGAACCAGTCGGTGGCACGGAGGCAGGAGCGCGCCCTCGAGCCCTGCTGCACTCCCATTGGCTCGGTGCCCCGACGGCCCGCCCTGTCTCTACGACCATTGGTTCGTTCAGTGTGGGCTCAGGGCCCTTTGGGTTAGCCAGCTCCAGATTCGCTTTGCTCAGAGTCCATTAGCAAACTTCTGAGTTTGGCTTGGCACTAAGTAAGAACCGCCATAGCAGGCACGGAGTCCCAGGGCTCTTTTCCAGAATGTTGTCACTGGTCGTGTGAACTTCTCTCTCTGGACTCGGTGCATCTTAGCTGGTAATAACCAACACTTCCATCAGCGAGTGCACGTATCGAGAGGAAAAGGAAATAACCTCACTATATTTTGCTTCACTCATCTACAATTTCACTGTTTGTTATAAACCATTTCTCCACAGGCCCTTTGAAGATGCTGATTAGTTCGGGTCACCTATCTTTTCACCCTTTTCTGCTCCCCCAAGCCCCCATTGATTTCTTATTTATAATCTCAGAGGCCTCTCTTTTCATGGATAGCATTGACTATTCAAGTTTCCTGTCTCATCCAGAAGCAGTGATTTTATATTGTTAGTTTAGCCTACATTCCTGTTTCTACTGGGCAGTTGCTTGCAACACAGGACCTGCAGGACTTGAAACTCCTGACAATCTACCATCTGATTATGATTCAGTATTGGCAAAAGTTTAGTAGTTCTCATTACCTTAAGTTTTATTTATACAACTATTTATTGAATGCCTGCACAGTGCACGTGTCTTATACATCGACGATACTCGGCTGGATAAGAACAACACAGTTCCTACATTGTTTTTCAGGATCTCCATTCATAGACAACCCACCTACTGTTAAAAATGCTTGATATTTTTATCTTAAAATATTCCTTAATTTTATCATTAATCTTCTAGTAGGTTAGAAAAATAATGGTGAGATGTTATTACTAAACTAAGCTTTCAGTTTCACAAGATGGATATTGAGGTTGCAATTGGGAAACAGCTCCAGGAGCACTCATTACCTGCTACATAATCAGCCCTACATAACCTGCTACTTGATATCAGCCCTGCCTTTTTCTCGAGCATCATTTGAAGACTTGAAGTATCTAGTTTGGCTACAGCTGCTGTACAATACAGGTACTCCATGCAAGAGGGATTCCCTTTCATTGTTTACTTTAAAAACAGATTAATTTCAATTCCAGGAGTACTCTCCTATTTGTGCCAATTAAGGAATCATTTCTTCTTTCCCTGCCACCTTAGTAGGGAGTGCAGAACCCCCCAGTACAGCCTATCTGGTTGGCAGCGCTGATGTACATCTCCTCCACTGGCCTTTAAGGAATGAAAGCGAATGAGTAACTGAAGCTTGGAGCCCTGAACCTTGTCTTGAACCATTTATTTTGCTAGTGCTCAGCAATGTTCACTGCAGCGTCCCTTTCATTCTGTCTCACAGCATTTGCTCTTGGAATGGAAGACACTGATTAGTGTTGTTTTTCTATTGCTTTTATTACCACAGGAGTGTTTAGAAGGGGAGATTTTCACTCTTTCACCAGGAAGATTCTGTCTTTCTTATGCAAAGTGGAATGAGTTCTTGGAGAAATGTGGACACTATATTGGGACTTTGCCATTTCTGTGTACAGAGTGATAATAGTTTACCACAGACAAAAGGATAGCCCATGCTCCATCGTGATCATCTTTTTATTGGCATTTGGGAACTCTTACGGTTTGAATATGGTTAGTTGTCACCAAAACTCATGTTGAGGCTTAGTCTCCAATATGGCCGTGCTGCTGGGATCTTTAAGAGGTTATTAGGTTGTGGAAATTCTACACTCACAAAGGCATTAATGTAGTTACTTACCCTGTAAAGGGTTGTTAATAAAAATAAATTGGCTTTCTGTTGTTTCTTTTCTGTTCGTGTCAGCTCTTTTGTAAGAACCTGCTCCTGCTTCCCTTCCAACTTTCTCCTATGGAGCTGCTTGGAGCCCTCACTTTAGAAGCCACATACAGATGCTGGTCCCAAGCTCTTGGACCTACAAAGCTGTAAGCTATGTAGAATCTTTTCTTTGTAAATTACTAGACCTAGAAAGAAACAGAAACAGGAGCTAACACTCTTTATCCTGAGAAGCATATCTGTTGTGGTCTTGGGTGCTTGCTTCCTGGTGCTCCCCTGGCTCAGAGTGAGACTGGCAAGCACAAATGTGCCTCCTTTGCACATCCTTCCTGGTGCTTCCCTGGCTCAGAGTGAGACTGGCAAGCACAAATGTGCCTCCTTTGCACATCCCACTGTGCATATACTTGGTGTCTTTTATCAGAACAGAAGTGAGAAAATGTTGAGCTGAACCGTACTAGAGCCTAAGGCAAAAGAAAAAAATCAATAATACAGATCCTTCCTTATTAAAAATTTCATATCTTGTTCATGAATTTTGCTTTTTGATCATAAAGTGTTGTATTGAAATACTATTTTGATTATCAGGTTTTGTGGTGCTCCTTTAAATTTTGCTTCCAAAGTGAACTCATTTGCCTCACTTGAGTCTGGGAGAAAGGCTATCCAAATGATGGTTTTGATTACAAAGTGCTGTGTTGGAACTGGGCTTGTATACTAGGTTTGTGTGTGTGTGTGTGTGTGTGTGTGTGTGTGTGTGTGTGTGTGTGT
>JANHMN010000003.1:103102168-103171431 GCA_030674055.1 Rhabdomys pumilio
TGTGTGTGTGTGTGTGTGTGTGTGTGTGTGTGTGTGTGTGTGTGTGTGTGTGGTATTCTAGGGGGCTGGCACTGAAGAGAGGATGGTAGTTACACCTGTAGGTGGGATTTGATGACCCTTTTAAAATGTCTTTCTTCAGCTGTTAAAAGCATCTCCCTTGACCCATTTCTGAGCTTTCATTTTTACAAATTAATTTATATAAGTTAAACATTCTTTAAAACAGACTGATTTAGAAAATACAGCTGCTTGTTGTGGCGCACACCCATAGCATATGCTGATGAGGTACGGTGGAAGGATCAAGAGTTTGAGACCAGCTTGGGCTATACATGTACAGAAGCTGGAGAGATGGGTTAGCAGTTAATAGCCTCTTCCAGAGGATCCGGGTTCAATTCCCATCATCCGCATGGCAGGCTTACAACTGTCTGTAATTCTAGTCCCAGGGAATCTGACTCCCTATTCTGAAGCTACCATTGCTTTGCAGCTCTAAGGTAACTGAGAGCTGTAAGATGCTATGCTTTCAGAAGAACACTAGTAAAATGTGCTGCTTTCGTCAGACACATCCAGCAGGCAAAGGAGCTTGTAAGTTGTTAGTTGATTTTCTGAAAAATAAATTGTATATATACATTTAAACAAAAAATTTGATGGATGGAGAATATAGTTTATAATCTCTGTGTGTATTAAACTCATATATAGGATTCAGGGAAGGAAAGGGGGATTTCCAAAAGAAACTTCTTTCTCGCCACACTTTCCTGAAGAATACATCAATTTCGAAGTCATCACTTTTCTCAGAACTAGAAGCTGTTCTTGCCCTTTTCTGAGGCTAATCAGTGTACCCTTGGGAATCCTTCCCTGCTAGTTTCCCATTGGACCACTCTATGTCTTTGACATAAGAATCTGATATTCCCTTGGTTGGATACAATGAAAACCTAAAAGTGAAAAAAAAAAACAAAAAAAACAAGTCAACAAACACAAAAAACAAACCACTTAGCACCATGTTGAAAGCTCTCTCCTGAATGTGGCAACAGAGAGTTAGAGACGGTTTAATGTGTTTGTTCAAGATCATGTGAGGCAGCACCAGAGAGAACAGAATTTGGGGCTCTGGCTCTTCCAGGTGTTATTATTTTAGTCATCCATTTCAAGTGAGTAGGTGCTATGAAGATTGAGTGCTAATTTAACTGGGGACTGGAATTACAGTTCAGCTCAACTCTTGGTCTTCACTTTCCTGGGGTTTGCAGTTTAATGAAGGATTCAAACATCGAATACTCACAAAAGAGTTTATGGTAGCAGCTGTATAGTCTGAGATAAGGAAGCAGATCTATATTATGGATAGGATGGGAAATTGTGTCGGGTTAGTAATTATAATCTGGAGTGAGAACCAGCATTTACCCAGAGATTTAGCTTCCCTGAGACCATGGTCATGCAAGGGTTACTCAGTTACCTGAGTAGCAACAGGTCTTATTTGAGAAAGTAAAAGGAAAGTTTCTGTAGCAAATTCCAGTTTTTAAAATTCATGAATGTCACTCAGACTTCAAATTCTAAAGTTGAAGGCTTCTTTCTTTATCTTTGTAATTTTTTTATAATCATTTTTATATTGTGCTCCCTTTTAAAAACAGTAAATTTGAAAAGGCAGTTTGAATAATAGTTTAAGGTTATATTAAAAGATAACCACACTAACAGTGACTGAAAGGAAGCCAATATCTTATAATAAAAAAAAACCCAATAATTATAAAATGGTGATGTAAAAAACTAAAGGCACAGCAGCCTGGGCTTATTTAGAGTAGAACATATCAACTATGTTCATCTCCAAGGTAGAGGCCAGCTCATGTAGACCAGCAGAACACATTTTTGCCTTACTAAGCGAGCATCCTTGTCAAAAAGGGTCAGGATTTTATGTTTTTTAATATTTTGAGACTACAATATAATTACATCATTTTCCTTTCCCTTTCCGGAAATTGAGTATGCATTGTCAACCTTAACTTGGTCACAAGAAACTTCACCCCCTGATCTGTCTTGCTGTTCAAAAAATAAAGTTGTCTTAAGAAAATTCTAGCCTAAGGGTGCAGTGGAAGTGTGTAGTGTATAATTGAATATTTTGACTTGCTAAGTTAGAAAGAACTCAGATCATTTAAAAGATTTGCGTCAAAGGAGACAAAGTCACCTAGCCTTTGTTTGCCCTCAACCAAAATAGAATTTTAGTTATTGTGGAACAAAGTGAGAAATAGTTCATGTTCAGATCTTAGAGTGACAATGTGGACTTGCAACCAGGCCTTCTATTGTGCCATCGTACTCAGCTCATTTTCTCAAGCAACCTTTAAAATACTTCTGCCTTTCATAAAGACATTCAGCAGTAGCTGGTGACATGTAATGTGTGTTTCTCTGGATCTGAAGACAGTAATTCCGAGTGTTGGATGGAGTGGTGAAGTGAAGTTGCTGGGCTTCAGGAGATAGTTGTGAGACTTGTCACAGCAGTGCCCAGCTGCTTTCTCCCCCTGCCTCCCATCACATCTGCTCTGTTCAGGACTGGCCAGCTGTTTTTATGTGCAACGTGCATCCCCTCTCAGACTTTCAGCACTCGTTCTTATCACTGAGCTCAGTACTCACTGTGTGATTCCTTCTGTAATTAATTTTCAACCAGTCATTTCATGGAAACCATCCTGGATTCCTGGAGTCATTCTCCTCATGAATCACTACACTCTGGTATATGTTAAGGTTCATCCTGGGCCCTCAACCCTTGGTAGATGGTTGGTTGGGTATACCTGGAATAGTGTCCCCTGACAAAACACCTTCTGTACTGGCTGGTTTTGTGTCAACTTGACATAAGCTAGAGTCATCAGAGAGGAAGGAGCGTCAGCTGAGGAAATTACTCCAGTAGATCAGCTATAAGGCATTTTCTCAATTAGTGTTCATCTCGGAGAACCCAGCCCGTTGTGAGTGGTCCTAGGTTCTATAAGAGAGCAGGCTAAATAAGCCACGAGGGGCAAGCCAGTAAGCAGCACCCCTCCATGGCTTCTATATCAGCTCCTGCCTCCAGATTTTTGCCCTGTACGAGTTCCTGTCTTGACTTTCTTTGGTAATTAACAATGATGTGGGGGTATAAGAATAAACCCTTTCTCCCCCAACTTGCTCCTTGGTCATGGTATTCGGGTGCAGCCTTGGAAACCCTGACTATGACACCTTCTTAGAGTTTTGCGCTTTACCTCTAAGTGGACTGATCATTCAATGGCAGTGAAAAACTTTCTTCACAGCATGTCTTTCTATAGACAGCAGAGACAACTGACATTTTATTCTTAGACTAGCAAGATCCCAGGCTCAATATAGACTTCTTTTAAGTAAACAAGAAAGCCAGATTTCATGATGCAAGATTGTAACCCTCGCTGTTGGGGAGGATGAGATAGTGGGAATCATGAATTGAAAGCTTTTATGGTCTACAGAGTGAGTTAAAGTTTAGCCTTAGTGAGATCTTGTTTCAAATTGAGAAATGCAAGGGGCAAGTGTGCTTCTCAGTCCCTAACACAGAAGTGAACAAACAGGAGTAGCTCACTGACACTTGGTTTGAAGGATGCGGTGCTCCCATCCTTGTCTCCATCCATTGAGAACTGTTACTGATTCTTTCTGAAACTGGATCTGAGAGCTGTTTGCTAACCCTCTCTGGGATGGGTCTGTAATTTTCTTTATTATACCTCACACTGTCATCTTTGCATATGTCTGCTGTATTTCTGGAAGACGTAAAGCAAGCTGGTATTGTAGAAATGCTGTGTTGAATTAGCATGGCACCATATTTAGAGCAACTCTATAGTATTTCAGAATTGGAAGGTCCATGAGGAAGCATGCTTTAGCTGAAGATGTAAGTGGTGACCTGTTCATCAGCACATACCAAGTTGGTGACAAGAGCAGGAATGCCTTGTGGCTCTCTGGGGTCTCTGTGCCCTTTCCATTGTCTATATTTATAGATTGTTAAGTACCAATCAAGCAGAAATGGATTAATATTTTTTAAGGCAAATTTGTCAGCGCAGAATAAAATGAGTTCAGAATTTTTCTATTGCAGTTTTCTCTTTTGCTGTAGTTTAAATTTTTAGAGTTCTTTGAGTATATATTTTGTATTAATTAGTAATCATACAATTTTATGGTATAAAACTAGAAATTTAATGTATTTTGGGGATAATTTATATACTGTCTGTGTCTTTTATTATAAACCAGTTTTTTACTTTGAAGTCTGGGTAGAAAGAGCTAGCTGTATTTTCTTTGAAAAAAAATATATATTATCTTAGAGACCCCCCCTTTATTAGCAAATATGGCAGAAATATGTCTGTGGACAAATGTAGTTTTGCAAAAAGCCTATGCTAGAATTATATAAATGTTGATCTATGGATTTGTAAAAATTGAGACTATTACTACCAAACTCAAGTTTAATAATTCACAGAACGAGAGTTTGGGTGTCAAGACTCAGTTTGTACTTTTCATATACTTATGTGCTTATCTTTTCAGAATACAATCATACAATTAGGCTTGGAGTCAAACCCTCAGAATTCCCCTGTACTTGCTTATGGTAAGGCTGTATACAACCTGTTAGACAGGAGTCACTAGATCAGAAACAGCTTCTGTAGTGGAGATTTCCAAACAGAATGATTTAATCACTGCCAGATCACTAAGCAGAGTCCTCCTCTGGCACTCTGTCTAGACTGGATGGTTCCCTAAAGCAGATGTCCCTAAAGCAAGTACTCTTGTGCTCTCTGGTGGTCTGATGTTCGGCAGCTTAGCCATCTTCCTTTCCTTCTATTTCTTTCTTGTACAGTGGCCCTATGATAGAAAGCCTTTGGAGCTCTCTTTGAAAACCATAATCTCCTGGGCAGTGGTGGCACACGCCTTTAATCCCAGCATTTGGGAGGCAGAGGTAGGTGGGTTTCTGAGTTCGAGGTCAGCCTGGTCTACAGAGTGAGTTCCAGGACAGCCAGGGTTATACAGAGGAAACCCTGTCTCAGAAAGCCGGAAAGAAAGAAAGAAAGAAAGAAAGAAAGAAAGAAAGAAAGAAAGAAAGAAAGAGAAGGAAGGAAAGAAAGAAAGGAAGAAAGAAAGAAAGAAAGAAAGAAAGAAAGAAAGAAAACAAACCATGATCTCTGTGCAGTTTGGAATACTTCAGCTAATTAGGAATTTTCAAATCTTGCCAAGATTGAGGAAGGGTCCTGCTTGAAAAATGTTGTCTCACTTACTCATGGATTGATCCAATAGCAGCATTTAAACATGAGCTGTGAAACATTTTTTCAGTAACTATTATTTTAGTGCAAATGAAAATTTTGAAAAATACATTTTGGCTAAATGTATAACTGCATCTCAGAACTTTATTACTAAGCTCCTAGCAATGAATCTAATAATAGCCAAAACCTAATCTGTAAATTTAAAATAAAATATAAAATATATATTTCATCTCTACAAAGTGTTTGTGTGCATGTGTAGCATTAAATTTCAAAGAACTACACTTTGTTAAAATGTATGTAATTAATTCTCTGTGCTTATTTTAGAATATAAATGTAATAGAGTTTCATTATAAATAAATTTTGAAAATTTGCTTATTACCAACAAATAAAAGGAAAAGAGACAAGATAGCTATAAAGGAAATACCTTTGCTATTATAAAAATATTTAAGGAATTCAATATTTGTTTACTGATATTTTATTTAACTTTTTAAATATACAATAAACCTCAGAATCCAATAAATAATTATACAATAAATAATTTTACAAAGGCCATAAGTAACTATATATATGTGTGTGATCTATATATCACATAATTTAAGTAGATAGCATTTTAATTAGTGTGAAATAAAACAATTCTGAAATTCCTAACATATTTATATGAAAGGTAAGTTTGAACAAACTAATGTATTTATCTGGAGGAGAACCAATAAGTAGTGTATTGATGAAATGGAGTACTACTCAGCAATGAAAAGGGGAAATCAAATGTGCTGTGCATGGAACAACATAGATAAATCTGAAAAGCATGTTGATGGGCTGGGGAGATGGCTCAGAGATTACGAGTGCTCTCTGCTCATCCTAGCTTGTTTTAGCTTTGCAGAGGACCAAGGTTCAGTTCCCAGTACCCAACTGTCTCTAACTCCAGATCCAGGGTCTGATGCCCTTTTCTGGCCTCTGTGTGCACTGTACACATGTGGTACACAGACATACACACAGATAAAACACCATAAGCATAAAATAAAAAAGATAAAGCATAAAAATCTTCCAAATAAAGGCACAGAGACCTGGTATTTTTATTAACAAGCTGCAGGCAGTAAGCTGGGCAGGTTCTGAAATATTCTAACCTGACTAGACTGCCTATTACCCAGTTAAATGGTCCTTTACCTATATCTGAGTCTTGCCTTGGCTCGCTCTGGTCTGTGTGTGTTCTCATGGCAACTCTATCATTGTGACCTCAGGGCAAATCCTATAGGTAATCTCCACATGGTCTCTCACCCTTTCTTCTCATGGTTCTCTTGTTCTCTCTCTCTCTCTCTCTCTCTCTCTCTCTCTCTCTCTCTCTCTCTCTCTTCTCTCTCCTTCTCTTCCTCTCCCTCTCTCCCTCTCCCTCCCTCCCTCTTTCTCTCTGGGACTCCATCACTGAGATCAGAAATCCAGTCCTGTTCTCTTTACCCCATCTAATTGGCTGATCAGCTCTTTATTAAACCAATCAGGAAATGATGGAGAAGAATATTTACAAAACATTGAGACAGGTGATGTTTCATTAAAATAACAATACTAAAGTCCACCTGTACCCAATTCTCGAGAGGATTCAGAAATTAGCATTTGAGTAATACAAAGACAACCATTACACAGTGCACAAAACCATCCCCCCAACACTTGGGTTCCAGCAACAGTGAGTCAGGGCAGCACCGTAAATTAGCTAGCAGAAGGCAAAGGCACGGAGAACCCTGAAGGGTGCACATTTCAAGTAGTGCTTCCGCTGAGGATGCTTGTTCTCTGCAGAACACAAACACTTCAAACTTTGGGCCTGCTGTGTATCCTGTATTCTTTAGAAGGGCACAGGAGGCTGAGTCACAGTGCACCTGACTCTTTGGCCCAGAAAGCCTGGGAGCAGGTGAACTAACCTGTCCTGTCCTGCCCTTTAGTGGCTGCTATGCAAACAAGTCTCTGGTTCTAGTCAGCTGTGAAAACAATTTGTATTTCAATTTCCTGAAGGACTGCCATAACCCTGATAGATGAGTGCAAAGCTGAAGGATGTGTGGAATGGAAAGAGAGAGGGAGAGAGAGAGAGAGAGAGAGAGAGAGAGAGAGAGAGAGAGAGAGAAGAGTAGAAGAGAAGAGAGGGGGGAGACAGAGAGAGAGAGACAGGCAGACAGACAGAGAGACAGGCAGACAGACAGACAGACAGACAGACAGACAGACAGACAGACAGACAGACAGAGATTAAATACTTCAAGCCTGGATTCTCCCAGAACTTTCAAGCCTCAAAACTATTCACATTTACTGGCACCTTTGAAATTGAAAGTGGTCCCATTGGTGCAGGAAAACAGAAACCCAGAGAAACGTTTTACAAATGCTCTTCTCTCAGTACAGAAAGAAGCGGCTCTAGAGACCTTGCAAAATATGAGGGCCTAAGAGACATCAAGAGTTCCCTGCACAGATGCACAACTGAGATTTAAGTCACTGTGAAGAAGGTAGGCTGAAGCATAGCTGATCAAGCCTTCCACAAAGGCATGGGTGTTGTATTCTATGTTTTATAGAAAGGTAAGGAACATTTAAGATCTTTGATGGAGGAGGATGGAATAATTGGAGAGAGAGGAAAAGTGACCTGTAACATGAAGAGATTTGGAAAGTCCTAGCTGGGAAGTTACTTTGGCTATGGAAATCCAGGACACTGGTCTAAGGATTATAGGAATAGTGGAAAGGAAGGCCTTCTGGGTCTCTGTTGAGACTGATGCTTTCAGCTTAGCATGGTAGGGAAGAACCAGGTATTCAGACAGAAGCTGGCAAGAAATGAGTATGGCGATTTTGGCTTTAGCTGCAGGAAACATAGTGAACATAGTCTTAGCTGGCCTGGATGAGTTCTTTAGAAAGCAAGAGACCCATGAATAAGCAGGTTAGCACAGAAGACTGAAGGAGGCCTTTCTCTGTTTTCCAGAGTCATTGTTTGCTGCTCAGGGCCTTGGTCCTATGGGAGGTGGCATCTCTAGGTGATGTCCTTCAGGTGAGCTGGAGCAGTTAGGAGCACATCCTCTTCTTTTACTTCTGCGACCACTTCTTCAATCTCAGAGACCACACTTGGCATCTGGTAAAAACAGCATTTAAAGGGCACAGAGGACTGAATCCCCAAGCCCTGGGAGTCAGGGTGACCACTTCCCCAGGGACAGAGGCAGCATATTTGTAGGGGAAGTAGGAGATGCCTGCAGGGGGGTTGTTTCCCCTCCAAAGGAGTCATTTGAGAGCTCCAAGTAAGGCTCCATACCTGGCCCCAGTATATCCAAGATGACTAATCTCAGAGAAGAGAGGGGAGAGAGAGGGTATAGGGAGGGAGGAAAAGAGGGAGGAAGGAGGAAGGGAGGGAGGGATGGAAAGAGAGAGAGAGAGAAGGAAAGAGAGAAAGAGAGAGAGAGAGAGAGAGAGAGAGAGAGAGAGAGAGAGAGAGAGAGAAGACGATCCACAGGTTCAGCAAGCTGTTCTTGTTCAGTAGGTAGGATGTGGGGGCCTGTGTTCTCAAGCTTTCCTGAAGTTTGCAGGCAGCTGCAGCTGGAGTATCTATGTTCGGACCACAGAAAAGTTTCTGCTTTCGTAAATGATGTTAGCAGTTGAAACAGGTAGACATAGATTTTTCTTTCACTTTCAACTTCCAGGGGAGATTTCTCTAAGGCTGGAATGGATTATGTAAGATAAGGGAGCTGGAGATGAACAGCATTGATCTTTCCAGAAGTTCTGGCCAGGAAAAAATGTGGGCGTCTAGTCAACCTATTTTTCTTTCATACCTGCAAGGAGACTTTATTTCACACTTGCTAAGGGAAGGTGAAGGCTTGTCAATGGATTGGGACAAATAATGTCTGGGACATCTCTAGAGAATGCATATTATTACAGGGCCAGGGAGAACATTCTTTTCTGGCCCAAATCCCTGCTCGTCTTTAACCTAAAAGAGAGACCAATCTGTTTTCCACCTCTGCTGAGTATCCAGGGCTGGTGGAATGTTAGAAAATTCTCTCCTCTCACTGCCCATCCTTGGCACACTACATATCTGAGTCCTCTTAACTGAAGATGTATGTGTGAACTTGCCCATTAGCCAGGGTGTTAGGAGGTTAAAGGCACTTGTTACTCTCTCAGTGGTATTTCAGTACATCCTGCATGTGCGTGAGTACACACACACAGAGTCCTGAAGTTTTACCTAAAAGAGGCCCAAAAAACTCAGAACTTTCAGTGTCCGCCCTCAGAGTACTCACTGTGCTTCTGTTCTTGCTGCCTGTACTGACTCAGAAAGACCGTTTGTCAAGTCTATTGCACACTCTTACACTCTGAAATGTTGGCTTGTGGCCCAGAAGAGGCACCACATGCACCCAATTATAAGAAGGAAGCAAGAGAAGAATCCAGTAAAAGAGGAAGGATCTTAGTTGTATCCTTGGGCACCCCAAAGTGAAGGAGATCCATTACAAGTTACAAGTGTTTCAAGCCTAACATTGAATACAGGTGTGAAATATGTCTCAGTCTTGTGAGCATATGTGCATCTAGTGGGTACTGAGATCCCTGTATTGCTGAGATCTAGGGCTGTTTAGCTTCAGAGCAAAGATATGCATCATGCACTGTGGCCTGACCCTGTGTGCAGTCAGCAGAACAGTTTGACCAGGTTTCTGGGACCTGGGAATCAGGAACCGCAGGGAGTTCTGGACTTGGAGGGTTTTCTGTAGGAGTGCTTTTCTCTAATGGCTCTTGTGATTGTCATTTTATATTTATGGTTAAATGATACAACTCAGCCATAGAGAGTTTCTATGGCAGGTCCCATGGAGGCAGGCTTCTCTACTCTGGCTTCTCCTAACCTCCATATCATAGTTCTTCACTTAACCATGTTGGTCCCATAGAGTAGAACCCTCACCAAACCTCACATGAACAGGTTTTGTCACTGTCCAGAAGAGAGCTACGAACACTGCCATCTGTTTGTGAAGTTAGGCTGGCTGAACAAAACTGGGATTTATTATGGAGACTCATTTTATGACCATAGTGTGTGTGTGTTCCAAGGCCTTTGTCTGGTGTTGTAGGACCCTTCAGACCTAAACAGATACTTCTGGAAGAAAGAGACTGCTATCTTAGTCACAGAGGAGGGCCAAATAAGATAGGGGAATGATCCATATTTAAAGCTCTATTAGGCATGAGGCCATGTCACATGTTTGTGGAGGGACAAGACCAATGTTCTTTTGTGACACCAAGTTAATACATCTAGGATCCTTAAAATGGCTGGCTTTCTCTCTCTCTCTCTCTCTCTCTCTCTCTCTCTCTCTCTCTCTCTTTCTTTCTTTCTTTCTTTCAATATGTAGACCACACAAGCCTCAAACTCATATCCACCTGCCTCTGCCTTCTGAGTACTGGGATTAAAGACATATGGCTGACTAAATGACTCTAATTTAAAGTGTTGATTCTTTAAAAGTGATTGAGATGATTCAATGTATGGGACTTGACCCTGTATTTACTGTTCATCTGTTTCTAGCAAGTTGTAGGGAAACTTAACTTGTGACTTCCTTGGATTTGTGAGAGAATCATTATCAACTAGAAACACTTCCATGGAAAACATGTATAAGTTGCCATCTTATATGTTAGTCTGAATCAAGTGAGTGATACTGGATGCCAACTACTAATGACATTCTAAGCACCATTCAAAGTTTTCGAGTTTCTTCTCCAGTTTTCATTTTTATGTCCCAAGATCTAATCCGGGATGCCACATTGCATTTTGCCATCCTGTTTTCATTGTTCTAGAGCAATTTTTCCATATATATTTTTTAATACTCCCCGCCCTCTTTTTAGTGACATCAAGGATTTAGAGGAGTTCTGGCACAGCATTTTGTAGAGTTGTTCCAATTAGGACTAGCTTAATGTTTCCCCCACAGTTAGGTTGTCATTGGTGTTTGGTTAAAGAGCATCGCAGAAGTGAAGAACCCTTCTTATAAGATCACACTGGGACTGTCTGTCGATACGAACTGCCACATATGGTCTCAGCTTTGCTCCAGAAAGCCATCTGCACTGTCACATTGGTTCTTTTTCTATATTCGTATGGCTTCAAAGCAAGCCATAAGTCAGGCCCACATAAGAGGAGGGCTTTAAATGCCATCCACTGAAAGGGATAATGTTAAAGAAACTATGCAGTGGTAGCCAGTTATGTTTGGTTTCTTTCATATAGTATTGTGTTTTAATGTTTCATCCTAATTTTAACGTGAATCTTAGTATCTTATTATTTTTAATGGATGAATAATATTCAGTTATGTAGACAAATCACACCTTAGTTCAGGCTATACATTCATTCACAAAGACTGGAATTAGTGTTGCCATTAGGATCAGGCTAATTGACATAATTTTATAGTACTTGCTAATATGATTTTCAAAGTACTGTGTTCTGCAAACCTCTTTTGTATTCCATCTAAAGTCAAAAAAATTCAACAGTGCTTGACTGGTTTTTCAGTATACATATTTGTTTAGTGCTGTGTACTAGCAATTTGGACCCTCACATTTTCACAAGATAGATACTAGTATTATTCCATTTTATGGACAATGAAGCTGAGGCAAGCAAAGTTCAATCACTTTAAAAGCCAAAACCTAGTAAACGATAGAGCTGGGCATTGGGACCTGGGTCGTCTGGGTCCAGAGTGATCTGTGGAGATGGAGCAAGGGCTAAGTGAAGTGCATGGCCTGACTTGACAGAGGGTCCTGGACTTGCAGTGGGTTCTCTCTTTCTTTACCTTTCAATCAGTTTTGTTCCTGTTGACTGCTTTTCTCCTCAATCTGAGTTAGAGGGTTAAGCCTTAGGCTGGTTGTTTCTTACCACCAGATGGCGACAGAAAGCTATCTAGATATCAAGCTGGAGCTGTTGCCAGTGTGATTAATCCTAGGAGAGGAAACTGATGTGAACTCATGGAAATAGTTCTCATTCCCGAATAATTAAGTTCACAGGAAAGAAGTGAAATCGCTAGGGCTTAATTGATGTAGAAATGCCTTAGGGACATTTGCTGGTATTCAGCACAGTATTGAAAAAGAGCTGGTGATGGTACATGTATTTGCTGTCTGAGAACCTGGAGGCAAAGAATTCACTTATTACATTAAATGATAATAGCCATGACATTTTTTAAACTAATTTTTTTTTTTAAAAAAAAAATAAGAATGTTTTAAATGTTATCAAGAAGAGTCTTGGGTTTTGTCAAATACTTTTCTACATATATGGAAACAGTTGCATGGAGTGTCTCTTTTATTCTAAGTGGCAAATTAAATTGACTTTTGGATGGTGAAGTCAAGTATAAACACCGTGTACAGGTGGGAAAACACAGGCCAAGCAGTCCTCTCCACACTGTGGGGTGGGAGTGGCTGAGGTGGGTTCAGGGCCAGGCTGTCTAGTTCTGTGATTGGCTTCCTATTGCTTTTGCTGTTTCTCTAGGATTACATTTCTATTTATGGGAGACTTCAGCTTCTATTTTTCTTTCCTGGTTATGTCCGCCCATATTTTGGTGGGATTCTCTGGGAGATCTGTCAATGTTCTCTAGGTTTTTGGCTGAGTCTATTCCTTTCTTGAAGTTTGCTTTGCAGACAGAGTCAAGCTGCATGCACACTCACATCTTTATCAGACGGGCACTCACTCATCGTTTCCATTTCCTGAGGTGCAAATGTTAGCAATTTGTCTGTTTCTCAATAAATTTCTGTTTTGTAATATTGGCAAAGTCATTGATACTGTGCTCTTATTACCATTTAACATCTGTGTGATCTCTGGTACTGTGCCCTCTGTTTCTGAAGGTGGTATTTTATGTTTACTAATCTAAAAAAGTCACTTTTGGCTTGTTCATTTTTCTTTCTGCTATTTCATTAATTGCTATTTTTATCTTTATTGTTTCCCTCCCTTGCTTTTGGTTTAATTTCTGATCTGTCTTTTTCTAGTTTTTTTTTTTTTTAAGATGGAAGTTGAAGTAACTCTTTTTTGAGCCTTCATTTGAGACATGCAGGTTTTTTTTTCTGTTATTATCTTTAGTTGTTCCACAGAGCACAACAGCCATGTTTTTAGAACATTCTCTGTTCTCATTATGGTTGTCTCCTTGTCACATGAGTTACTTAGACCTGCACTAGGGTTTCAATATTTGTGTATTTTCTACTTTTGTTGATTTCTTAATTATCTTTTACAATGATAAAAGAAATACTCTCAATTCTAATTCTTTGAAATTGAGAATTGCTTTATGGTATGTGTCTATTTTGGTAAATATTTTAGGCATACTTAAATAGGTACATATTCTGTAGTTTTTCAGTAAGGCAAAGTTGCCGAATGGTGTGGTCCAAATCTTTGGAACACTACAATTTCAGGGTCTTTTTTGTTTTTGTTTTTAGCACATCCTACTGAGAAGGATGTGCTAACTTTCTCTACAATGTGAATTATCTTTTATATTTCTGTTGTATGTATCATGAAACCACAATTCTATCCTATTACAGGCACTGAAAATATGAGGATTTTTTTGTTTGTTTCTCATCTTTTAAGATTTTGAAATCTCCTGTATCACTTGTGATACTTCTTGTGTCAGGTTAGTTTATCTGATACTATGTAGCCATACTATGTGTATTGTGCTGCTGTTTTCATGACAGATCCTTTCTCGTTGTTTTGCTTTCACATTTGTAAACAGAATGTAAAAGTGATTTTTATGTAGTTAGTCATCTCTTGTTTGTTTGACAAAGTTTCATGTAGACCAGACTAGCCTTAGACTTTATGTGGCTGCAGATGACCTCGGATTCCTCTGTTGCCTGTAACTCCAAAGCACAAGGGCTATAAACCTGAGCACCATGCTTGTCCTGACCATTGTTCTCATTGGAATGTTAACTCCACTTAGTTTAGAAACAATCCCTGGTGTTATTGAGACAGTCTTCTATTTTTATTGGCTTTGTCCCATGAGTCCTTTGTCCTCTCTTTTTCTCTTTGCTTTTATGTGAAAAAAAAGTTAAAATTTATTCTTTCCCTTTTTCTTTGCTTTTCTTTGATTTTGATAGATTTTGTTCTTCAAAACTTACCAAACTATTCATTTAAAATGAATATATTTAATCTTATGTGAATTATATAGCCATCAAGTTGGTCAGAAAAAACAAATAGAAGAGTTAAATTGTTAAAATTAAAAAATCAAATTTAAATTTGATTTTTAAAATGATTTTAAAAGCTTAATTGATACATAATTTTGCATACTTACCATGATGGCAGCGTAATATTTTGAAACGTGTATAAAGTGTGAGTAATTAGCATATCTATCATTTCAAATAGTTATCATTTTCTGTGTTGGAAACCTAAAAATCCCCTCTCCTAGCTATTTGGTAATGTACAATTATTTCTTATCAATCATAGTCACCCTCTGGGCTAGATATTAGAACTACTGCTCCTGTCTGATTTTATTTTTACAGCTGACAACCAATCTCTTTTCCCCTTTACTTCCGAGGCTTTCAGCCTCTGGGGTCCATTTCTCTGGTCTCAGTGTTTATGAGATTATTTACCTTCTACATATGAGAATGTGCAGTGCCTTTCTGTGCTTGGTTAAGTTCACTTAACATCTTCTAGAATTGCTTCTCTTTGAGATATATTTGAGATGCTGACTCAGTGCTTTCCACACAAGTGTGAACTCTTGAGTTTAGTTCCCCAGAGTCCATATAAAAAAGCTAAGCTCAGAGGTTTAGTGGACATCTAATTTAGACAGATAAATGTGCTCCGAGTTCAATGAAATACTAGTCCCCAAAAATCTGGTGAGCAATTAAGGAAGATAGTCAGTGTTTACCTCCAGCCTCCATACACATGCACACCTGTACATACATGTGCATGCAAGTATATGCATACCTACATGCAAACACGCACACATGCATACACACAAATAACATCAGATGACTACTTTTGTTGTTTGTTTTTTTTTACATTTTATATTTTAATTTAAATATAAATTAAATTTAAATTTAAATTTGATTTTTAAAATGATTTTAAAAGCTTAATTGATACAAAATTTTGCATACTTACCATGATGGCAGCATAATATTTTGAAACGTGTATAAAGTGTGAGTAATTAGCATATCTTGTCCTCTTGTCCGTTTTTGTCTTTATGATCCATGATATTTATTTGTTATTATATTATATTTAGTTCTTTGCTTCTACATTCCTAACTTCTAATTTCTAACTTCCAATTCTTCGCTCCTAAAATAATTTTCTTATGTATAATACTTTCTTTGGTTTTGTTAACTCCATTTTTATATCCTCCTGTTCTTTTTTCTAGTATCACTTTTGAGTTATTTCTGTTGTGTTTTACAAAAAGATAAGGAGAGAAGGAATATGCTTAGTAGATGTTTAGTCAGGTGTCGGGGAAGGAAGTGCCTCTGTGGGCCCATGATGAGGCATCCCTTCCCCCTGAGGGACCAGTTACAGGTCAGTATAGTAAAGAATAGAGTTTATTCAGGACATGGGGAGGGGGGTTGAGAGGATAGTAGAGACAGAGAAAGGAAAAGAGGGGGGAGGGGGAGGGAGAGGGAAAGAGAGAGAGAGAGAGAGAGAGAGAGAGAGAGAGAGAGAGAGCAGAGGAGTAGAGGTTGGCCATGAGCAAGTGGAGAGAGAGAGGGGGGAAGGGGCAAGGGGACAGAGAGGGAGCAAGAAGGCAAGAGAGAGAAGGGGCAAGCAGCCCCTTTTATAGTGAGTCAGATGCTGGGCAGTGGTGGCGGGCAGTGGTGGCACACGCCTTTTATCTCAACATTTGGGAGGCAGAGGCAGGTGGATTTCTGAGTTCGAGGCCAGCCTGGTCTACAGAGTGGGTTCCAGGACAGCCAGGGCTACACAGAGAAACTCTGTCTCAAAAAAAAACAAAAACAAAAACAAAACAAAACAAAACAAAATATAGTGAGCCAGGCACACCTGGCTGTTACCAGGTAACTATGGGGCAGAGCCTAAATAAAACGTTAACAATTTTGACTCAAGTTTAAATTGTTTATAAATTTTGCTATTATTATATTTAAGCATTGATATTTTGTATTATTTACTTACATTTTAACTTAAAAATGTTATATTTTTGAGACATGAGTACTGTGTTATATCATTTCCATTCTTCCCTGCTCACTCCTCTCATTTCTTCCCACTCACTTTTAATTCCATGATTGCTTAAAAACTTTAACCTACTTTTATTCTTTGATAATTTTATACGTGTTTTGATCACATTCCCCCAGCACTCCTCCTTCTCATTCCTCCTAGATTTACCCCTGCTTCTCCATCCCTCTCAGCTTTGTATCCTCGTGTTCTATTACGTTTTTAAAAAAATGTTCAGCTTGTTCATTTAAAATACAAGGACACAGGCTTCCTTTATTTTGTATGCATGCCTTTCTGGCTTATTTTCACTTCTTGAAAGATATAATTTTATGATCATTTTGTATAAATTTGACTTTTTATCATCTCTCTTGTCTATATTTCAGTAAAATGTATTTGACTGTATTAGAAGGAAAGAGAGCCAGGAGCTTCCTAGTTTGGAATTCTAGAACTATCTCCTCCATGGTTGGTTTGTTTGTTTGTTTGTTTGTTTTAGATAATCTGGATTTTGGGGTTGTTTTATTTTGTTTTCTTCCTTTCTCCCTGTTGTTCCTGCTTCCTACAGAGGTTTTGTCTATAATTAAGGTCTGGTCTAGAACCCAGACTACCTCAACATTCTCTGCGTTAAAGGAGTCCCTTTGTTCCCAGTCAGTAAAACCCTTCAAGTTTTGACTGTTGATTCTCTAGGAGAATGTATACTAGGACAAAGCACTTTTAGTTATTTCTAATTCCCATACTCTAATTCCTATAATAAAAAGGAAACTGCTAAGAAGAATAATGTACAAAGACTAAACTGGAAGTGCAAATTTAAAGTCAAATAGGCATATGAAAATGTGCTTCATCTCATTTGTGACTAGAAATGCAAATTAAAACAAAAATACAGTTTCATCTGATTCAGCACTAACACTACAGTCATCTAATATAACTGTATTTTTTTTAAAAAAGAGTCAACACTTGGCTTCTGCTAAAGGTATTCTGGGAAAAAATGCCAGAAAAAATGTGATGACAAAGAAAATTCTATCTGCCATGTTCTCTCTCTTACCTCTGGGTCTTTGCTTACTCTGACCCAGAGCCTAGGGCTTTCTGCCTGCCTTTTCCCCTGGCTGATTCCTGTGACTCCTTTTCAGGTCTTAACTGTCATCATTTTTAAAGAAAAATATTTATTTTTATTATGTTTAAGTTTATGTGTTTATGTGCATCTGTATGTGGGTGCTTTATGGAGGCAGGAAGAAGGTACTAAATCTTCTGAAACTGGAGTTATTGTTGTGAGCTGTCCATTGTTGGTGCTGTGAACAGAACTCAGGTCCTCTGATATAGCATCAAGTACCCTTATCTGCTGAGCCATCTTTCCAGCTCCCAACTGTATCAGTCTTTGGAAACTCTTTTTTATGTGACTCTGTAGACCAACATAGATACCATTTAAACTGTCTTATAGGATACACATAAAAATCATCCTCCATAGTCCAGGTAAGCCTTACTTCATAAGTTAGAAGGCCTTAAAAGCAGGACTGTAGCTTCTTAGAGGAAGAAGACATTCCCCTGTGAGTTGTAAACTCAGATCATGTCTAATTTCCAGTCTCTCTAAGGATTTTGGACTTGCTTTCCACGTACCTATAATCCTAGAAGCAATTCTATGTAATGATTTTACATTTGTATTAGGTACGTTTTTGTTGTTTGATAAAATTCCCTGACAAAAACAACTTAAGGAGGAAAGGAACATTGTGGTGGGGAGGTCCTGGGAGCAGGAGCCTGAGGCAGCTGGCAGAAGCTTTTGTTTTATGCTGTCCAGGGAAATAAACCCAGGGAACGTGCTGCCCTGCTCAGGGTGAGTCTACCCACCTTAACCTATTATAAATTCATTTTAGAAGCTAACTTGATCTATATGAGCCTCACAGGTGTCCCTTGAGGCTTGTCTCCTAGGTATTCCTAGATTTTGTCAAAACTGACCCATCACAATCATATGCAGATTGAGTATCCATTATCCAGAAATGTTTCAGATTTCATATGATTTTAAAATAATTGCATGTATGAAGTAAGGAATATTGGGCATGGGACCCCAATATAAACAGAAAATTGATTTATGGTTCACATATACTTTAAATGCATAACCTGAAGGTAATCTTACATAGTATTCTTAGTATATGCCTGCCTTTGGACTCCATGTACATAAGGATTCTTGGAGTAAATTTTTACTTGTAGGCATAATTTTGCACTCAAAAAACCGAATTGTGGAGTGCTCCACTATGTTCATAGCCATATGCTCCACTATGTTCATAGCAGCCTTATTTATAATAGCCAGAAGCTGGAAAGAACCCAGATGTCCTTCAGCAGAGGAATGGATACATAAAATGTGGTACATTTACATAATGGAGTACTACTCAGCTATTAAAAATAATGAATTCGAGAAATTCTTAGGTAAATGGATGGAACTAGAAAATATCATCCTGAGTGACGTAACCCAATCACAAAGGAACACACATGATATTTACTCACTGATATACAGATATTAGTCCAAAAGCTTGAAATAGCCAAGATTCAACTAACAGACCACATGAAGACCAAATGTGGATGCCTCGGTCCTACTTGGAAGGAGTGACAGAATGCTCAAAGGAGCAAATATGGCAACAAAGTATGGGACAGAAAGTCAAGGAGGGGCCATCTGGAGACCACTCTACCTAGATATCCGTCCCATGTGCAGTCACCAAAGATAGACGCCGATATGGATGTCAGGAAGTGCATGCGGACAGCAGCCTTATGTAGCTGTCTCCTCGGAGGTCTACCAGAGGCAGATGCTCGCAGCTACCCATTGATCTGATCAAGGTTTCCCAATGGGGAAGCTAGAGGACTGAAGGAGCTGAAAGGGTTGGTGGCCCTAAGAGGAGAGTAACAGTACCAACTAACCAGATCTCCCCAGGGTCTAAACCACCAGCCTGGGAGCACAAAGAGAGGCACCCATGTCTTCAGCTGTATATTTAGGGGAGGATGTCCTTGTCAGGCATGGGTGGGAGAGGAGATGGTCCCATGAAGGCTGAACACCAATCGGGGAGAAATTCGAGGGTGGGGAAGGGGGAGTGGGGGGTAGGTGGGGGCACACCCTGTGGAGGCAGGAGGGGGACATGGGATAGAGGGTTCCTGGGTGGTGGGGGGAATGGGGTGAGGGGATAAAATCTGAAATGTAAACATAATATTCAATAAAAAATATGTAAAAAAACGAATTGTGGAGCACTTGGGATTTAGATTTTCAAATTAGAGTGTTCAGACTGTATCTGTACATAGACAATATACACACAAATATATACATACTCATGTAAATATATGGATTATAGATATACATATATTCAGACATGTATATACACACACTGGTTCTCTTTGTTGGGTGAATTTCACAATTGCTGTACTAGATTGTAAAATCATTTGTTTTCCTTCCTATCAGACTGTAAATACCATTAAAACCTAAATACTACCTGCTATGTTTATCTTATTTTATTTTTGATATCTAGAATATGTATGTATTCAAAAATTATTGAATACATTAATGAATTTCCAGTGTAAACTGTAGAACCTAAGACACTCAATATAAAAAATTTATCAACAGAACTCTTGTGAACTTTCTTAATGTACTATAGGACTGGAGAAGGGAGGAGCAAAAAGCCTTCCAGAAAGTTCTGGTAAATTCTGAATACCAAGTAGTAACAATTCTAGTGAAAAAAATCATCTTTCTAATATGCCAACTTGTTTCTTTCATTGGAAGAAAGAAAGCTGAGTGTAAAGGTTAATAATTTCTGTACTAAAGAAGAAGTTTCAAAAAACTGTTACTAGTATTGGTCAAGGGCCATACATATATATGAAATGTAAGTACTAGAAAAAAAGTCAAGTGGCCCATAATCACATACTCTAGAACTTTTAAGTTCACTGTTAGATTTCAATGAAAATTGACTTTCATCTGATTCAGCACAAAAGTTATTACAGTAACCTAATATGATAAATGTAAAAGAATGAATCAGAATCTTGGCATTTAGTATAGTACAGACATTACCTTGTAGTATTCAGAAAAGAAGGAAGGGAAAGAAAGAGAGCCAGACGAAAAGAACCAACAACAATGAATCTTAGAGAAAGAAGACACCATGATCCATATCTTTTTCTTTAGACAATTTCTGAATTGTGCCCTAACCTATGTGTTCCCAAGGAGGTCTGAAGGCTTGTTGAAGTTGGCATAATCTGATATGCCAATGGTATCTCACACTCTGGAGTTGGTTCTAGTGCTGAATCTATACCATGTGCCCAGGTGACTGGGATGTGGAGCCCATTTTGAAAGTGTTATGGATCTTAGGACACACCTTCTTCGTCATCCCATAGGTCAAGGTCAGCTTTCTAAATGTGCTTTCTGAACATTTTATTCTTTCTACCTACAGAGAGGATTTCTGTGGTTCATTTTATCTGCAGTCCCCATAGCTCCATGTGATATTTAATCAGTAGATTATTATATAAAATCGTAACATTGAATTTGGAAAAGAACAGAGAAACTATATAGCACAGAATTTGTCTCTGATATATTGGCTGTTTGATTGATTCAAGCATTCTCTCACACAGACCAGTGAACATGTTTCTATTCAGCTGCAAATCTATGACAACCAATATCTTTCTCAAGAAAGATTCTAGAACACAGATTTCTGGAAAAATAACAGCAGACTTGGATTAAGGTGCAATGTAGGATTTTTCTTTTTCTTTTTTTTATTGAATATTTTATTTACATTTCAGATGCCAATCCCTTTTCCCATTCCCCTCCCCAGAAAACCCCTATTCCGTGCTCCCCCCTTTTCCATTTGGCTTTTATACAATTTTTTTAAATATTAATCAAGGGACGTTGACTTACTAAAACTCTTGATCCAGTATTTCAAATAGAAATTTAATTAATAACAAGACTTTAAGCATGGAATAAAATTATATACTAGGGACTTGGAACCCAAATCTCAGCTGCACCTCTAATGCAGTGTTTTACAATTTGCCTTTCTACATCTGGGCAGCCTAATCACTAAAATGGAGTTACATACCTCACATTGAGTAAACAGGGCTAATTCTCATTATGGTTGGGCAGTATGTCTCAGTGCTAGAACACTTGCCTATCATGTGTAAGGCCCTGCATTCAATCCCCAGTAAAACACACACACACACACACACACACACACACACACACACACACACACACCATTAAGTAAGTGTCATGATAGATGGAAAATGAATGGAAAAACAAAATAGTTTCTCATCTAGCAAAGACATATTGGTGATCATATTACTACCATAGTTTTTGCTTTTCCTAAGAACTATCCTGATGATAAATAACATCTGCACAAAAAAGACAAATCTAAACTTTATTTTTAAGATCCATATCAAGGGAAAACCACTAAATCATGCATGTCCTTGTTTCATAGAAACTCCACAAAATATTGTTTTTCAACTCTACAACCTACCTTTGTAGAGTTGAAAAAGATGTCTTTTGTGTGCTAACCAAAACTTTTCAAGAGCAGCTAAAATAATATTGCCCATTAGACATGCTTTTTGAGACCTTCGTCACATGCACATCAAGAAATGAGATGGACTTTAAGCTTCCTTCATTTAAATCTGAATGGGCCTTTGCTATTAATTCAGGTATCACAGTATTACATGTGGGACATCATATGATAGCTGGGATTAAGCTTTAAAAACCAGGAGTAAAACTTATGCCTCACTTTGTGTTTGGGATTCTTACCCTTAGAGCTGTGCCACTAGGAGACTCATACTATATGAAGAGCTCTATACAAAGAGCACCAGAAAAACTCCCGATGTACAGCAGGCATCGTAGGTTAAGTGAGCAGACTTTGAGATGGAATCTTTAGCTTTTCACTGTATACCACTGGGTATACAGTGCATGGAACAGGTACACATTCCTATATCCTTCCAAAATTTGCAGGGTTTTGAGCTAAAGGAATAGCCATTTTATTTTATGCATTAGGTTGTAGGAGAGTCTGCTGTGCAACAATAGATGACCAAAATTGTGTCGGGGTTTCCTGGACATGTTTACCAATACTGCATGCTAGCATTTCTGCATTTCATAGGATGCTAGGATTAAAAAAATTAGAATTCAGTTCAACCGAAGGACATTACTCAAAGCAGTATTAGGATTACTCTTAGAATGTACACAGTGAATCTCTTGGTCCATTTGTGCTATTTCAAAAACCCACAAACTATGTAATTTATAAAAAATAGAAGTTTAGTCTTCTTAATTCTGGAGATACCAGAAGAGACACAGAACAATATTAGACAATGGCCTTGATGTCCCACAGCAATGGTATGTGATTGTGATTTCACGGATAGATGATTACTTTCCTAGTTGTTTTATATTCTAATGAAACAACTCATTGCCATAGCCACTGGGACAACTACACATGTTAATAAAGAGAAGCAGTGATAGGTGCGACAGGCGTTTCTTCTGTCCAACATTACAGAATTTGCATTCAATTCCACTGGTGTATTTCTTAGGCTAGGAGTAAAATTTCTCAGATTTTATAAACACACCCACTAAGGATTACATTAGGGTGCAGGTGAGTGGCAGGCAAAAACAATGATAGAGAATAAAGTCTTCTTTGTATTATCTGTCATTCAGATGGCCACAGACAATTAGGAAGGCAATATTATCAAACTAACACTGCAATTTTGATATTTTTATTCTTAATTGTGTTTAGTGATAGAGAAGTCTTGACTAGAAAATGTGGTTGTACAGTCACTGAAGTCTGTCACTCTTTTCACATTGTCCAGTTGTGAGTCTCTGCATTAATTACTATCTATTGCAAGAAGCTTCTCTGATGAGGGTTGAGCTACGCTCTGATCTATGGGTATAATAATATGTTATTAGTAACCTTTTATTTTTGTATTCCTTTTGAAGAATAATAGTAAGTTTTCTACTAGGGCCCATACCTACCTAGTTATAGGTTCTTGTACAGCTTAACACTATAAGATGTGGATTGTATCTCATGGAATGGTCTTTAAATTCAATTTTAAAATGTGGTTTGTGATTCCTATAACATTTGTGCCATTATTGCATCAGTATATATTTCAGGCAGGTCCCAATTTTAGATCACAGAGTTCATAGCTAGGTATTGATGAATACTTTTCTATGCTGGTAGCATGCATAGTACCTTCCAGTCTCATAGACACAGGCCAGCATGCTCAGGAGTAGTTGACCAACACAAAATGGTTTCTATATTTTTTCATGTGCTTTTGTTTTGTTTTGATATCTTTTTGCCTTTTTGTGTTTTTGTTTGTTAATTTTGATTTTTGTAGTAAAAAATTAGTGTGCATAGAGAAGTGGGGAGCATCTATCAGGAATTAGGGAAGGGGAGATATATGATTAAAATACATTGTATGAAAAATTTTAATAGATACACAGAAAATTTACTTATACTGTTAATTTTATTTTTAAAGGATAAAAATGAGTGATAAGTGACTGAACAATGGGACACTAGAGAAAGAAGAGATTTTCATGGAAATGATAAGTAGAAGATAAATAGATTTTGAAATTAATACCAGGACTGAGACAATAGATGAATTCTTTGCCTGAGTCAAAGATACAGTGTGTAATACATTTGACATTCAGGCCATGGTTTCTTCTCTTTATTAGTTCCTTCAAACCTCAGGAGGGGTGTCAAAGTTTTTTATGTCCCAAGTTAAAACTTTTATCAAAAGTGGTATGTGGAACAAAAATATCAAAATGAGTTAAGTCTTTGGTGTTTCTACCCTACCTTGCAACTATATAAATCCCTTATATTGAATGTAGTTCATATAAGCTAAGCAGCCAGAAAGTTCTACATCTGTTCACCTTTCTGATTTAGAAAGGTGCAACTCTTTCTTTTTCTGTCTCTTTCAGATGTTGGCCAGAACTTAGGAACGTTTTATGTATGTATGTATGTATGTATGTATGTATGTATGTATGTACATATGTATTTGTTTTTATTTATTGTTTGTTTGTTTTTTCTCTGTGTAGCCCTGACTTTCCTGGAACTCACTCAGTAAACCATGCTGGCCTTGAACTCAGATATCTAGCCCCTGCCTCTCAAGTTTTGGGATTAATGGTGTACACCACTACTTGGCTTGCTTGCTTATTTATTTATTTATTTATTTATTTATTTATTTATTTGTCTGTTGATTGGTTGGTTGATTGATTTTTTCATTTTTAAATTCTTCTCTCTTATATTACATCCTGACTAGTTTTACCTCCTTCTGCTTCCCTGAGCCTGCCCTCTTCCCTCTCCTAATCCATCACCCCCTCCATCAGAAAAGATGGTCTTCTAGGGACATCAGCCAAACACAGCATAACAAGCTACAATAAGACCAGGCACATATTATCACATCGAGGCTGGATGAGGCAACCCAGTAGGGGGGAAGGGTCCCCTGTTCCCACTGTTAGGATTTCCACAAGAACATCAAGCTACTCTGCCATAGCATATATGTAGGATCTAGGTTAGACCCCTACAGGTTCTCTGATCTCTCAAGTTCCTCAGAGAAGGGTAGCCTTCCTCAGGTATTGTCCTACCCTGGGACATATAGTCTCAGCACTAGGCACATCCTCTCCTAACGAGGCCCAACAAGGCAGCCCAGGCAGAGGGAAGGGGATCCAATGGCAGGGAACAGAGACTGAGAGAGCCCCTGCTCTACTTGTTAGGGGACCCACATGAAGACCAAGCTGCATATTTGCTATGAATGTTTAGGAGATCTAGGTCCAGCTCTTACCTGCTACTTTGATGGTGGCCCAGGCTCTGTGAGCCCCCATGGACCAAGGTTAGTTGACTCTGTAGGTCTTCTTGTGGAGTCCTTGACCCCTCTGACTCCCTCAATCCTATCCCCCACTCTTCTACAGGACTGCCCGAACTGCCTGATGTTTGGCTGTGTGTCTTTGCATCCGGTTCCATCTGTGGCTAGATGAAGCCTCTCAGCAAACAGTTATGCTAGGCTCCTGTCTGCCAGCATAGCAGAATATTCTTAATAGTGTCAGGGGTTGGCTCTCTCACATAGGATGAATCTCAAGCTGGGGCAGTCATTGGTTCGCTGTTCCCACAGTCTTTGCTTCATCTTTATCCTGCACATCTTGTAGGCAAGACAAATTTTGAGTTGAAGCTTTTGTGGGTGTATTGATGTCCCCCTTCTCTGGGAAGTCCTGCTTGACTACAGAAGGTGCCCACTTTAGTCTCTATATGCCCCTCTGGCAGGAATCTCAGCTAGGATCACCTCCATAGACTCTCCTATCGTCCCCTATTCCAGGCCTCCTGCTAGTCCCAGAGATGCACCTCACTGATTTCCATTCTCACTCTCAGCCCTCTCCTGCCTGCCCTCTCCACACAACTGATTAAAATCCCTGTTCCCTTCCTCACCCCCTCTCCTACCCAATTCCCTCCCTCCACCCACTTCCAATGACTAATTTTCCCTTCTGAGTGGGATTTGTATATCCTCCCTTGGGACCTCCTTATTACCTAGTTTCTTTAGGTCTGTGGATTGTAGCATGGTTGAATTACACTTTGTGGCTAATGTCTACTTATAAATGATTACATACCATATATGGCTTTCTGACTCTGGGTTATGTCACTCAGGATGATATTTTCAAGTTCTATCCATTTGCCTGCAAAATTCCTGATGTCTTTGTTTTTAATAGTTGAATAGTATTCCATTGTGTAATATTCCATTTTTTTGTATTCACTCTTCAGTTGAGGAACATTTGTTTCCAGTTTCTGACTATTATGAATAAAGCTGTTATGAACGTAGTTAACCAAGTGTCACTGTGGTATAGTGAGGTATCTTTTGGGTATTTCCCAGGAGTGGTATAACTGGGTCTTAAGGTATAACTATTCCCAGTTTTCTGAGAAACTGCCAATGTCCTTGTTCAAGTTTGCACTCCCACCAGCAATGGAGGAGTGAGTATTGCCCTTGCTCCACATCCTTGCCAGTCTATGCTCTCACTTGAGTTTTGATCTTGACATTTTGATGGGTGTAAGGTGGAACCTCAGAATTGTTTTGATTTGCATATCCCTGATGACAAAGTACTTTAAATATTTCTTTAAGTGTTTCTCAGTTCCTCTGTTGAGAATTCTCTGTTTAGGTCTATACCCCATTTTTAAATTGGGTCATTTGTTTTGTTTGTGTCTAATTTCTTGAGTTCTTTATATACCTTGTCTATTAATTGTCTATTGGATGTAGGGTTGCTGAAGATCCTTTCCCAATCTGTATGCTGCCATTTTTGTCCTATTGATGGTGTCTTTGCCTTATAGAAGATTTTAAGTTTCACGAGTTTCCATTTATCAATTGTTGATCATAGAACCTGAACCATTGGTGTTCTTTTCAAGAAGGTGTCTCCTGTACCAATACATTCAAGACTCTTTACCACTTTCTTTGTTATTAGATTTCATGGAGAGGAAATTGTGCAAAGAGGTGGCAGGCCAATGAAGCTGGAGGCAAGGGAGGACAGTATGCCACTCTGGACAGCAGCTGGGCACGACCCAGAGGACTCTGCAGGCAGGGGAATGGGTGCAAGTATAGAGTCTAACCTATATGCTTCCAATTTGTCTGATAAAGGCAGGAGGAGAGGTGGTAGGACTATAGAGATCCAACACCATCACCACTACTAACCACCATCACCACCACCACTACCACCACCACCACCACCACCACCACCACCATCACCACCACCACCACCACCACCACCACCAACAACAACAACAACAACAATCTAACCGGAATTAACAATCAGTCATTAGTATCTCACAATATCAGTGAACTCAACCCCCAATAAAAAGATGCAAGGTAACAGAATGGATATGGAATTATTTCTTTAGCTCAGATTAAAAATGATCCCAGAACAGCCAATGACCATGGGAACCCTGATTTAAGTAAAAGAGAATTTCATCTGAAGGTCACAGCTTATGCTCTCCAGCCCCTTCTTCATCTGTTACTCTGCATAGTTCTTTACTTTATGGAACTTTTTAAAAGTTTTCTTTTTAAAAAATTCTTTTATTTATTTACATTTCAAATGTTGTCTTCCTTGGTCCTCCCTCCATGAGCTCACCCCACTCTCCTCCCCTTTGCTCTAAGAGAGTGTTCCCTCATCCACCCATCCATGTTCACCTCACCCCTCTAGCATCCCCCTTCTCTGTGGCATCAAGCCTCCACAGGACCAAGTGCATCACCTCCCACTGAGGCCAGACAAGGCAGTCCTCTGCTACTTATGTGAGTTGTATCATGGGTATTCTGAACTTGTTGGCTAAAATCCACTTTATCAATGAGTACATACCACGTATGTCTTTTGGATCTGAATTACCTCATTGAGGATAATATTTTCCAGTTTCATCCATTTGCCTGAAAGATTTGTGATGTCCTTGTTTTAATAACTGAGTAGTATTTCATCAAGTAAATGTACCACATTCTCTGTATCTATTCTTTGGTTGAGGGACATCTAGGTTGTTTCCAGCTTCTAGCTATTGTAAATACGGCTGCTATGAATGTAGTGGAGCATGTGTCCTTGTGATATGGTGGAGCATCTTTTGGGTATATGCCCAGGAGTTATATAACTGGGTCTTCAGTTAGAACTATTTCCAATTTCCTGAGGAACTGCCAGATTGATTTCCAGAGTGGTTGTACCAGCTTGCAAGCCCACCAGCAATGAAGAAGTGTTCCTTCTCCATATCCTTGCCAGCATCTGTTGTCATCTGAGCTTTTTATCTTAGTCATTCTGATTGGTATAAGGTGGAATCTCAGGGTCATTTTGATCTGCATTTCCCTAAGACTAAGGATGTTGAACATTTCTTTAGGTGCTTCTTGGCCATTTGAGATTCTTTAGTTGAGAAGTCTCCGTTTAGCTCTGTACTCCATTCTTAAATTGGGTTATTTGGTTTTCTGGAGTCTACATTCTTGAGTTCTTTATAAATTTTGGATATTAGCCCTCTATCAGATATAGGGTTGGTAAAGATCTTTTCCCAATCTGTAGGTTGCTGTTTTGTCTTATTAACAGTGTCCTTTTTCTTACAGAAACTTTTAGGTTTCATGAGGTCCCATTTGTCAGTTGTTCATCTTAAAGCCTGAGCCATTGGTGTTCTGTTCAGGAAATTTTTCTTGTGCCAATGTGTTTGAGGTTATTTCCAACTTTTTCTTTTATTAAATGCAGCATATATGGTTTTATGTGAAATTCCTTGATCCACTTGGACTTAAGCTTTGTACAAGGAGATAAATGTGGATCAATTTGTATTCTATTTTTTTTTTAACGAGGTCTCACTGCCATGTGGCTCTACCTCCTTTTTCAAACTCCTAAGTTCAAATAGTCTTCCTGTCTCAGCCTTCGGAGTGGCTGTGACTACAGGTATAAGTCACCATGCTCAAAATGTATCACCACTGAGTGCTGTTTCTTCCTCCTTTCCACTGTAAAAACACAGTAACAGCTTCACAAGTTAATCTACTGAATGTTAGCTGATATTTTGTTATTCTTCTATAATCACTCTTCATGAACAGTAGATAATCACTAATGAACAATAATTACAAACCACAAATAATTGTAATGAACAATTAGAGATGGTGTATTTGACTACTTGGGTTCTCATAATGGGATTCCTAGCTTTGGAGAAAAGTCTAATGAGAGGAAAATCTGGGACAAGGATGACTTCCAGTCAGTGTTCAAATCACTCTGCCTCCCACTCCTTCCCAAGACCATTTTCATATCATAAATCTGGACACCGGATTCTGAGTCTTTTGCCAGATCATTATCTTTTAAAAGGATGGGTGAGAAAACACAATTTTGTATTTAATAAATAATGGCTTCTAGCAATTAATACAGGATATTATAGTACATGACACTATTTCACTTTTCCTTCACTGAATATTTTCTAAGTTCCAGGCAATGCAGTAGTGTTGGTAATGGTTTTGGTGTTGGAGCCTCTAACATATGTATAGACAAGTACATGGTACATGTTTTATTTAAGTGTTGGCAGTGATGGATTTGACATAGGAGCAAGTATCCTGAGATACAGAAGAGTAGGAAAGTATTCCATTTTTGTAGATATCTTTCTCTATGAATCTGAGCCTTTAAAACAAAGAAAGTAGAGGAATAAGAATGAGGTAGGAAGATAATGAGACCTTTGGTGTGAAAAATGGTAGAGCAATAAAGGCATTTCTTTGTCTTCCATATAGACCTGAGGTAATGCATGGCTGTGTCCGGTGCTGCTCTTGGGTAGGGAATACTATAAAGTTGTATAACTCTACCTTTTGTGGGGACAAAAGATATGCTGAAGTGTTAAAACCTACTACCTCAGAATATGGTTTCATTTGAAACTGGGGTTATTAGAGAGGTAATTAGTGTACTAAGTTAAGCAGAGGTTATTATTTATTACTTGAGTTAATTAGCAGAAGGCCATAGTTCATTATTATTGAGTCCCCATTAAGGGGGTTGATTTGGACACAGACATGCACAAAGTGACACAATAAAGAAACACAGAGGATGCCATGCAAGAGGATTATAGTGAAAAATTTATAAGTCAGAGACTATTGGAAAGCCTGGCAAACTGCCAGAGTACAGGAAGGGGAAAAAAGCATTCCCTGCAGGCTTGAGAACAAGCATGGCCATCAGACACCTAAGTTTCCATCTCTAGGTTTAAATAACCATGTATGAGAGTAGATTACTATTGGTTTTGAGCCATTCAATTAGTGGTTTGTTAAATAGGCCTAGGGAATGAATGCAAACAATAAGAAGACTCTCTGATTCTGGACTGTCAATCCCTATTTCAAGCTCAGTAACTCCCCTTTTATGTTTCTGACTTAGGTCCCTTAGTATAAAGAACACTGAAATGAGGCTTTAGGCTCCTTAGTAAAAACAACACAGAAATGGGGCTAGAGAGATGTTCTTTCACAGGACCTGAGTTCAGTTCCCTGCACCCAACTGAGGCAGCTCACAACTACCTGTATCTCAAGTTTCATGGAGATTTGAGGCCCTCTTTTGTACTCTATAGACAGTGCACTTACATGCATAAACACACATATAAACTTAACTTAAAAAGTAAGTAAAGAATAATTATTGACAGTTGTCACAATTATAAAAAAAGAGACCATAAAACAACATAGATCTTTAAGACCATAGCAGTCATGTGCTTCAATCACAAATAACAAACCCTAACTCTAACCCTAACCCAGACAATGTATGCCTTATGTCACTATGGACATCTTTAGCTAACGAAAATTTCTATATAATTTGGTAGAAGCTTGATTGAGGTAGTCTCTGCAGTGGTCTGTAGACTTTCCTGTAATGTCTTCTTCCTCCAGCTTGCTCTTGTTATAATAACTACGTGATGGTAGTAGCTCTAAATTTTCCTTCATAAGGCACTATTCAAAGTGAGAAAGAACAGTTCTGACCTGGTATTCCCCAGCAAGGCCTTTAAGCTCTCACTTACTAGACGATTCCTAAACCAATCTCTATGTGCACTGATTAGGGTAGGCCTTGTTATAGACTAGTTGTAGTGGCAGCAAAGGATTTACTTTGATTGGCTTGAACTACATTTGTCTTAGCAACATATGTTAAAAACAAACAAACAAACAAACAAACAAACAAACAAACAGAATTCAATACCACCAAAGCCATAGCAAGTTATTTGCTCATGAATCTTTGGGTCAAAAATTTATCTGGAGTAGCTAAGCCTCTACTGTTTTATGTTGTCTGTATTCACTTATGTTTTTAGGGTCACTTGGCAAATAAGCTAGGAGCTGGCTTGTTTTGCTGTATGAGTGTCTCAGTTATTTTCTCTGTGCTCTGTCCAGTGAGTTTTCTTGGCCTTTTATATGTGTAAGTAGTGTTCTGTGAGTACGAGAACAGAAGCTGTAAGACCAGAGAACTTAGCCTTATGTCATATAGTAGATAAAACAAGGAAAGGTTGTTAAAAAAAAAAAGCCTCCGTGATCATTTAAATTTTATTATTCCTGTCATTTCTTTTCTTACAAGTGAGGGAATAGTAATAATTTCAATAAAACCATACCACTCCTAAACAGAATTTATACCATGGAGAAAGCTGGCTGGAGGCTGGTGAAGACTTGAGGTAGGTTTAAATTAGACTGTGGCAATTGTACCTTAGCAGTTTTGGAAGTGTGGTGGATTATTTTTAGGCCCATGGTTCTTACCAATTTTTCTAGAATAACATAGTTAATAAATATGATTTCTATTAGTAAACACAATTTAGAATTGATTTATTGCGGCTTTGCAGCTCAACCTACAGAATGGCTTTAGGAAGGATTCTTATACCACTGTGTGTGTGTGTGTGTGTGTGTGTGTGTGTGTGTGTGTGTGTGTGTGTGTGTGTGTGATTGCTTTGTAAATCCTACTCCTGGGCAATGAGAAGACACTGATGTCTTGTTATAAAGTAAAAAGGAGATTTTTGACTGAGACTAAGTTTTAAGGGGTCCTGTAACTGTTCTGAGTTATCTTTATAAAGCCCTTCGTGATTTCCCCCAGTGCACACGTATCCTGCTCATTTGGGATTTTTCTATTTTCAGTGTCATACTACCGTTTAAGGGACCTTTCTTCCTGATGGCCAAGTCCTTGACTCCCATTTCACTCCTGGCTCCTCACATCCAGTTCTCATTGCTTTGGCTTTATCCCGATTTCCAGTCTTAGTGAGAACATTCCAGTTCATCCACTGTGCATTTGGATCTCAGTCAGGGAAATGGTCACAATCCAATAGTCTGTCCTTCTTTTCTGCGCATCCTCCATCTGCTGTTGTCTATAGTGCGTGCATTCACATAGACATCTAGAGCTACAGCAGGATGGGTGAAGCCTCTGAGCTGGGGCTTCAGTGTCCTGTCTTGTTAAAAATTTACTTCCGCTGCTAGGCTATGCACAATTTATAAAAGAATACAAAATTTGACTTATTTATGATGGAAATGATCAATGAGTGAATATAAGTTAGTGAATTAATAATGGATAAATATAACACTGCCTCATCTCCTAGATAAAAGAAATAGGTGACATGGAAAATTTCCAGTGGACAAAACCTCATCTGTTTACTCAGAGTCCTAGAGCCCAGGGAGGTGTAAGTGAAAACCAGGTATCCAAATGTCAGATTCTTTCCTAGCAGGGAGAAAACCTGAGGCAAGAGGGAGAGTTTAGAACAGCGAACAGCGGACATGTTCTTAAACGTGGAAAGGATAAGGCTTTGAGAACTTCATCAACACACTGAAGCAAGCAGGGAAAAAAGAACTTTCTACCTACTGGAACAAGTAGGGATTGGGGTGGAGGCAGGGGCAGGGAAAGGATGTAAATAGGAAGAACATCGAAGGAAGTGAACAGGAAAGAAGGAATCCTTCCATCTCCTCTCTTGGGGTAATTCCTCTTCAAATATCTCAACATGAAGCCTTCAAAATTGTTTCTGAAGGAGTCCTGGGAATGCCTTCATGAGAACAGCTAGTTTACAAAAAGAACTTGAAGCCTTAAGGGTTTCTTGCTTAAAACGAGAGGACCTATTCAAACCTCCGGTGTCTGGGAGTTCCATCTGGATGCAGTGAGGACACAGCGTAGGAGGCCTATCAATTTGCTCTTCCCCCCACCTCTCTTCTGCTGTCTGAACGCCCACCTGTAATCAGCTTGAAGAAGTTAAAGAAGAGTCAACGCCCCTATTCCCCAGGCTTGGGGACTAAGGTGGTTAATATGGGGCTGTCTCTCTGGGGAACAGCAGTGATTTTGTTGGAACAGGGAGGATTAGCTAGGATTTATGGCATAGCCATAACCTATTGGTAGAAATCTGTATAATTTAGTATCAAGATGAAGTTACAATTTCTTAAATGGTACAAAATTCACTTGGATTTCAAATTTAAGGTTTTCATTGGTATAAGCCTCTCATCGATATGAAAGTGAAATGAATATAGATACTCTCATGGGCATTGTGCCTGTATAACACATTTAGAAATACAAGACTTAGACCCAGTCCTTCTTTAACTTTTTTAACTGACTTGGGATGACTAGCCTGTGAGTTAAGGGACTATAGCAACTTCATGACTTTGAGTTTATTGTTAGGGTGTTTTCTATATTTCATTTAGAAATAGCTGAGAGGAGATAACAGACAGCAGTCCAGGTTACCTTACATGGATAGTTGGATTTCAAAACATCAGAAATCCATAGAATTGATGTTACAAATATTTCTATATTAATGTTCATTTTGATTAGAGACCTGTCTACTCCTGACAGCTTCCCGTCTTGGATTCTAAGAAGAAATTGAGCATCATTGGAGTTACTCCTGTTGTGGTGAGACAGCCACCAGGCAAGAATTGCCTCTCTCCATCTACAGAAAAGGAAACACTTGCAGAATAGTCGACTGATTATATCTGCCTAGACAGAGTAACCAGCCCTTAATAATTCTGCAGCACTAAAGTCTGTCAGATGAGTTTGGGCCAGAAGGCTGAAGATTTGATGCTCCAACGTTCGGTAGTCTAGGGGTTGTCCAGGTTTTCAGCGGTCTCTATAATTTGGCTAAGTCTTAGAAGCTATGCTTATTGCTTCCCATAAATTCAGTTAATTTAGTCATTCTGGATTTCTGACGGCATTGAAGACCTATAGACTCATAGCCAATCCAGGCTATTTACCTTGAGAGAAAAGATCTGAGTGGAGGGTTCTCAGCTGACATTCATTATAAAGCCAAGAAAAAGCCAGGTTCAAAACTAAGTGTTCTAGTCAAGAGAGATGGCAGAGGTTCTGGCTAGTCAACAAAAGGATGGATTGGGTATTAAGACTATCTTGTACCTCACTGGTACAAATAGGAATAATTATGCTCTAATTGTATTCTGAGAGAAAAGCTTTATTTTAACAGGAAGGGTAATATGTAGGAGGAGCTAAGGGGAAAGGAGCACCGAGAGGAAAAGACGGAGTAAGGAGAGGAGACGATGAAGTAGATGAGAAGCTCGGTAAGGAGAGAGAAAAAGAGAGAGAAAGAAAGAGGGGGCATGGAGGCAGAAGTTCACGTGTCTCCACTAGTCAAAGATAGTTTACATAGCTAGGTTGGGTATTAGGTTACACTTCTGATTGAGCATTACCATACTTACAAAGCCCTTGATTAACATTTAAAAAAATTGTATAAAAGCCAAATGGAAAAGGGGGGGCACGGGATAGGGGTTTTCTGGGGAAGGGAAATGGGGAAAGGGATTGGCATCTGAAATGTAAATAAAATATCCAATAAAAAAAAAGTAAAAAAAAAAAGGGGGGGTTTCTTGCTTAATTCAGCAGATGTGATAACCACTCTATTTGGACAGCTCACTTCTGCTCCCACACCCCATTAAAGGCAGCCCTCACTCATCTCCATTTGGCTAACTACATGATGTTGGGGAACACGGAGACTATTTACAGTAAATTGTTCAATTAGTATGTGGAGCAGGCCAGATTTTGCCATTATCTGACAAGCCAATAATACAAGGGCAGCTCAAAACTGTAGGACTGCTTAATCTGTAGGGTCCATTAGGACTGTTGGCAAAGGTGAGACAGTAAATACTGTGGAAACCAGTTAAGAAATACAGTCTGATTACAACGTTATTAGCAGCTCTAGAACTAACTGGAAGGAGGTACTAGGGGTCTATTGATGATAGTTAGGAGGGAGGGGCAGGATAAGGAAGATCTGGGGCAGGATAAGGAAGATCTGGCTAGCCTTTAGGACTGGTCTTCTAACCCACTGACTCTAACCTTGGATGCTTGTTAGATTCTTCTGACAGCATTCCAAAATAATGACACCTTGTATATTTATTTTAACCAATTCTAGTTGACTTCATTTGTCTTGTGGCATGGGTATAAGCGTTGGGAAACTCTTCAGGTAAAGATTTTGAAGGAGGAGGGAGAAGTTTCACCATTTTATAGTGAAAACTGGGAGGTGACTACAGAGAAGAAACAAGCTAAGAAAAAAAGTGTGGGTAGCTGTCTGTCTGAACTAGTGACAAAGAAAAGACAAGTCTCTTGAGTTTCCAGGTCAATTAACTTTCCCAGTTACTTTCACTTAGGTGCATTTTCTGGGTTAAGTCTTGGTTTCTTCACTTTTGTGAAGAAACTAATGATGTTTAACTAAATAATGCTAAACTAATGTTGGGTTACTGTCACCTATGTCTCGTTACGTAGCCTAGGCTGACCTTGAACTCACATTAATCATCATGCCTTAGGTGTTCAAGTGCTGAGATTAGAGGTGTTTTCTGTCAAGCCTAAGTGTGTTCCATTCGTCTCTTATGGCATGAGGATGAGGTTCATGAGGATATACTACAAACAGCATAGAGAAGAGAGTAGAAACAGAAGAGATCAAACTTTTAGGGGAATGACTTTTAAATATTTATTTTATGTGTATGAGATTTTTTTCCTGCATGCATGTATTTACACCACATATATGTCTGAATAAATATATTTATTCAAAGGAATAAATATATTTATTCCTTTGAAATTATTATGTCTAAAAATAAGTAGGTAAGTGAATTGTACCAATTTCGCATGTTTGTACAAGGATGCTAGTGGGTGAAGTTAAGCTTCTCAGGTGTCTTAGGAGATCAGATGAGGACATCAAATCACCTGGGACTGGAGTTCCAATGGTTTTAAGCGACCATGTGGGTGATGGGAAACAAATCCAAGTCCTGTGCAAAAAGCAGCATGTGCTCTTAACCACTGAGTCATCTCTCCAGGAACAGGTAAAGGTTTTTTAAATGACAGTAAATGGCATGGGAAATGGATTAAATACCTTTTCAGTGTCCTTTATATTTTACCCTCCTTTTAAAAGAGATGTAGTGAAATATAGTCGGAGTGTTAAGGGTCTGTAGTTAATTCACATGTCTCCTTGCTGAAGCCATTTGACTCTTAGGAAATCAAGGAACATTAATCTTCTGCTATTACCTCTTTCTCTAGTGCCCACCAAGTCCACAGCTTACCAGTACTTACTTTATGGTAAATATAGTTGTTGTAGGAATGAGTGCATGGGCCATTGGATCCATATGGCCTTGATCTCAGTCACACCTTTCTAGAAAGCACCTCCCTCTAACTTCCAAAGCGATGAGCATGTCCTGAGAAGCTTAACTTCACCCACTAGCATCCTTGTACAAACATGCGAAATTGGTACAATTCACTTACTTACTTATTTTTAGACATAATAATTTCAAAGGAATAAATTCAAAGGAATTCCTCAAGCCATTAATTCTCCCCTCTTTTCTACCTCCTCTTTTCTTCTCTCTCTTCTTTTCTTCTTTGTTGGATAAGACATTAGAAATGACTTTGTTGCCAACAGACACTAAGTATAGATTTTTCTATAAATTATATGCTCTGTACTCTGCATACTTTCATGCCCAGAGCACTTTGCAAATAGAGAGGATACTAAGACAGTAGTGGAGTTGTCACTTACCAGGAGAGGAGCACGTGCTGGTGTGCTCAATAGAACAGCTACCTCTTCCAAGCTTATTATCTTCATGACAAGATGTAAGATGTAGAGGAAAAGTCAAATTGAGGACATCTAGGGATAGTATCAGGGCATCCCCCTGGAGACTACCCAGACACCAGCCACAGAGGCCAGATCTGAATTCAGTTGATACAGAGAGGTTTGGGATCAGAAAAAAAAATGACTTAGTCCATTTATTTTCATTTAATAGAATGGAATGGCCTGGGTAATTTACTTAAAAATATATTTCTCACAGTTCTGGAGGCAGGAGAGCCTAATATCAAAGTGCCTACGTGTTGAAGGTTTATTTGTGGTAGGTAGAAGGTAGTATATGGTAAAAGAACATGGGATAGGCAAACTCCCAGGATAAGCAACTGTTTTTGCCAAAATGGTTGTAACCTCTTCATAGAGATGGTTCCTTGAGCAATGCGGATGGGACTAGAGTTCTGATCACAGTAGTCCCAAAGTTGAACATGGGAGCAGGGTTTTCCCAGAGTACACTATAAGAACAAGTTTCTGACTCTAGTTCCCAGTTCTAGTTCAGCATGGAACTAATATTTTAACTCTAGTCCCAAACTGGGTTCCAAGAGTTAAGTATCTGACAAGCGTGTGACTTAATCCGGTCACCTCGATGATTAGCATGTACCCTGCTCATGGTTCTGCTGGCATCTAACCAAGACCAGTCCAACTCAGCGTCAGCTTCAGCGGTCTCTGCAGCTGAACTTCATGTGGACATCTTGTAGGAAAAGTTACAGAAAACACGACGACCAAGTACAGCTGGAAGGTGAGGAAGTTAAAACTGGAAGACAGATTATTGCCGCAGGTGTACATAACATGTCAAAGAAACACAATATAACACAACCAATTGACCATGAACAATTTCCAGCCTATCACACTTCTAAAGTGGAATCCAAAATCACAGAGATGACTGAATGTCTAAAAAAGTTCAGAATCTTACATTTTAAAATAATTAATGATCATACAGGAGACTCAAAGAGATACTTGAAGAAAACCTAAAAGCTCAAGTAGACAGTCTCCAAAGTGAATGAAACAGTAAGCTAGGGGAACATGCTCAACATACTGGGACAAAAATTCAACAAGGAAACTGAAACACTGAAAATCGAATAAATAATAAAAATGAAAGAAACTGTCAATCAAATAAAAGCCACATCAGAAAGCATTATCAGCAGTCAAGACCATGTAGAAGAACTGATTTCAGAGATGAGGACAAAGTGGGGACAGTAAAATAGTCAGGTATGCATAAGAAAAAAATGAAGGAACATGAACAATAATTTTAAGAATTATGGGATACATTCAAGAGACCAATCTGGGGAATTAATGGTGTGGGAGAAAAGCAGATGCAAAGTCAAAAGGAATAGACTATTCAACTAAATTGGAGCAGAAAACTTCCCAAGCCTAGTGAACAAAGTAGACATCCAATTATGAGAGTGATTTAGAACTCCACACAGACATGGCAAGAGAGAAATCTCTTTATGACATATGATTAAGATGTCAAAAGTACATGAAAAAACAATAGCTGAAGTTGTCTGAGAAAAATGACAACTCACATGAAAGGCATAAATGTTAGGATAACCTCAGAGCTTTCAATAGCTTAAGAGTCAGAAAAACATGATATAATATATTTCAAGCTCTGAAAGTAAGTTGCTATGAATCAAAAATACTATGCCAATCAAAGTTATCTTTTAAAAATTGATGGAGAAATAAGAATATTTCAAGACAAATACATCTATTCCGCGAAAGGAACAGATGAACAAAGAGCTGGGAAAAATCAACCACATCTAACACAAAAAAACAGCAAATCTCTAAAATTAATAAATTCTTAGGAAATGGCAATTCATTTTGATAATAACCTTAAATATAAACGTCCTTATCTCACCAATAAAAAGGTGCAGCATAACCTAGTAGATTTAAAGACAACAAAAATACTGGACCTAGTATGTATACATATACATATACATCATATACATACATGTACATATACAATACACATACACATACATACACATATATAACATATATACATATACAACATATATACACATACATATAATTCCACCTAACATATAGGGAGTGAACATTCTTCTCAGCGGCACATGAAACCTTCTCCAAAAGTTTTCACATTATTGGCTTCAAATCAAGCTTTAAACAAATACACAAAAATGAGATCATTTCTTGTATTTAGATATTCAGTTTAAAAAAATAAAAACTGGACCTTGTCAACAAGAGAAACTACAAAAATAAGACTTATTAACTGGAGACTTACTAATACTCTTTTGAATGAACAGTGGGTCATAGAAGAAATAGAAGAAGAAATTAAAATTCCTAGAGTCAGATAAAAATGAGAATACAACCTACCAGAACCTGTTGAAAACAGCCAATCCAGTCCCAAGAGGAAAGCTTTATAGCTATAACCTCTCATATAACAGAACTAGAGACATCTCAAATAAACAACCAAACAATGCATGTCAAGGTTCTTAAAAAAAAAAAAAAACAACAAGAAGCCAATCCCAACCACTATAGATAACAAGAAACAATAAGATCAAGCAAGAAATTAATATAATAGAAATAATGAGAACAATATACAAAATAAACAAAGAATTGGTTCTTTGAAAAAGTTAATGAGATTGACAAAAAGAAAGACAAAGACAAAAAGGGTATTTATTATAACAGACTCTACTGAAATCCAAAACATCATTAGAAAATACTTTGACAACATATACTCCAGTGATCTGGAAGAAATGGATGAATATGAACATTCTAATACATGTGAACAACCTCAAAGTAAAAACAGAAAATTTAAATATCCTAAACAGATGCATTACAAGCAACCAGATTGAAGCTGTAATCAAACATCTTCACACACACACACACACACACACACACACACACACACACACACACTCACACCCCGGGAACAAATAAATTCACTGCTAAATTTATCAAAATTTTAGGAAAGATCTAATTTCAGTACTTCTCAATTTGTCCCACAAAATAGAAAGGGAAGAGACACTACCAATTACATACTATGAAGCTAGTATTACTCAAATACAAAACCAGATAAAGGCACACATGTATTCACACACATACCATACACACACACATACCAAACAATCAAACAAACAACCCTATAAACCAATTCCTCAGATAAAAATAGATGCACACAATTCCAGCATAATACTTACAAACTTAACTCAGGAAAACGTTATGAAGATCGTGATCAACTGTGTGTCATCCTGGGGCTCTAAAGTTATCTCAAAAATGCACTTCAATAAATACAATATTCCTTATAAATAAATTTAAAGTTAGAAATGACATAGTGTTTTGATAGATGCAAAAACAGTGTGCTTTACAAAGCTCGGTATACCTTCATGATAAAAGCTCTGGAGACAGGAATATCGGATGCATATTCTCAAGCAATAAAATCCATAGCAAACATTATACTAAACAGAAAAACTGAGAGTATTTCTTCTAAAACCAGGGATGAACAAGTGTGCTTCTTCTTACCTCTTATGCAATATAGTTCTCAAACTCTCAGCTATAATACTGAGACAAAATAAAGTGATAAAAAGGATAAATACAAGAAAAATCAACCATCATATAGACTAACAACTCACAGAGATCAAATTTTGGGAAAATATCTCATTAATAATAGATTTCCCCCAAATGTACCTTTGGACCTAACCAAATAAATGAAAGACTGCTACAGCAAAAAAACAAAAAACAAAAAAAAAAAAAAAAAAAAAAAAAAAAAAAAAACAAAAAACAAAAAAAAAAAAAAAAACAAAAAAAAAAAAAAACCAAGAAATAAAGGAATCAAAGAAGTTTCTATATGATAGATCTTTTATGACTCTTGATTAATAGAATTAATATCATGAAGATGGCTATAGTAACAACAGTAATATAAAGATTCAATGAAATTCCCACAAAAATTCAAGTCTTTCTCCACAGAACTAGAACAAACAATTCAATAATTTATGCAGAACTACAAAAGATCAAGAATAGCTAAAGCAATCCTACAGAGAAAGACTACAGCTAAGAGGACCATAATACCTCCTCTAAAATTATATTACATTGCCATAATAACAAAGATATCCTGGTGCTGGCACAAAAACAGACTGGCAGACTAATGAAACAGAATAGAGGACCCAGAAATAAACTAACAAAGCTATGGTCACCTAACTTTTGACAAAGGTGTCAAAAATATGCAGTGAAAAGGGTCTCTACTCAACAAAAGGTGCTGACTAAACTGGATAGCCACCTGCAGAAGGGTGACATTAGATCTACAGCTTTCAGTCTGTATAAAAATAAACTCAAAGACATTGACTTAAAACCTGAAATGCTGAAACAGAAAAGCATAGGGAACTGCATTTTAAGATATAATTCTATCCAGGGACTTTCTGAACAAACCTTCTGGTAGCACAAGAGCCATCCCCAATAATCAAAACTGGAGATTGCAAAATAAGAAAGTTTCTGCATAGCAGAAGAAACTATCAGCCATGGAGTCAAAGAAACTTGGTAATAATGAGGTCCCAAGGGAGGAAGCATGAATCTTACTCAGAAGAAGAAACTACATCATCAGAAGTAGATGGAAAAGGGGAACTAGGTAAGAGTGGGGGTGAGGCGAGGACTGCAGATGGTGATCAGGTATGTGAGGAGGGGCAGGAGAGGGCTGGGAGTGAGAATGGAAATCAGTGGTGTGCACCTCTGGAACTAGCTGTAGGCCTGGGAGCGGGGAGGATAGGAGAGTCTATGGGGGTGAACCTAGCTGAGATTCCTACCAGAGGGGCATATAGAGACTAAAGTGGCCACCTCCTGTAGTCAGGCAAAACTTCTCAGAGGGAGGGGGACATCAATCTGCCCACAAAACCTTCGATCCAAAATTTGTTTTATTTACAAGATATACAGGGATGAAGATGGACAGAGACTGAGGCGGGAGATACATGGGATATGAAACAACAAAAAGCATGGGACATGGTGGTTACAAGGGGGGGTCACAAGTGATAGGAGAGTTGGTGAAAGATGAAGATAAGGAGAACCTACTAACACACACATTGTTTGAAAATGCCATCATGATATCTGACACCTTTCACACTAGCTTTAAAGTAAGATAAAATGGCTTGTAACTTAAAGCGGAAAAATAAGACTGACCCAAAAGTAAGTTAGTTCTTTCTTTCAACCATGTGGGACCCAGGGGCTAAACTTGGTTTTTCGGGCTTGATGGTAAGCACCTTTACCAACTGACCCATCTTGCCAGCCTCATGGTCATACTTCTTCCATATTTCTCACGATGACTGACCATTCCAAACAAGCCTTAGGACTCTTGTGTATTATAACAAAGTCTCTGGAAGTCACACTGTGTTTGAAATTATCTCATGGAAATATGGCATTTTTCTAAAAAAATCAAAGATTTTATACTCTGCTTCAGAACAGAATGCCATTCTTATACTTAAAAGAGAAGTTAAAAGTTGAAATGAGAAATAAAGTACCCGTGGTTTATTAGGTGAGTTTGTAGCTAGAGAAACTTTTTGAGACTGGACCCCCATGAACCAAGGCAGACTCAAAATAGGTGTTAAACCATTACTATACAACAAATGTTACATTTATTTTTTAGACTAGAAAAAAGGAAATGAATGCCCCTTGGTAGACCAAAGCTACCTTCTTAAAGTTTTGTTTTCCAAAGTGGCTATACTATAATTTGATAGTATCCAATATTAGTTTTGTGCTATAATCAATCATAAAGTTTTGAGTTTTGTTGCAGGTGTTTTTGAGGACAATGAATAGTGATGGGAAAGGGAAGAAAAGTCAGAGGTCAGTGGCTGACCAATATAGCATCATGTTAAATCCTCACTTTTTATGCATGTGAGAAATGTTTTATTCATCCTTATAATCTTCTAACTTTATAATATTCTACTATGAAATATAGCCATTTTAGAATAGCTTAAAGGTTTCCAAAGTCTTTTTCCCTAGGTCCAAGACATTAATGTTGAAAATTAATAAGCACTGTACTTTAAGCAAATGACTCACAGGTGTTGTCGCTATGAATAGACATAACTCTAGTATAAGAACCATTAGAGTAAATTGAATAACTTTAATGTAGAGAGAATTTGGACATATATCAGGTTTTATAAATCACATGCAAAAATTACACTTGGCAAGATCTTTGAATTTGTAAGCTATGATATAAACCTAGGCTGTGAAGATATCTGTGCCTCCTGAAAGAAAATAAGAGATGTGATCTGAAATTCAAATTTTCAAAATTTCAAATACAATATTTTACTTAAGTTTTAATATATAGAGTAATATATTAAAATTTTCCATGTGGAGATTTACCTACCTATATAACAGAAATGTGCTGTTACTTTAATATTTAAAGAAATTATCATACCTCAAGTAAGTAATGATCTCTAGATTTACCAAGGGAGAATACACAGGTTTCTAAATTTAAATTCCTGTTGTTCAGTGTCTATCAACTGAAATACTAAACAATTCAGTATTTGAAACTACATGAGTAAATTCAGCAGAAGTTTAGATGAATAAATAGAAAAGGATTTATCAATAAACTTTATTTATTTTCAGAATAAATTAATTTATCATGAATTGGCCATATTCCCAGACAGAAAAATAGAAGCAAACATAAATTAACACTTGGAGGTCTAAACTTGGGCCAATAAAATTCCAGTGATTCAGAACAAATAAACTAAAAATTTTTTTTAATCACAAAACATACTTGGCATTTTAAGTAATTATAGGTAATAAGTGACTCATTTTCTTAAGAGAGAGAGAGAGAGAGAGAGAGAGAGAGAGAGAGAGAGAGAAGGAAATAAATTCACAGGACCATTTTCCCAAACACAATAGAGTAGTCATATTAGCCAAGGGCACAGAAAACTATCTGATGCCTTGAACATGTAGTGTATTCTTTTACTGTTTAATGATTAAAGAATTAGCAAAACTTTATCGTACGTCAAAAGAGGAAAATGAAGGGAAATGAGAAACATAAATACCAGACGTACTTTATGTGAAATCAGACAAACAATAGTGAAAAAGTATAGAAATTACTGGGTTGAAGGTCAATTTGTCTATTATCTTTACTTTATGTAAACTTTTATTGGCTTATATTGGTTGTACATAGTGATAAATTTCATAAAGATATTTCAATGCAGTGTAACATGGATTTTCATCATTTCTCATTCCTTTCCTCCTCAATTCTCACTAGTTCTTTTTGTTCTGATGTTTTCACTTCTACTTTTAAGTCATATCTTTATAGAATACATATATATATGTATATATATATATTTATGTCATATCTTTATAGAACACACACATATATAGAATATATATAGAATATGTGTAGAAATATAGAATATATATAGAATATAGAATATATAGAATACATATATATATATTCTATAAAGATATGACATATCTTTATATGAATATATTATATATATTCTATATATAGATATATATTCTATATTCTATATATTCATATAAAAACATATCTTTATATGAATATATTCTATATATTCTATACATATATAGACTATATGTATATATGTATTCTATATACATATATAGAATATATAGAATACATACATACATATATATATGTATATGTGTGTATTCTATAAAGATATGACATAAAAGTAGAAAGGAAAACAGCAGAACAAAAAGAACTAGTGAGAATTGAGGAGGATATATATATATATATATATATATATATATATATATATAGCATTTGTCTTTTTAGTTTGATTTACTCCATTCCTACAAATGACATTTTTTTTCCATTATGACTGGAAAAAAAAAACTCAATGGTTTATGTATTTTCTTTGCCTATTCTTTTGTTGACAAATACCTAGAGTGATTCAATCACTCAACTTTTGTGAATAGTCTTGAACAACTATAAATATACAGGTCTCTGTTGTGTGCCTAGAGTCCTGCAGATGTATACCCAAGAGTAGTATAGCTGAGTCATTTGGTAGTTTTATTTTCAATTTTACAAGGAACCTCTATAGTGTGGTTTTGTCTTCCATAGTGACTTTAGAGAGTGGAGACTCCATTTTTATTCACTAAAATTCTTTTCTTTGATCCTGTTCAATGGGAGCCCTCATGACAACAGCCCCCTTTACCTGTTCACAGTCACAACCATAAGCAAGATCTCATCATAGCTTGTGATAATGGCCACAAGCTAGGCCTCATAAGGTTGCACCTGTGTTGAGTTTTTTGATTCTTGGGAAGCTCTTTCAAAATCTGTCTGGCACTGCCCTCAGACCAGCCCAACATCTTACTCTGGTCTAGGCCATAAAGGGTATAAACATATGTGAGAACTTATATTTAATCTGACTAGAAGAAACACACACACACACCACAGAGTAAGATTCAATAGCTCCTCTAGGGGATTCAAACAAATCACTTTATCTGACTCCTGGTGACTTTCAATAAATTTTGCAGTTAATCTGAACCTTCCTTTAAGGCCCTACTCCATAGGCTTCCTGAGAAAAATTTAATTACTAGGTATCTGAAAGAAAAACATGTTATACATTTATTATGAAAGATTTATCTATGAAGTTTGGTATGTAAGAAATATTGATTACCTAGTTTACAAATAATAATAAAATATGTTATAATCTTTGTCATAAATTCTATAGCTAATAGATATCACAGAATATTTCTGTTGATTTTCACAGTACTTCTGTATCCATAGGCAACCTATGCTTGTAACTGATGACTGGGAATGGTTCTGACATGAGCATGGGTTTCAGCATTTTTATATAAGACAAAGGTGAAGCATGAAGATAAGCTGAGCTTTACTCACTCATCAATGGCTATCTTTTATTCGGTTGGACAGTAGTATAAAACACTGGATATCTACTTGCATTTTTCCATGCTCTTTACTACAAAACAGCTGCAGACATGAAATACTTTAATCGCCAGTATAGTTGTTTTCTGCATTCTATCCTGAGATAGTTAAGTATAGACAAGTTATTATTTTAAGTCTTAAGAGTAGGCAATTAAGAAAACAAAATAACAGCATAAAAGCAAGCCTTGATTGGTTCCATTTGCTGATTTGTGGTATAGATGCTTCTGTGGTCAAGATCAAGTTATCACTGTGACATCACTAAATGAAGGTTGAAAAGTGGTGTGAATAGCACACTATTATATAGTATCCTCCATATTGAAATCATCCACATAAAGAACTTCCAGAAAACAAAAAGCGGTGATGGATAGATAGTAACAGTAACAGACAATTATAACCTTTGAGTACTATTATTACCTTTTAAACTTCATTGGGCATAGTGAGCTGTCTTAGTTGATAAAGTCTTGTCTCGGAAGCTTGAGAATATGGCTTAACACCTATCATTAATGGAGGGGAAAGCCAGATATACTGGCACCTACCTGAAATCTCAGTGCTCAGGAGATGGAAACAGGGAGATCCTTGGAGCTGGCTGTCTATCCAGTATAGACAAATCAGTGAGCTCTAGGTTCATTGACAGAACTTGTTTGAAAAAAAAAGTGGAGAATGATTGAGAAAGACACCAATATTGACTTCTGTCTTCCATACACATATAAATACATACACACATATACAAGTAAGTTTACATAATTCAATTGTAATTATGGCTCAATGGCATTCAGTAATTAGTTCGATATTTCTGAAAATTTAGCAATCAATTCCCAAAAATAAATCACTGGTTTATATGAACCAGTGCCAGAACACCACTATCTACTACTCTTTTTTGGTTTTTTATATTTATTTCATGTGTATGAGTGTTTTGCCTACATGCATGTCTGTGTACCACATGCATGCCTGTTGCCAGTGGCTATATATCAGAGCCTTCTGGAACTGAAGTTATATATGCTTGTGAGCCAACTTGTGGGTACTGAGAGTTGAGCCTTAGTACTCTGGAAGAATAGCCAGGGATGTTTAACCACTGAGCCATCTCTTTAACCCCTGTCTGCTACATGTAATAAACTATTATAGAATGATTTTCCAGAGGCAGTATGACCACTAGCACTCCAGTTCTTCTGTCAAGCTATCCTTCATCATCAAAGTGGTGGGGGATAAGGCTAGGTTTAGTTTGTTGCTTTGTCATAAAAGATTATACATTTGATGATTTGTCTCTATTTTCCCCTTTAGCATCTCTCCAAATTCATCTGACAAAGCTCAGTCTTAACAGAAAATACATTTTTCTGATTGTAATGAATAAATGAGATTTGCACATCTATATGTTTATTTATTCACAGGTGTCAACTTTTGTTTATAGTCCTTCTAACTTGTCTCTAGCCTTCCTTGATAACCAGCTACTAGCTGATTCACTGCCTTCACTGCTTTAGACAAAGAGAGCCTCTCTTCTTAGGACAAAGTGCTGTTTCTTGAAGAACTAGAAGGGCTAGTGTAACATGGTTTGTTTGGGTCTTATATTAAGTTATACATACAAACACCCACACTTGAGTGTATACATGTATACAACACACACACACACACACACACACACACACACACACACACAGACAGACACATTTACTGTTACTATGCAGGCCAACACTAACAGAGCTTGATTATTCTCTTTTCTCTTGCTTCCAGAAACTTCTCTTCTCTATGTTGAGCTGTGTATCTTACCAGTAACACTAACTGAGAGTAAAGCTTCCTGCAGCCAGTGCTCTGGTTCTACATGGGCTGGAGGGACTGTGAGTCAGAGGCTCATGCTGGCAGCTGGGGCCTCATCTTCAGCAATCCTGTTTCTACTGTGAAATTCAGAAATGTGGTGGATCAACACTATTCATAGGGAGAAGGGCATTGCAGACATAGTGGAACGTCTTTCTCTCCCATATCCTCTGGAACAGATTGAGTAGTTGAAAACCAAACTCCTTGCTTAATCAGATATCAGAGGCCATTGCTTTTCATACCTAAGGTTCTAACAATTCCATAGTTAGAAAGAAACTTCAAACACCAGACAGAGTTATTCAGTTAACAGGCTTGCAAGCAAAGGACGGGTGAGACTCTGCACAGAGCCTTACCAACCTAAGACAGAAGTGCATTGCTTTGGATAATGCATATTCCATGATGGGTAATGCAGGCATTCTTGTCAGAATGACCTAAGATAGGCTCAGTCTTGTTAATGAAATAAAAAAGGGAGCAAAGTGGAGAGCCTTTGGGGCTGCTTGGCAAGAATCTGACATGGGCCAAGGACAAGGAAATGGGCTGCTTGGCAAGAATATGACATTGGCCAAGGACAAGGAAGTGGGCTTCAGGCAGGAATCTGACATTAGGCTAGAACAAAGAAGTAATTTCAGGGAAGAATCTAAATCTTAGGCTAGAACAAAGAAGTAATTTCAGATAGGAATCTAAATTTTAGGCTAGTACAAGGAAGTAGGCTTCAGACATGAAAATAACTTTGGGCTAGGATAGGGAAGTAGGCTCAGATACTTTGGTCATCTTAATAAGCCTTTAGAAACAGTGAGCATAGGAGTGTTCACATAATTGTGTTTAATGCCTTGCTTGTTCTTTGACTATTTGTGTTTATCGTCTTGCTTGTTCCTTGACTGTTTGCATCTATTGTATTGCTAGTTCCTTAACCTAGAACTGACCTTAATATTTGCATGTAATTAAAATGATATAAAAGCAAAAAAAGAGGAGGGGGGATGGGGTAGGGGGCTCTTGGGAGGGGAAATGGGGAAAGGGAATGATATCTGAAATGTAAATAAATAAAATATCCAATAAAAAAATTAATGTGAACATGGAGGCAGATGTTTGCGTGTCTCTGCCAGTCAAAGATAGTTGATATATCTAGGTTGAGTATTGGGTTACACTTCTGATTGTATGGGCATCTTGTTATTGAGCATTACTAAACTTATAAAGCCTTTGATTAACACCAAAAAATTGTATAAAAGCAAAAAGGAGAAGGGGGGATGGGATAGGGGTTTTCTAGGGAGGGGAAATTGGGAAAGGAGATGGCATCTGAAATGTAAATAAAATATCCAATAAAAAAATTAAAAAATTAATGTGCTAAAAAAAAGAAAGAAACTTCAATTCTTCTAAATAGTTTGTCCTTTCTGCATCTAACTACAGTCTTTCTAGCTTCATTGTTAGTTTTGCTGACTCCAGGTAGGTTGCTTGGTGGACCCATATCATCCTCTATTTTAGTACAACTCCAAGTTAATACAGCATCACTGTTTCCTTGTGGGTTTGCACAAAGAAAGTGATCAAGATACGAGACCAGCATAAAAATAGCTGATATCCAGACAGGCTTCTGACTCTGTTGGAGATAATGAGCTGCAAGGCCATGATGATGGTGGTTGACATACCCCAACAGGAGAGGAGCAGATCTGTGATAAACCACACATTTTACTATGCATCTTGTCACCATCCTCCAGAACTGAGCAGGAGGGAAGCCTAGAGGGTACACGGTACCAGCTCCCTCATTTAACAGAAGGGAAAGCTGAAGCCCAGTAAAGATTGGCCTAGACATGCCAAACAAGAAAGGCAAAGCTGGAATTGGAAACTAGAATCTTCTATTTATTATTCCTACCTTAGCCAACCATCTTTTCCATGTTATATACTGGCAAATCTAATGGTGTGATCTGCTTGAAAATCTATGCCTTTTCAGCTCAGGAGGAAAAGACCATTGGTGTGAAGGCATGCTCATAATGATATATGGTAGACACACCTACTTATTCAGCCTCTTAACTTCCATTTACTTGAAGATCTCAGAAATTTGAGTACAGATGGAGCCACATATTGGAATCAGGTCTATTTCCAAAAGCTACATGATCCCAGCAGAAACACAGGAGGAAGTGTGAACTCCAAAAGAGGCTTCTGCAGTCTATGTTCTTTGTAACATACTGACTCAACAGCACACTCTCCAGTTTGAATCCTGCTCAGATCCCATCTAAAGTGACTCTCAGAAGTTTGTTCTGAGCATGCAAGCATTTCACTAAAAGCAGGCTTTAGTTGATACTTCCAGAAGTGACTGTAGGGAGTCTTATGTTCCATCTGTATGGACATGTATTTGCCTTGTGGCTTGGCCTTCTTTCTAAAATGCTACTTAATCTTAACTGTTCCGTAAACATTTATCTAGATATTTTCCATAACTATTTTAATCTTTGACTTACTTTATTCTAAGATCAATGTATAATTCTCTCAATTTTTAAAATATGCAGTCTTTCTGGTTGTTCTTTTGCAAGGAAAGTCTCAAGTGGTAGAAGCTAGGTTTTGAATTTCCTTTGTACCTGAGAGTGACACTGCACTTGTGCTTGTCCTGTATCCACCTTGCATGTGCTAGTATTACAGGTAGGTGTCACCTACCCTACTCAATATACCATTGTATACACCGCCATATATAATTCAGTAGCTTTAAAACAGGAATTGCACATTATTCTTTTATGTAAAACATAGTAATGTATTAGTATACTGAAGTTCTGAGTGCTTTGTCATACACTACAAAGCAAAATAAGCAGTGCTTTCCTGCAAGATATTTAGAGTATGTGAGAGGAGACATAAATGTTACCTAATTATAATCGCATGGATTCAGATATAAATAAATGAACTATAATCAAAGTAATGTGTAAATCTTGTTGTTTAGGATATGGTCTTCAAACCAGTAGCATTATCAGCTTCTTGATAGGTTATCTAATCCTCCAGTGGTCAGCCCTAAACAGAGGTGCATATGAGCAATACTAAATGGATACAGCAGGATATCTATCTGTCTGTCTGTCTGTCTGTCTGTCTGTCTATCTGTCTATCTATCTATCTGTATATAACAATAATAAATAAATAAAGTAAGATATGAATTTGAGAGAGGGTGGCAACATGGGAGAAGTTATTGGGTGTGGGGAGCCGACAGAAGGTGGCTATCATCCTTGCAGCCATCTTGAGCAAGAGACTTGTTTACAATAGCCTACAACAGCTGAGCACACTCTGATAACATCTTGTTTTAGATATCCAGGATTTTCCCTTGGGTATGTAAGACTTAAAGGCGTGACTTAAAGGTGTGACTTGGAAGTAAGACATAAAAGTCAAGAGGCAGACAGAAGAAGAGGGAAGTACTTAAGACTTGGAACAGGTAACTTGTAACTTGGGACTTGAACTTGAGACTTGAGACAGAAACTTGGAACTGGAAAGAGATTTATTACACTTGGAACTAGGAAGGACTTGAGACTTATTTCAGCTGGAACTAGGATAAGGACTCGAGACATATTACAGCTGGAACTTGGATTAGGACTCGAGACTTGGTGCTAAGAACTAGGAACTGGGAACTAGGAACCTAGAGAGAAGAAGAGAGACTGAAGAATAAATGGGATTCAATCACACTCTGTCTGGTCTCCATTCTTCATGTCCGTCCTCACTCTCTCTCTCTTGCTGAATCCCGACCTGCGGACTGGAGCAGCTTGGGGCAGTGCGGGCTCTAACAGTTTAGCCCCCAAGGCTTTTGGCAGTGCGGGTTCCAACATTGACAGAGAGGTCCACAACATTTTGGCCCCCAAGTATGGGGCAGAATGGTCCGCGACAATAGGGAGATGGGGGACAGAAATTATGGATATAAAACTTTAAAAAGAAAAAAAATTGAGGACACAAGTTGGGTGGGGATGAAAGGAGGGGTGTTGGATCTGGGAGGAGTTGGGGTAAGTGGTGAATTTAATCAAAATACTATGTATGAAATTCTCAAAGAATTAATAGATATCTTTTAAAATGATAAAATGGTAATTGTAGAATGTCTGGCCCCAGCCTAGAATTTGATCAAATATAATTGCACCCAAGTCACCAAACCCAAACAGTTTTGGGACACAATGGGAGGGACACCTTTACCTCAGTGGTGGGCTATCATTGATAGCCTCACAGAAGAAGCATCATGTGTACTGGAAAGGGGAAAATAGATAACTTCACCCAGAAGATACAGGCAGAGGACGTGACACAAATAAGACACAATGGTATCAAAGGGTATCCAGGGAATTCAATTAGCAGTTATGTAGCTAAATGGGTGAAATCTTTTCTGCTATGCCAAAAACTATAGGTGATAGGTTCAGCAATTTCTTTAGAGGAACAAGAGCATGCTCTCCCTTACCTGAAAAGAAACTGAATATGAGAAAGCGCAATATATCGCTTACTTTTGTTGTTGTTGTTGTGAACAAAAGTAACTTCAGGAATCAAGGGTTTATTCCAGCTCACAGATTGAGAGTACAGTCCATCATGGCAGAGAAGTCATGGCAGCAGATGTAACCTTGAGGCAGCCAGTTACATCACATCCTTAGGGTGGGGGTGAGGAGAATGCTGATGCTCAGCTGGCTTTCTGCTCTTTGTTCACTTTGGGATCCCTTTCAGCACCACTCACACTTAATGTGGGTCTTCCCATCACAGCCACCCAAACTGGAACTCTGTTACAAGTTTGCCCAGAGATTTGTCTCCTAAGTGATTCTAGATCATGTCATGTTGATGGTATTAACTATTGTGGTCTGAATGAGAATGACCCACATATGTTCATATATTTGAACACTTTGAAGTTGGTGGAACTGTTTGGGATTAATTAGGAAATGAGGCATCGTTGGAGGAGGTGTGTCACTTTTGAAGTTTCAAAAGCTCATACCATTACAGATAGCTATTTATCTGCCTCATATTGTTGTCTCAATATGTTAGCTCTCAGATACTGCTTCAGCACTGTGTGTGCTGCCTGACTGCTGCATGCCCCCTGCCATGATATTCATGGACTCATCCTCTGAACAGTAAGCAAGCCCCCAATTAAATACTTTCTTTTCTAAATTGCTTTGGTCATGGTATTTCTTCAGAGCAATAGAAAAGTAACTAAGATAACCTCCACACTAAACAATAACAAGAAGGCTGTAAGAGTTTATTGAAATAATCTAGGTTATCATTAATAAGAATCAGAATTAAGCTGGGCGGTGGTGGCACACGCCTTTAATCCCAACACTTGGGAGGCAGAGGCAGGCGGATTTGGAGGCCAGCCTGGTCTACAAAGTGAGTTCCAGGACAGCCAGGGCTTTACAGAGAAACCCTGTCTCGAAAAAACCAAAAACCAAAAAAAAAAAAAAAAGAATCAGAATTAAAGCAATGGCTGCAGAGATGTGTGATTTTAAGCTGATATATTTGTAGCAATCTGTTATGTGGTAATGAATGACTAACACATATTTTAATACTTGAAAATGGGCTGGTGCTGAGTGACAGTAGTTGAGGAACCAAAGAGAAGGCAAAGGCTAGAAGACCTCTGAAAATGATGTAAGATATAATTTAAATAGTCTTGTTAGGACACTTCATAGAAACCCAGTGAGAAGTGTGTTATTGGAAAGCAGATTTAGAAATCCTTACCACTTGGCAACAGACAGAGCAAACCCATCTCCTGTAGTTTTGTGGAAAGAGGAACTTGGAAGTGATAAGCAGACATATACAGCTAAGAAGAATCTCAAGCTAAGTGAGGAAAGTAACATTTGCTTTCTTCCTATTGTTTATGCTTCAGAAGAAAGACACAACTTGAAGGGAGACCTGTGGAATAATAGGAATAATAATAAAAAAAAACCAGGACCTATGAATTTGGAAATTTTCAGCCTTTCTAGGTGACCAAAGATATTTGAAATTAAAAGTGTCACTATTGGGAGAGCATGGTTAAGTGAGAAGTCTGAGCTTGCTGTCATATTTGGTAACATCTCGTAAAGAAGCGGCAGCAGTGTAATCGCCATCTCAGTTCCCCGAAGACTGAACTTCTATTAGTTCAGCATGTGCAGGTGCTTTGAGATTCAGGATGTGTTTCCAATTTTTTTCAGTCAAACTGGAGGGTGTTTAGGAACTTTACTGGCATTTTTCCTCAGACACTGAAGAGTATCCAAGGATGGAGAATAGATTATTTGTGGGTGTCACCTTTGTATAATGGAGCAATTCCTTGTAAAATCTACAGAAGACTACAAAGTTTCTTAAAAGGTTGTTTCAGCAGAAAGAATGCCAACTTGAACCAGGAAAGATGGTGGAAGGTACAGAATTAGAGGAAGCTTCTGGATGTTTAACACTCTAATGATTAGAGGTCTGGGAGATGGCTCAGTGGGTTACATACTTGCTGTAGAAGTGTAGGGAGCAGAGGAAGCATACCCAGCACACATGTGAATGTCAGAAAGGCATGGGATCCTGACTGTGATCCTAGCACTCAGATAGTGGGCATGAGCCCCGCGAGTAGGTTAACTGGCTAGACTAGCCAACTCAGAGAGCTCATAAAGGTGACAGACTGTGCTTCAACGTATACGATGAAGAATGATTGAGAACAATGTCCAAGACCAACCTCTGACATCAATTCTATGGATTTCTGACGTTTTGAAATCCAACTATCCATGTAAGGTAACCTGGACTGTTGTCTGTTAACTCCTCTCAGCTATTACTAAATAAAATATAGAAAACACCCTAACAATAAACTCAAAGTCATGAGTTTGCTATAGTCCCTTAACTCACAGGCTAACCATCCCAAATCAGTTAAAAAAGTTAAAGAAGGACTGGATCTAAGCCTTGTATTCCTAAATGTGTTATACAGGCACAATGCCTATGAGAGTAACAATATTCATTTCACTTTTATATCAATAAGAAGCTCATACCAATGAAAACCTTAAATTTGAAATCCAAGTGAATTTTGTACCATTTAAGAAGTTATAGCTTCACCTTGATACTAATTATATAGATTTCTACCAATAGGTTATGGCTATGCAATAAATCCTAGCTAATCCTCCCTGTTCCAACAAAACCACTACCCAATATTAACCGCTTTAGTCCCCAAGCCCAGGGAATAGGGGCACTGACTCTTCTTTAGCTTCTTCAAGCTGATTACGAGCGTTGAGATATTAGAAGAGGGGTGGGGGAAGAGTAAATTGATAAGCCTCTGACACTGTGTCTTCACTGTATCCAGATGGAATTCCCAGACACCGGAGGTTTGAGCAGGTCTGCTCACTTTGCTTGATGAGTAGATACACCAAGGCTGTGTATTCTGCAATATACAATTCTCAGAACAAGTTTTAGTATCAAGAAAAAAAATTTGTTTCCTAGAGGGCTGACATTTTTTAAAGATGTTGGTTCTAACAACTTTTCTTTTTTTTTTTCCCTTTTTGTAATTGGTTATAATATTTACATTTCAAGTTTTATCCTCTTATCCCATTTCCCCTACCACCCAGGAACCCCTTATCCTATCCCCCCTCCTTGTGCTTCTATGAGGCTATGCCCACACCTACCCCCCACCCCCACTATACCCCCTCCCCATCCTCACATTCCCCCCCATTCTGTGCTCATTAAATTTTATTAAATGTAGAACATTCCAGATAATAAAATAAAGCTGAAGCATCATAGTTAAAAAAAAAGACCAACCTCTGTTCCCCACCTGCATTAGTACCCACATTTGTGAACATGAATACACCATACATGAACATACATATACATATCCATGTTAAAATAGAATGATTATATATTATGATATATCCACCTTGGTGTTGCAATATGAGTGTGTTGAAAATAAGTAATCTGTCCTTTTAGTTTTCCAGGTTCATAAATGAAGAGAAACTGTGTCCTAGCTATTGTACTTTACATAGATTATACTTAGGAGCTTTGCTGGTACCCTGACCTGATTTAGATGATGGAATATTGGCTTTTGAACTGATGCTATGATGAAATGAGACTTTGGGGAACTTCACAAGGCAGTGAATGTCTTGCTTGTAGGCAGTGTGTGAATCACTGAGGATCAGTGATGGAGTCTGCTACGCAGAATTCTAAGATAGAATTTTCCATCCCCTATTATTCACCAGCTGTGTGATGCTTTTTTTCTGGGAGAACTTTCAGCAGTACAACCTTTCTCCGCACCTTCACTTTTCCCTTATATCTACATGGGGTCTTGGCCATGGCAGACAACACACTGCCCTCTCTTGATTTTGATCCTATAATAAATCCTAATATCTTAATGTAGTTTACAAAACTTTCCAAATCTATTTCGGTAGCTCCCAACACTGGCAAAAGTACAAAAAAAATTTGTTCTTTCCACTTTATCTTGTCTATGCTCCAACTTTACTATATTCTCTATTTATAGAACATGATTTGGAGCTATCTGTGGTAAATGTTTAACTGGTTTAAATGTTTAGCTGGTAACTCTCTGTAACAAAAAGATAGATTTGTAGGTTAGTCGATTTCCACTGTATAAATACCTCAAACAAGAGTGAATCCAGTGAATATCACCGGATGCAGAGTTGGAAAGATATGTTAAAGGCTGGTTTCCATGAGCTGGTGTGGACAAGCACCATTCTTCTAGGAAGACCAAGCCAGTATATGTAATGCACGTGACTGCTCACTCTCAGCTCTCTCCCTGTACCTCTTTCCAACACTCTTAAGATCAAATGTCTAAGTAAGGATTTCTTCCTATGTTTGTATTCCATATGTCTATTCTGTACAGTATATTCCTTTTGCTAGTAATATTTAATGTTAGTATTCTATGTCTGTCTTTTCTGTTCATCTACCTGTGAGATCAAGGACCATGTCTTTCTTATTTAACATGTCTCCATTATCCAGTAGTATTTGGTACCTTGTAGATTTGAAGGAAATTTTGTTTCCTTTATCACTTTGGTATGTCTACTTTGCAGAGATAAGAGGTCTTGTCTTTGCTGAGTGAAAGTGGAGAGATTCAGAACTTTAATGCATTGGAGTAGCTAGCCACTGTGAAAATGATAATCAAAACTAACTATGGATATGTAGTAGATAATTTTCTCATTACTCTAAAATACCTAACACATATATTGAAAGCTTTATTTTAGAATTTCAGAGTTGTCAGTCCGTCAGAACATGGAGGATATAACAGCCAAATAGTACATATAATGGTGACCAGGAAGCAAAGGAGAGAAATATAAGAAGATATGATGCCAAAGACCAAGGAAGTATTGTCCAGTGGATACTTCATTCAGTTAGATCTACCTCCCACTTTGCATCATCTTCCAATAATACCATCACATTGTGAATCAGTCACAGGATGAGCCCACTGATTAGATCAAAGTCTTTATGATCTAACCATCTCTGAAAACATCAGACCCTGAAGTGTTTTTTACTAACCACCTAGGGTCTCTTAAGTCATTGATAATAACACTGAGAATGACAATACAGGGAGATAATGCATTGTTTGCTGACCCTTGGTTCCACACAATGGTTAAGGTTGCAGATAAACACAAAGAACATGGAATTGTAAACAACTGGTATTTATGATCACAGAAAGGTAGATAATGGGTTTGACCACTGTTTGGGGATGATTTGATTTTTCCTTGGGAACCTGATGAGCTGGGAACCACCTAAGCTGATGCTATATCTGCACCCCTGCTCTGGGAAGGTATCTGGTTGTCTCATAGAAATCTTGTGACATTCAGCTACTTCCTCAGAAGCCGCTATTGTCATCCATTATGGAACTCAATAATTTCCTCATAAATGACTAGTGATTTTCATTTGCTTGGGGAGGAAATGACATAATCTAGGTCCTCTAGCATTTCCTTCAGATTCCTATTATTTCTTACTTATCCAGTTCTGTTTAACTGACAAAACCTTATGTATAATTAAATACTCTATATGATACCCTTTTTTCTAGGAAAATCTTTCTGTTTGAGTTAAGGTAGACAAAGTCTCCTGTGCATCCTTCAAGGATAGAGTTTATCCTTTTGTTATAATTGCGTCCTTGCTTATGTCACAAATACTTCTGCCAACACTTCTGGAACAAAATGTAATATAAAGCAAAATGACTGTAGCCTCTCTGTCAGTATCTGAGAATAGATAATAAGTAATCCAAATAATAAGTTAAAATGAAATGATGACTGAAAGGTATATCCTTTTAAAATCCAATAAGAAATAAATATAACCTAGATATGAGAGTGATAACCTCTGAAGGCTTCCCAAAGGAAGCAATGCTTTGCTGAGATGTGAAAGATGAATGAGAGTTAACTGGGAATAGACAACATAAAGAGACTCTCTCCCAGGGCAGCATCATGTAGAACGATCCTGTGTCTGGATGACCATGTTGAATGTAGCACACTGAAAGAAGGGTAGTGTAATTGGAGTTCAGTGGGAGGTAGGGAGCACATGTAAGTAATGGGGCTGAAGCAATAGTCAGCTGGCACATCAATGCAGTTTTGTAGACTATGCTAAAGGCATTGTGCACGACTTAGCATATTGTTGGCACTGATTATGTAGGCAAGACACCACTCCTGTGAACTTCTTAGATCTACAGATGAGCCAAGCTCTCCAGGAAGTCCCTAAAGTACCCCTCTTTATGGAAATCATTAATCTTATCATTGTGCTGGCAAGTCCAAGTGAGAAAGATGAGTCCAGACTTATAGTGCTTGGCTCAGGGCCCTGCGTGAGACAAGGGCAAGATATTTGTTAGCTCTACCCATCACATCAATGCAGCAGTAGCTACAGAAATATCCAGAAAAGTTTCACTAACAAAAGATATTTCTGGGGATTGAAATAGTTGAAGAACTTTATTTTCTACTCCAAGATGGGTTTTTGACATGGAGTAGATAAAAGTCTAGGGTAAATCCAAATAATATATCTCATAGAAAACCAAGCTTAGTTGGACTAGCTATTAATTTCACAGTGAAGAGAAAAAGTTATTTTATTTACTCACCTGACAATTAATATCCAGTCTTTATGGAGATTAGTCCTCAGCTGGAGGATCAGCTCAAGAGAGAATCCTGTGCAAACTACATGAAGTACTAGAGCAGAAAATGACCTCTGTTAAGTCATGGGATGATTTTGCCAAGAACTAGACTGATCCAGAAATGCAATTAGGTACCCATGGTGTTTTGAATGAGAATAGTCTCCATAGGTTCATATGTTTGAATGTTTGGACACCAGTTAGAGTAATAATAGTTTGGAAAAGGTTAGAAGGTGTGGTCTTGTTAGAGAAGGTGTGCCACTGAGGGTGGGCCTGGATGTTTTAAAAGCCTATGCCTATCCCAATCTCTCTCTGCCTGTCTCTTTCTGTTTCTGTCTCTCTCTGCCTATCTCTCTCTTTGTCTCTGTCTCTCTGTCTCTCTCTGTCTCTCTGTCTTTGTCTCTCTCTCTCTCTCTCTCTCTCTCTCTCTCTCTCTCTCTCTCTGTGTGTGTGTGTGTGTGTGTCTGTGTGTGTGTGCGCGCGCGCCCGTGCTGGCAATGGATCAGTATGTAAAGCTCTCAGCTATTGCTCGAGCACCATGCCTGTCTGCTTTCCACAGTATTAATCATGGACTAGGCCTATAAAACTGCGAGGAAGCCTCCAATTAAATGCTGCCCTTTATAAGAGTTGCCTTGGTTCTGCTGTTTCTTCACAGCAACTGAACACTTAACATGGAGACTATTCTCATTCAAAACACCACGGGTACCTAATTGCATTTCTGGATCAGTTTAGTTCTTGGCAAAATCATTCCATGACTTAACAGAGGTCATTTTCTGCTCTAGTACTTCATGTAGTTTGCACGGGATTCTCTCTTGAGCTGATCCTCCAGCTGAAGACAGTATCTCAGAAAACGCCTCACATTTTCAAAAATTAGCCAGAAGATGACTTGGGAAATGTTCTAGATGTGGGTTGGTCTTTATGATCATAAACTCTTCTTCTTACTGTGAGGACTTTAGAGTCAAAAAGAGTGACTTGAAGCAGTTACCAAAGGATAGAAAGAGATGAGACATCAGAAGGGAAGGATGGTGCTGATAAAAAGCACTTGCTACTAAGAACAAAAGGATTTGACTTCATTTGGAGTACAATCCACTTATGCCATTGCATTTTATCATGGGCTTGTGGACCAGAAAGTAGGTAAGAGGATTCTGATCTGTCATTTCTGGAAATAGTGACCTCCAGCTTGAACTTGGATTTTCATATCCAGCAAACTCAATAGGATGTGCTTTTGAGATTTGAGGGGTTGAGCTGGAGTTACCCTAGTTTGGAGGGGTCTTTCCTTGTCTCTGTGTTGTAGCACATTATTTTTAGAACTTAACAGTTCAAAATAACAGATACTGTGTTACAGTTTCCCAAAGTCCACAGTCTGAGAGAGGCTCAGTAAGGGTGGTCCTGTTTTATGAAGATGCAGTCAAATGCTTATGTAGGACTGAAATCGTTGGTGGGTTCACAGGGCTGGAGAGTTCACATTTGACCTCACATGCTGGTGTTAGAAGTGTGACACCTGACTACTGTTCCCTGGCTTACTTGATATAGCATGTGGCATCCTACACATCTAGAATGACCTAGAATTGATACAAATGTGAGAAAGCACATGAAAATATAGTGTTCTAAAAGGAATTGGGACTGGAATATAGACTGGAATATAGACATAGAGATCAATTACAACTAAATAATAAGCAGATAATCTATTGAGTTAAAATGGGCAACATATTTAAGCAAAGCTAGAAAACTAACAAGTTGTCAGTAAATACACAGAATAATTATCAAGAGTGAGATTTTAGAGTTTGATGATATACTATTACAAAAATCATAGGAATAGCTAAAATTAAAACAAAAACAAAACCCTGAAAACAACAAGCACTGGAAGTATGTATGAAATAGAAAGGTCATTTTTTTCTGCTGGGAATGTGAAACAGCAGAGTCATCAGAAATCAGTTTAGTTGTTATGACTAGTGGGCAAGTAACTCACAAGTATTCACTCAGGAGAAATAGCTTTGCCTGTTCCTAAGTGTTCATAAGACAATCACTCAGAATAACCAAGACCTGGACCAAATCAAGAGTCAGTCCGACACGCTGTTGTATACAATGGAATGCTACTTAATCTCTCTCACTGAAGTCTTCAAACTTTAATGCATAACAAATCTCTCAAATATCCATTTATTGATTGTATAACAATGCAAATAAATCTTGTGTACATTATGCTAATGAAGAAGCTATAGGCAAGAGGGGACATGTACTTCTTGTCTGTTTTTCTTTCTTTTGTATATCTGTCTGTCTATCAATCACCTATCTGCTATCCATCTATTTTATCTAAAAATGAGTCCAAAGTGATAGAAATTGGGTAAATAATTTCTTGTATAGTATTTTAGGAATGGTGACTCCAGAATGGTGTAGAGAATATTCTGTAATAATGAAACCATTCTGTAGCTTTGTTATGATGATTATATGAATTTATGCACCATATAAATGTTTCATGAAAGTTGGCTTTTCAAATAAGAAATATATATTGTATAATATTAGAAATGCAAAAGATAAATCACAGGAACAAAGTGGCCTCTGGAAACTTTATTGGCTTATTTTAGTTTCCTAGGATTATCTTTATAAAATAACATGCAAAACAATGAAATTAATCACTGTAATTATGTACATAGATTATATTTAGATAAAGTACTCTAGATTTAAATTTTCTATCATAGGAAAAAGACTTTACAGTTCTTTAAAATATGTATGACAAATGATCTTATTATAAGCATTTATATAAGGTCTTCATAAATTTCACAAATAAAATATTGTAGAGACAACTTTATCAAAACACAGTACCAAAACCTAGATTTGAAAGATTGATGTATAATTTTTAAATTATTTTAAATCATAAAGTATTCTACCTAATAACTCTTAAGCTGGAAATCAAAACAACAGTTTTAATTTAAAATAGCCAATACCAAATGGTCATCCCTGTAGACATACATGCAAGCAACATTACCCCGAGCAGGTTATATTTCAAATGTAAATATTTTTGTGTGTACATACATGTGTGTACAACAGAATGGAAAAAGAGGCCATGAATTTGAATGAGCATAGATGCGTATATGATAATGTTCAGAGGGACGAAAGGGAAGTGGGAAAAGTTGTAATTTTATGATAAGCTAAAATTAGAAAAACAAAATTAGTACATCTCAAGATACTATATTGTTAAAAATGAACTCAGGGGTAAAAAAAAAAAAACCTAAATTTTTTACAGGTAATTAATTAATTAATTAATTAATTATCAAAGACCTACAATATTTTAGGAACTTTTATAAATTTAAGGGAAATAGTTATAAATATATATGACTTACCTTTTCAGTTATATGCTAGTAGAAGAACACAGAAAAGAAATCATAATTTATTTATTTTAGAAACTGATGCATTCTGTAAATAAGAATAAATCTTTTTTTTTTACCATAATAAAAAATGTTTTTTAATGAATGGTTTTAAAAAAAATTTTGTAAAGGAAATAATTTAATTTGGACCAGATTACAGTTTCAGAGGTTTAGTTCATTATCAGCATTGTGGGCAGCATGGCAGCACAAAGGCAGACATGGTGCTGGGGGCAACATGGCAGCACAAAGGCAGGCATGGTGCTGGAGAAGGAGCTTAGAATTCTATATCCAGATCAGCAGGCACTAAGAAGAAAGAGACACTGGGCCTGGACTGACATTTGAAACCACAAACCCTACCCACCCTCAGTGACACACTTCCTTCAATAAGGCCACACCACTTAATCCTTGTCAAGTAGAATCACTCCCTAATAACAAAGCATTGAAATATATGAGCCTATAGGGAGGGACCTTTCCTATTCAAACCACCACATTCCTCTTCCTAACACTCATAGGTTTGAAGTCATATATATCATGATGCAAAAGCAGATTCACTCCAATATTAAAAGTCCCCGTAGTCTATCACAGTCTCAACACTGTTTAAAAGTTCAAAGTCTCTTTAGAAACTCATGATAATCTCTTAACAGTAATACCCTGTAAAATCAAAACTAAAAAGCAGACCACATAGCTCCAACATACAATAACACAGAATGCACATTACCACTTCACGAGGGAGGAGAGGAAGCACCGTAAGGAAATACTGGACCGAGGTCAGACTGAAACCCAGCAGGACAAACTCCCAATTCTCAATCTCCATGACTGATATCAAAAGGCTCTTCAGATCTCCAACTTAGCTTTGTTGACTGCAACACACCTCTTCCTCCTGGGCTGGCTCCACTCCCTGTCAGCAGCGCTCAGCAGGTATCCCACAGCTCTGGCATCTCTAAGTTCTTGAGGTCTCCAATAAAATCCAGTCTTCACCTTCACAGCTTCATGTAATGGCCTCTATGGGACTCCATGTGGGGATACCCCTGACACATGCCTGGCCTCATCAACTTTCCTTAGTCATAAAAAATGATTCAACAACCCCTTTCCAGTATCCTTGACTCTAAAACCAGAACCACATGGCCAAAGCTGCCAAATTCTGCTGCTTGTTGGATCTGGAACATGAACCCCTCATTCAGCTACATCTTCACCAGCTTTCTGGTTTTGTTTGTTTGTTTGTTTGTTTGTTTGTTTGTTTTGGCTTTCTTCACTACCTAAGCTGGTTTTCCTAAAACCCATTCAAATATATGTTCAACAGCTTTCTATTTTTCTTCCTTATCTTTTTTTTTTTTTTTTTTTTTTTTTGGTAACTTTTGGTTGAAAGTTGATTTTATTCAATATTAGAATGGCTACTCCAGCTTGTTTCTTGGAACCATTTGATTGGAAAATTGTTTTCCAGCCCTTTACTCTGAGGTAGTGTCTGTCTTTGTCACTAAGGTGACACTTCTTGTATGCAGCAAAATGCTGGGTCCTGTTTATGTATCCAGTCTGTTAGTATATGTCTTTTTATTGGGGAATTGAGTCCATTGATGTTAAGAGATATTAAGTAATAGTGATTGTTGCTTCCTGTTATGTTTGTTGTTAGAGGTAGAATTATGTTTGTGTGACTATCATCTTTTGGGCTTGTTGAAAGAAGATTACTCTCTTGCTTTTTCTAGGATATAGTTTCCCTCCTTGTGTTGGAGTTTTCTATCAATTATCCTTTGTAGGACTGGATTGGTGGAAAGATATCGTGTAAATTTGGTTTTGTTGTGGAATATCTTGGGTTCTCTATCTGTGGTAATTGAGAGTTTTGCTGGGTATAATAGCCTGGGCTGGCATTTGTGTTTTCTTAAGATCTGTATGACATCTGCCCAGGACCTTCTAGCTTTCATAGTCTCAGTTGAGAAGTTTGGTATAATTCTGATAGATTGCCTTTATATGTTACTTAACCTTTTCCCCTTTCTGCTTTTAATATTCTTTCTTTGTTTTGTGAATTTGGTGTTTTGACTATTAAGTGATGGGAGGAATTTCTTTTCTGGTCCAATCTATTTGGAGTTCTGTAGGCTTCTTGTATGTTCATGGGCATCTCTTCCCTTAAGTCAGGGAACTTTTCTTCTATAATTTTGTTAAAGATATTTACTGGTTCTTTAAGTTGGGAATCATCACTCTCTTCTATACCTATTATCCTTAGGTTTGGTCTTCTCATTGTGTCCTGGATTTCCTGGATGTTTTGGGTTAGGAGCCTCTGCATTTTCTTTGACTATTGTGTCAATGTTTTCTATGATATCTTCTGCACCTGAGATTCTCTCTTCTATCTCTTGTATTCTGTTGGTGATGCTTGTGTCTATGACTCCTGATCTCTTTCCTAGGTTTGCTATCTCCAGGTTTGTCTCCCTTTGTAATTTCTTTATTGTTTCTATTTCTGTTTTTAGATTCTGGATGGTTTTGTTCAATTCCTTTACTTGTTTGGTTGTGTTTTCCTGTAATTCTTTAAGGGAATTTTATGTTTCCTCTTGAAGAGCTTCTGCCTGTTTACCAGTGTTCTTCTGTATTTCTTTAAGGGAGTTATTTATGTCCTTCTTAAGTCCTCTATCATAATCATGAGATGTGGTTTTAAATCAGAGTCTTGCTTTTCTGGTGTGTTGAGGTATCCAGTGCTCGCTGTAGTGGGAGAACTGAGTTCTGTTGATGCCAAGTAGCCATGGTTTCTGTTGCTTATGTTTTTGTCCTTGCCTCTCGCCATCTGGTTATCTCTGGTGTTAGCTGGTCTTGCTGTCTCTGGCTGTGGCTTGTCCCTCCTGCAAGCCTGTGTGTCAGCACTCCTGGGAGACAAATTCCTCTCAGGGAGGAATTTGGGTATGAAGAGCTGTGGCACAGGGTCAGCTCTGTGAGCAGATGGAAACCCAAAGGATCCTGTCCCAGGCTGTTTCTTTGTTCCTGTGTTCTGATGGTTCTGCGCGCATCCCTCTTGGGCCAGGATTTTGAGAAGAAGTGGTGGTCTTACCTGTGTTTACAGATGTGTCAGTACTCCTGGGATACTAGCTCCCTCCCAGTAGTATTTAGGTATGGAGAGCTGTGGCACAAGGTCAGCTCCTGGTGCAGACAGAAACCGGAAGCAAAATAAATTTTAATATAGTAGCTAGTACATGAGCAGAGATGGCAAGTTACTTTGTGTATGCTTAAGGCATCTCTGGAAAGTTGGTATTTAGGCAGTATTGAAGGAAGAGGGAATATCTGGTGTCAGTCCTGTCACATTGAGCCAGTCATTCAAATGGAGATAGTCTGCTACAGGCAGAAGAGGTGGAATACATATTTCTAAAACATCACCAAGGAAATGGAAGTATATCAGGCATTGGCAAGAAGAAAGGTCGAGGGAATGGTTTGGGGTCAGATTGTGTGCCATCTATAAGACCACTGTGAGTAGAATGAGGGAGTTTTAGAAGGCTTTGCATAGAAGATATATAAGCACTGAAAAGGTTTACTCCAGTGTAATGTACTCCCTGCAACCATCTACTCATTCTGTTATAAAGAATCCAGCTGGTCGAGTGGCTTAAACTACAGACTCTAGTGTCACATCTGAAGGCGATGAGTTCAAAACTACAGTATCCAGGTTAGTATTTGCTAAAGCCTCTTTTCCTGGATCACAGAGTCCTCAGCTGGAGTCTTCTCTGTGTATAAGGAGAGTGACAGAAAGCATTCCCCTTCTTAAAAGGATAGTAGTCCCATCAAACTGGGACCCTACTCTTGTCACCCCTCTTTACCTTAATTAGATTCTAAAAGGTTCTATCTTCAAATGTAGTCACTTTATTGGGTTAAGGTATCCACAGATAAACTTGAGAAAGACACAGTTAAACCTCCCAAATCTTATGGAGTACTTTAATGTTGTCACAATAACACAAGAATGAGGTCAAGGTCAGTGGATTTCTGGGCAGTTGAACTCAAGTAGTGCTGGCTGGAATTAAATCTAGGCTGAAGGTTAGAAATTAGATCCATATCTCTTTTTGAATACTATAATTTTGCAAATCATGAGGCTGGGTGTGTTCTTTTCATGACAACAAAGAAAACTCAAGAGCACAAAATCCAACTATACAAACACATTTCAGACTTCTGTTTGTCTTTAGACAACAATATTCTTTTACCTACAACAGGTCATATGGTCAAGCCTAGAGTCTTTGAAGAGCAGAGGAGTCAACTTTACCTATCCATGAGGCCATGGCAGGATGAGAGTACATAATTCTGTAGCATGGTGAAGGGTTGAGAGCATTTATTCATTTAGCCACAGCATATACAGTGCATCCCTGACTAGATTTCTTTCTTTCTTTTTTTATTGGATATTTTGTGTATTTATATTTCAAATGTTATCCCCTTTCCTGGTTTCAACTCTGGAACTCCCCTATTCCATACCCCTTCCCCTGCTTCTATGAGAGTGCTCCCCCACCCACCTCACTGTCCTGGCATTCCCCTACACTGAGGAATCAAGCCTTCACATGACCAAGGGCCTCTCCTTGCATTGATGTCCAACAAAGCCATCCTCTGCCACATATGTGGCTGGAGCCATGGATCCCTCCATGGGTACTCTTTGACTGGTGGTTTAGTCCCTGGGAGCTCTGGGGGTTCTGGTTGGTTGATATTATTGTTCTTCCTATGGGATTGCAAACCCCTTCAGCTCCTTCAGTCCTTTCTCTAACTCCTCCATTGCATCCCTAACTGTTTATTGGCATTAGAAGACCTTTCTTTCCTGTTATGGTCCATGTAGCATGTGAAGAGTAAACAGTGATGCTGCATCCACCCTGAAAGTAATTGTTTCTATAGTGTGATATCACCTGCTATGCTGCTAATATCTATTGATTCTTAGGCTTCTGAGCCACTGAACTTGATGCTGTTTGAGAGTTCGAGGTAATTATTCTTGCACTCTCTGGACACCTGAGCCATCTTGAAAGTATCCATAGGTTTCTGGTGTGAATTCAGTGTAAGTATGAAGTAATCCTAGATACAAGACTATTAAAATATTTTTGTTTTCCTTACTTTTAGTTCATTTGCCTAATCATAGGTATCATGCCTAGTGTGTTTCTTGCCTTTCTCCTGATCATAATTAATCAAATGAATAAGAAGGATGGAGTTAGATTGCATACAAACTTAAGTAGTATACAATGGTTTTTTACCAGGAAAACAGAATTATTAAGGAACTCATGGCCACTGCAGATTCACTGAAGGTGACAACTGAAGAATTTATTATCCAAGAGATAACTGAGAGTATCTTGGGCAATTAAGAGTGAGGAAAACCAGACCAGAAGAAAGCTGAGACTTGATCACAAGCATAAAAGGCAAGATTTAACTACATCGCTCACTCACCAATTCAATAACTATTTGTTTAGTGCTGCCTTGCTCCAGGCACAATATTCTGTATCTTGCATAAGAGCAATTAATAAAATGGACTTATCACTAGTGATATGTACCTTGTTGATGGTGAAGGGCACAAACAATAAACAAAGTAAGAAAAACTATGGTATGGTGAAAGACAAAGTAATAAGGAGAACACCAACAAAACAGAGACGTGCTAAAGGGCGTAGGGTGCCGTTTCAGAAAAATGACCTGAGTAACATTTGAGTGAAGTTAAGAAGGGGGCAACCGAGTAAGTACTCTGCAGAGTGACACTAGCCAGTGTGAACTAACAGTGGTGAATGCTGTGATACAAGAGTTGAAAAATACTCAAGCCAGTATGCGGGAGGGTAAGAGATGCAGCTAGGCAGATGCTGGGGCTGGATGTGAAAAGAGAAGTTTGAACTTTTAAGTTACTGCAGTGTCTCAAGTGTTTTCTGGAGACTGTTGTTCACATTGCATTTTAGACATAGGAGAGACTGTTGTTCACATTGTTTACAATGACAGCTAGGGTACTATGTTGAATAGATTGGAGGAAGGAACATAATTCTATATGTACCTAAGAGAATAGTCAGTGATAGAAGAGGCTGAGTTTTCTATGTAACTAACTCTGATTTAGACTGCCTTATTTACCAGTGAGACTGGCTACCCACTCATTTTGGGTTCCAATTAGCAACTTGCCACTGGTGGATCCCAGCAGATACAAGGGATATTGTTACTGGCAAACTCCTGCATTAAACAAAGCATCAGAAACTATGACATTCTGGCTTCCTATGGGTAGAAAGTCTGATTCTGCCGTATATATCACTTCAGTCTCCCATAAGTAGAATGCAAGCACCGTGCAGCAGGAATTTTTGTCTGCTCTGTTTATTGCTCAAAGTTCCCAGTGCCTGGAATAGTGGAAAGCTGTCTTGTGAAACACAGTATAAGTAACAGCAAAGACTCCACTTGAGGATATTGAAAATAAGTTTGTTTTTAATTTTGATTAAGTTCACAAGTGACAACATTAACAGTTCTTTAAGCACATGGTTCCATTGAGTCACATTACCATGTGTCCCCAGAAGACCAAGAGGCAGTGGTTTCAGATCCCCTTGAAGTTTAGCAGGGTTTTCAACATTAACAGGTGGTTAATGGGGACCAGGTTTGCTACCAGATAAGTCAGAACAATGCTGTCATGTTTATTGGATACAGAATCACATACAACACAATGCACAATAGGCAACTATAATGAGCTTACTCTGCACTTAGCTTTAGTTCCTGTCAAAGGGAGAAGGGTTTTCAATACCAAGAAGGATGCAAATGTGTGTCTTCTATCAGCCTTTCGTACACATGATTTTAATTATACATGAAAAGAATTAGAGTTTACACAATCTTGATTGTGTGACCTAGGAGGAAAAAAAAGAATAAAGTTTAGATATTCATTGTCAAGCTCTTGACATTATTCCATTTAGTTTTCTATTAATACTAGGAGGTAGGTTCTGTTGATGTCTCTAGTTTATAAATGGGGGAAAACTGATACTCAGTGAAAGTTAAGTGACTGTCCAATGGTTATATACCCAGTAGAGAACCAATACAGTTCTTAAACCTATGGCTTCTCTTACATTGTAGTGTATACTAAAAGGATAATTCCATTGGCTTTCAAACCCATATGGTAGAATATTCACAATTACAGTTCTGTATCTCCTGGTCCTAGAGCACAGCATCACAGGAGAGAGCAGAGAAGCAGGGCAAGCAGGCAGGGAGAAGGAAAGATTAGGGAGAGGGAGTTAAAAAAAAACAGTAAGATGGAATCTGATCCATGGACCCAGTGACCATCAGATTATGACTTATATCCCTGAGATATGTGGGCATCCATTTTCCTACCAGTTGTACAAGGAAGTCACCTTCATTCTTGGGCTATTATCTATTCAGGCCTGAAGGTCCCTGCGGCGGCGGCCGAAGGCTTCAGAGCCCACATTGGTGGGCACAAAGTTGTCCTTCACCACACCTCCCGATCTGCTCAGCAAGCCTGCCAGCCGATGGGTCACACAGGTGGCAGTGTTGCAGGATCTCTTCTGGGCAGTGACACTGATATTCAGGATGGGGCAGAGAGAGGAGAGAGAGAGAGAGAGAGAGAGAGAGAGAGAGAGAGAGAGAGAGAG
>JANHMN010000003.1:103171441-103263612 GCA_030674055.1 Rhabdomys pumilio
AGAGAGAGAGAGAGAGAGAGAGAGAGAGAGAGAGAGAGAGAGAGAGATTGTCACTGAGGTTGGGAGGTGTCTGCCCCATGGGGCTATCATGGGAATATTGCTGCTCTCTCAGAAGCACCAATTAGCTTTAAGTGTTTCTCCCAAACACGGTTATCATGACAGATAATCACAAGGCCATTAGGGGAATGCTGTGATCACTTCCCTTGCACATCCCCAGAGGCATTCAAATGGGCTTGGGTTTACTGGCCACGGAACACCGGGCTGTAACCACCAACCATGCCCATATAAATATAAATAAGCAAGGATTATTTATAGATTATATATAGAGTGAATTTTGATGCCACCTCTGAGTCCATTCGAAAGGACTCATATCCCAGTCAGACACAAGTGACCCTCCTTAGTAAAGTGAAACCACCCCAGTCTTACCTGAAGGAAGAATATAGAGTTTGGAGCATCCAGTCCCAGCAGCGTTTACCTGCTCCTTGTCGCCTCTCTTCTTACTGCTTGAGCTGAGTCATGGGCATCACTCACCAAACTATGACTGCTTAACCTTAGGGCTAAGACTATTTCTAGCCACAGGCCTTGAATTCCATAAAACCTGAGATGTGAACTAGATCAATGACCACCATGGCTCAAGTCTTTTTAGAAAAATAGTTTTATTTCCCAAACAACCAGCATTTTCAGAAGCAAGACTGAGAAGCTCTAGTAGGAAGCCAGATGACTGCCCTTGCTATCTGCATCTCCTGGGTGATCCTCTTTTAGCCTATGGGCCCTTTCTCCTCACCCACTGGGGATCCCAGATACCATCCTTTGCCTCAGGAAAACAACCAGCAGTAGCCCGGAGAGCAACTAGAGAGGAACTACATGCATCAAGTTATAGGAAGAAAGCAAGAAGGAAACTAGAAGGAAAGGAGGAACTTAGTTGCCAAAATGGGGGTGGTGGTCCAAGTCCTTGGCTATATCCCTTTTCTTTCCAGGTGCTCCAACACCAATTGAAGTTTGGGGGAAGGTGTGAAACTTGTTGAGGTCTTGTGTGTACATGCCCAGCATGCAGGTACTCAGATTCCCACACCGCTTAGATCTGGGGCTGTCCAAGCTGCAGGGAAAAGACATGCGAGGCAGTGCCATGCACCAGGGCTGACCCTGTGGGCAGTCAGCAGGTTAAACCAGTCACAGGACTAGAAGTTGGGATGGGGTGGTAGGTTCACACCTATTACACTATTGGGAAGGCTTGGGTTTCGATGGGCCAGGAGAATGTGGGGAAGGGCAGAGGAAAAGGGTGATCTTTTCTGGCATTCCATGTACTCTTCAATCTTTCATGCTTGGCAGGGTGTTCCTCAGGGTGGATATAGGTTAACACATGCTTTTCCTTGGGTAGTGCAGGAGCCGGGCCAGGGTTGGTTTATTTCTAAGCTGGGGCGCACAGGCAGACAGGGATAGGGAGGGGTGTTCTCCTTGGCCCTATGACCACAATGACAACTTTGCAGACTTTAGGCTTTACCGCTCTTAACTCATACTATGCCAGAAACTCTCCCCAGTGTTAGCAGACTAATTTCTACGGTTATTCCAAACCTTCTCTTAAGTGCTTTTGGAAACAAATCTTTAAAGTGTGATTTAACCACAGTCTTACCAGATAACTTCTGTCTTCTTTGGAGCCTGAGCTGAGCCCCCGTGTTCTGCTAAACAGCAACCAGGTGACCAGTGCATTCTCTCCTACCTTCTGGATTCTGCCTTCCTGTGGATGTGCTAGGCAGGGTAAGGGACCTTACCTAGAGCCTTCAGCCTCCTGTTCCTCCTCCTGCTCCAGCTCCCTGGCTTTCATCTGCATGTAGTCCTGCACCAGTGCAGCCAGCAGGCGAGCTTCTTCTTCACTGAGAGCAGCCATGCCTGGGCTGCTTTCCAAGATTGACCTGTGGAGGGGAAGCAAGTATAATACCAACTCTGATTCCCTGTCTGCCGCTTACACTAGAGGCTTGAGTCAGTACCCTCACCAGTTTAGGAATTTTGCAAGTTAAATGATAAGTGCAGCCATAATTGAATGACAAAATAATTAGTGTTGAAACTGAAATGGGGGCTTATTTTAATAAATACAATGTGTAAGTAGACGAGAAATAGATTAACAGATTACAAATTAGTGTCAGCAATAATTATTGGCAAGTTAGCATATTAGAGTAAAATTCATGTCTCATAAGGAGTGAATTGAACAAGAAGGTTTAACTATTGATACTAAATATGCGGGCGGGGGAAAGTGACTAAGTCATTTTGCTAATTAAAAGGCTACTTGAAATTTTTGTATATCCCGTCTTTGTTTGAAAATTGTATATTTCCATCTTTATATCAAAAAAGTTTGTAAGTGAACTTATGTGTGTGTCCATGTACATATTTTCCACAAGAGAGTTGGTTTTTAAGCATTCTGTACTCTGTAGTTAACAGATAGGAAGTTGGCCAGTGCCAGGACAGTAGGACTCCTGTCTTTACACATACCTCAGAGGCACTGCCTGGAGGCTGCATGCCTGGTACAGGAGCAAGATGCTGACAACCAGAAAAGGGGAGAACTTCAGAAAGCCCATGATGCCTCCCTGCAAGAGAAGAATGGTCATTTATTCATTTATTTGCACTAGTTCAAAGTTCTGTAAACCTATGGACTTGACTTTCTGTGTGCTTCTGCCTGTGACTCCTTGACATTTTGGCTTCATACTGATAACTACATTTCTCATCATCTTTGTTCCCTCATTGACAGAGAAGACTCTAAGGTTCAGTGGGCATGTAGCCTATACGATTTGAAAAGAATCTTAGCCCTACAGATGGATGAGGGTGGTGGTGGGTAAATTGTTGATCGATCTCAAGGATTCTATGAGTCCTAGGAGTCTCCTATCCCTACATCTAACTCCACAGGGAAGCATAGAGTTGTCTTCCCTTCGTGAGGCTTTTTGCAGACACCTAAGAATGTGAGAAAGAAAGACCATGGAGAGGGAATCTTTCTGCCTTGAAATCTGTGAGAAACTGACGGCTGCACTGCTCAGCTGCTCCACCCTCTGGCAATTCAGTTGCCTACAAGAACCTGTCTAAAGTTCAGGCTGAAAACATTTTTCTGTAATCCCAGGGTCCCGAATCCAGGCTTACAATTGCGGCTGCTGGCTCTTGTTCGCTACGTATTAATGCTTGGCTCCGACTCTGGACCAATTTCTCAGGAAATGAGAATGCCAAAAGGAGATCTAAGGAGAGCATCACCATCTAAGGAGAGCAACTCCCGACTTGCATGCGTGATGCCTAGAAGCTCAGAGTCCCAAGATTGGTGGGTCAGGTGTGCAGAGAGAGAGAAAGGTGAGACTGGAGCCTGCGCTCCAGCGAAACTGGAAGAAGGCTTTGCGCACCAGTTCTGTCGGGATCTATCTGGATCGGGATCTGGCACGAACTACCAAGGCTAGGGCTAACGGAGACCGGGACTGGAAAATTAAGGACTATCAGCGAAAGCGGGAGAGGGGAGAGGGAGAGGAAGAGGAAGAGAAAAGTAGAACAACACACCTGTGCAGGGCTCACCTGGTGAGCGGTGGCTTGGAGCTGAGACTGCGGGGTCCTGATGGATCCAGGCGGTGGTTGCGAAGCCGTGACTCTTGATCTGGGCAGTGGCTCCTGTGCCTCCCAGAGCCTGCAGCTGCTCTTATTCCCGCCGCGGTGAGTTGGGAGGGGTCCCGGGGTGCCAGGCAGCCAATAGGTGGAAGGACCTCGGGCCCCAGACAGATTGCGTCACCTCGGTGCTTCCAGAACTCAGAGCATCTAGCAAGATGACACCACTTGAATTTAAATTGAGGTCATTGATGGAAGTGTGTGTGTGTGGGGGGGTGGAGGAGGGTGGTGGGGATCAATGAGAGCCACCCTTAAAATTAGCGGGAATTTGGAAGGCCTTTTGATGTCAAGGTAAATATCACCTCTTTCCCTCTTGACTTTGAACATCCTCGACTCCAATCTCTGGATCTTGGAGAGCAGAGTCCAGTACCTCAAGCACTCCTTGCTGCGTGCCTGATTCTAATCGTACCCCAACCCCCACCCCAGTCCCTAATTTAGAAGAGTTTAGTGCCCCTTAGGAATGGATTCTTGATCTGCAAGGCTAGCTTTGGCAGCATGGTTTAGGCTGATAGTCAGAGGTGTTGGTGCTGGACACAAGGACTTCGTTAGACCTGAGCCTTGTTGCAGCTGCCTCATTGCGGGTTATGTGACCACAGGTAAAAACAACAACAAAGAAAAAAAACCGCAAAATCTGCCCTCTCAAAACTCCCCCAAACCTGCATGAAACCCCAACAAATTATACTTTCAGTGGGTACTATAGTTCTGCTTTGAAGGGCTTGCTAGTAGACAGAAACCTTGGTGTTTGCTGGGCTATAAAATCTCTCATTCTCCAGTGTGAATCATTTGTATTCAGCTTGGCATTCCTAATTGCTGGATAACTCACATGTGTGAGAAGGGGTTGTATTCAACTGGGTCCTGCTTGGGGTATGGGGTACCGGGTAATGGGGAAAGTACAAGGAAGGACCAGATGCCTCCAGAGTCTCCATTGTAGATCTCTCCTCACTCCTGCCTGGCTATCTATCACTTCTCATTAGGCTGCCTGCCTGCCTAAGGATTTGCACAGCTGCCCCTTTGCTTCCTGCTGCTGTTTGCCAAGATGTCCCAATTGTATTTGATCCGGTGGCCCCTCCTACCCCCACCCTTAGATACCTGAGCTAAAGGGCTAAAGAGCAGGCAAACCTGACAGTGCTGTGGAGATGCTGCCCGTACTAAACCTCCCACTCACCACCAGTCACACTTCTCCTGGCACAGAGACTCTCCTCTCTTTCCAAAAAGGTATCCTCTCCAGAAAGCACAGCCACTCAGCAGTCTCTGTGGCCCATGGAAGCATCCTTAGTGGTTTATTCTCAAATTGTCCCAAGTCTGCCTTCAAGTCCCTCCTGCAGTTCATGTCACATTCCTGCAGGATATCTGCTGTTGGATCTCTGTCTCACATCAGATTAGTTTGACTTGATCCCTCTCACAACCACTCCCCTGATTTAGACACTCCCTCTGAGCCGTGAGCTCCAGGAGAACCTACAGGGGTGGAGGTCCTCACTTGGGCATTTGCTGTGTGGGCACAAAGAAGCTACTTGTTTCCGCAGTTGATGAGGTCTGACTGTGCTGTGCTACATGCAGCAGCCAGTCCAGACCTAGTCAGTGTGGTGAGCACATTGAAGAATCTGGGAACCATGGGGAGGGGGAACACAAACAGGCTTCATATTTCCCTAAACAGAGCAGAAATTAGCTTCCAAGAGGACTTGAATAGCATGAGCCACGGAACTCCAGGTGTTGGTCCTACCAACATCCCAGATATTTGTCCCCAGAAGCAGAGTGATAAAACTCTTAACTTCCAGGATGCCAGCAATGACTTTCCAACTTAACTTCTGGGACAGCTACCTTGAGAGTATAAAAACTTGAGGAAAAGAGTGGCAAGGATCTCTTTCCACAGGGCCTGCTCTCAGAGCGGCAACAAGATTCATCCAGGGCTGGGAAAATGGGCTTGGGCAGACAGTGGCTGGCTGGAAATCAGAGCTGGAAGAATTCTATTGCCACCAGGTTTAGGATTCCCAGGCACAGTGATCCCTGGAACCTGGAGGCAGACACACAGAATTGGTGTTCCTGGCTTTCCAGCAGTTTAGTTCTGAGACCTGGCCTGAATTTTTGTGAGCAATTATGAGACAAGTTGGAGACAAGTTGGCGAGGGCTGAAATGTCAGTGGCGAGCAGCGCTTGGGTCATTGCCACTTGGGACTGATGCACAAAATCTTTTTGGTGTGTGTGCTCAGGTGCCAAGTGCACCTGGGGAATTGATTTCTTCCTTCAATTCCAAAGATGTCTAATATATGAAATCCTGAAATTTTTTAAACAAATGGATTCCTATAAGCATTTCCTAAGGGGAGAGCTCATGGCTTTAACCCATACAGTGTTGACCATTGTTTTTCTGGCACTGTCACTGGGTGGGTTTGAGCTCTGCTCCTAGGCTTTGGAGTGTTCCTTCAGACCTCTGAGCCAACCCTGATTCCACACTTGAAACTTGTAGCTGTAAGGCATCGCATCCAGAGGGCGCTGCTGTCATCTGCTGCAGTTGAATAATTGAAAGCCTTGGAAGAGTGGGTCTCTAGGAAGAGAAACCCATGTTTCTCTTTGATTTTGTAGGAAGTGCCTAGAAGCACAGCTAAAGGGTTGGGGAGGGTATAGTTCCTTTATTTGACAACTAGGATCTTACCCTGCACACTAGTAGGCTTTCTACCAATGTCAAACAATGTGCAGATCAATTCTTTTTAGAAAATTCAGTGCTCAGTGCTTCCAAGTCACTTGCAAACTGCAGGGCTCAGTTAAACCACATCCTGCTACCCTTCCAAATTTAGGAGCACAAAGTCTTCTGCCTCAGTCTTCCCATTTCCTCGATAATGTTTCCAGAACCAAGACCAGGAAGTAGGAGTCTTCTTGGTTCGAAATGAAAAACTGTCCTGCTCCCAGCTACCTGCGTTTACAGAGAGTTGAGTGATTAGACCTCTGCCTGGGCAGATCTCTGAGATTTCTTTTTTTCCCCTTGTTTTCTGGAAAGCTGTAAGGGAAGGGGTTGATCTCAAAATAGTAGCTTGGCCAGGTAGCTCTTTTATGATTGGTCATTTAAAAATTTTTAAATGTAGAAATCATCTAATTTTGAAACACTCTAGCTTGGAAAAGGACTGTTTTGCAACATTCCAGTAAATACAAACTGTAATATTTATTCTCATTCATTTAAGTCAGATTCCTGCATGTTCTGATTTTGAAATAAAATTATAGACCACATCTTACAGAAAAATCTTATAACAATTTGCATATGATCAAAAGGTTTACATGTAATATAGTAAAAGCTTAACTGAGACATTCACTAGTGAGTAAACAGATGCTAAGCAGAGAGAATATAAAGACTGAGAGCTCAGAGCCACATTAAAGATATTGTTCCTCTGCAGTCTGTATGCAATATAGACTCAACAACAAAATCACAGCCACCTCAGTGTTGCAGTCATCGCAGCAGAATCACGTTCTTTCTGCCCTGGCAAATGTTTGGAAGTGTCAAATGAACTGGGAATTTCTGCAGAAGATTGGTTGTACAGGTTTAAAATAGCAGAAAACAAAGCTTTGATCACTGGACTCACTGAAGAGCAGAACTGATTTTGAATGTTTCCTAAGCCATCTTTAGAGCACATTAAAGCAGAAGCGAGATACAATGCCTGGCAAAGGAACAGAAATTGCCATGAAGCAGCCAGTGCCTACAAATGGATGAGTGGAAGAGAAAAGTATAGTTCTATCATATACATTGTGAAGCATACACATGCGTTTTGTATATACCACACATACAGATTCCACATCTATTATATTGACCATATATACATGGATCATCCTTAAAAAGAAGGAAAACTTGTCAAGGAAACTCGGTTTTTTGTTCTTTCTTAGTTATAGCAACACTGCATTGCCCACAGGAAGAAGGAATAAGAGAAATAGCGCAGACACTAAAAGATGAGTAAGATGAATACTACATCGCCTGTGAGTGATACAGGTATAATTATAAAAACGCTGAACTCAAGTAACAAAGCATAGAATTGGATACTGGGGGGGAGGGGTAGAGGCAAAGTGTTCAAAGACGTTTGAGTTGTAAAGTGGGTACATTCTGGAGACCAGTGCATACAGAATAGTGACTACAGATAATAACAATAATTGTGCTCTCAACAAAAATACACACACACACACACACACACACACACACGGGTACATACACATGTGTAGAAATAGTTGTGGGAGTAGATTTGTTAATTAGCTTAGCTGGTAATCATTGTAGAGTGTCTATGTATATAAAAACCTCATTTTGTATATCTTTAAAAATAAAACACTTATGGAAACATAAAAACATTTGGAGGGAAAAAAAGAGAAGTGAAACGTGTTCTCATGTGGAGGTCTTCAGAGCAGATGGATCTGTATAAATATTAGAGAGGATGCCGTTGTTTTGTTAACAATCTAAATATAAGTCAGCTAAAACAGGTTGCATGTGTGGTAAGCATAAATGTATTATAAAATACATTGAAGTAGGAAAAAAAGACAAAATGTTCAAAAATATTCAAACTTGAGCCAGTGAGATGGATCATGGGTAAAAGTGATCACTGTGTCATCCTAATGAGCCGATTTTAGTTCTTAGAACTGTGGTAAAAGGAAGAATTATTTTTGAAAATTGTCCTCTAGCTTCTATGTGTGCAGTATAACACATACACACCTACACTCACTCACTAATAATAAATAAAATAAAAATATTAAAACTGTATTTAATTTCATCTGTGTGACACAAACTATATGGTCTTTCATATTCTCAGCAGCTTTTTAAAGATGACTGTTGTCTGTAGGAAAAGGAATAGCAAGAGTGTTTGGATTGAATTAATTATATCTCCTAGGTTTCTTCTGAGTACTTCAAATGCTAAAGCATGGCTTATTAGTTTGCTAGATCAGGCAGGAGGTCTGGGCCCTTGGATCTAGGGACAGACTCAGAAGGAGATGCAGTTATGTCTCCTCCCTTCCTCAGGGCTAATGTGATTTGTGGTGAGAGGCTCAATGACCAGGCATAAATCATTTATAGTTCCTGGACCAACATTTAGGAGATTGACAGTTTTACAGCAAGAAAATAAATATTGATGCTACCATTTACGATAAACAAGTTGCTGAAGGATAAAACCCAAGTTAGATTCATAACAATACTCACAGAATAAATATAAAACCTCAAAGCTCACTTAACTTCCCATGTTTGGTGTGACATGTTGCCTCACCTTGTCTGAAATTCTGAATGATTCCATGGAGTGATTGGTTTGGCCAGTGGAGGTCATGTGTTTGTCAGGGGCAAAGTTAGTAGAAAGTGCTAGAAGTTAGGAGACAGGGTTCTTTATTCCTACTCCCACTTAAAAGGAGATGATGGAGCTAGTCCAGTTTCCACATTTGATTTATGACTGTGTTGGACTGAGAGTCTCAAATTCCCATCTGATTCTGACATTGGATAAATGGGCTGAGAACTTCATGCCATCTTCCTAGTACTTTATTGGGTTTCTTTTGCTTGCCCCTTCTTGATAAAATTGTCTTGTGAAGGGAGCTGGAGACATGCTCAGTAGTTAAGAGCACTGGCTGCTTTTCCAGAGGACTTGGGTTCAATCCTTAGCACTTACATGGAAGCTTATAACTGTCTGCAACTACAGTCCCATAGGGATCCAAACCCTCTTCTGGCCTCCATGGGTACAGTGTACCTGTGATTCAGACGCACATGTAGACAAAACATTCATATCCATAAAAAATCAAAGTAAGAATAAGACATTGTCTTGTGAAGGATAGCTAAAGAAGGCAACACAAAAGAAGAAAATGGCCTCCTGGGGATGACATAACCAGGAAAGACTCTGTCTCCTCTCACATGAAGAATAAAAGCTTTTTAGAAGAGATGAGAGGAAAAGAAAAACAAATATCTTGGTCCTTGTCTCCTTAGCACTAAAAGATATAATAGTGTTTCATGATAGGCATACAGAAAGCAGGCCAGCTGGACTGGCAGCACTGTTACTTGCCTCATGAAAAACTATGGCTGACTCAATCCTGACTGGTGTCCTGTCCTTCTGTAAGCTTTCAGCAGAGGCTTTACAGAATGGCTTCCTACTGTTTTCATCAAGAACCCAATGCACATTTGTGGATCCTGAGAATGGACTCTTAAAAGGATTCCTCAGCTGACTCTTCAGTGGAATGAAGAGTTTAACTTTCAGCCAGTCTTTCAACAAATACATAATGAATAATTTGGTTAAGAGATAAATAAATTGATGTGCACAAGGAAATAAATTAGAGAATAGATATAATACCTGAAATGCATTTTGGAAGGACTATAAAATGTAATTATGTGGTATGCATGATTGGAAATGCTGTGTATGATTTATTAGAAGAGACAATGAAATAAATACCTTTAATCAAACATTTGAGGAGTCAGATGAGTTGAGAGTATATTTTGTTACCAAAGGAGCGAAGAGAAAACTAAAAGCAGATAACTAGAATTTAATGACAGTGAATCCTACCACATCCCTCCAGTGAGGCTTCTTTGTGTTGATTCACTATGGGAAGAAAAACCATGTGCAGTTGAAGCAAACCAGTAGTCCTTTATCTTAAGGATGGAGGGCAGAAGTCTTGTTTTACAAAATCAACAACAAGGGTCCATATGCAGAGTTTTGCCCATCTTGGGCCATCCTGTTAGTGTCCTGCTGCTGTACCATGAACAAATAAATCAAAATACATACAGATAGCGTAGTTTACTTTCATCACTCCTATCCTTTAACAGAAAGAACTCTGAACTAGGAAAAATTGAGTTCATTCTCTTGGCAGCCAATGGAGTCCAGGTCTGAGGAAAGAGAGGAAATAAACTAGAACTTATTAAAAATATATAGTATCTTAGGGAGACAAGTTCACAGAAATTCAATAACCAAAAATAGAGAATTATATACTTGGTGAATATGTATACTAGTTTTCTATTGCTGTTATAATGAATTACCATAGCTTTTATAGCTTAAAACATTATAATGTGTTATTTCATACTTCTTTAGAAGTCTACCTGCCAGAGTCTCACTAGATTAAAATGTGTGAGGGATCGTGCTCTCTCTGGAGGTCTAGGGGGAGTCCATTTCCAGCTTCAGGTGGTCATCCAGAATCTAGCTTATAACCTGCTTCCTCCATCATCCAAACCAGAGCTGGGTGCTTTTCATGTCATATTGCCATGCCTTCTTCTCTTCTGCTTCTCTTTCTGTTAGTCAGAAATCTTGTGATTATATCTGGGCCCAACTCCTGAGTAACCCAGTACGACCTTTCCATTACAAATTCTTCCATTTAAATACATATTCAAAGTGCCTGCTTCCCCCTGTTTTGCTCAGGAATCATGATGTGATGGAGAGACCATTATTTTTATCTGCTGTAGTAGGTTCATATTGGGTTGATTGACAAGGACTGTGTCTAGTAGAGGCTTAAAGAACAAAATGCTATGGGATGAAGCACTTGAAGGACTCCTAGAAAAGGTGGAATTAGAGCTAGTAAATGACCAAGCAGAGGAGGAGATAGCAGTCTCTGAAAAAAATGTTGCATCCACTGGGGAGAGGATCAGGATGTGAAGAAACAATTTATATCAGGTACTGTCCTCTTTGTCTCATCTGAGAAGGTGACCCTCCTGAATGCTGTACTATTGTCTTTACTCATTCTTTAGGTAGACGATGTCTAGAAATGATGTACTGTACAGGGTTTGTTCTTTCATCAACTTCCAACTTCTTATGTGTCCTTTTGCTGTGCAATGCTGACCCGTGGGCATGATGTGGTCATTACCATCTTGAAACTAGATTAGCTGTGTGATGTCTGTACAAGACTGGACCACTTAACTCTCATTAGAGTTTAGAAGCAAGAAGACCAAGTCAGGTGGTCTTGATGATGGATCCAGGGATGAGAATTAATGGTAGAGAGGAAGAATGGGATACTGTGTCCATGAGGTTGTTATGGCCTGTCATTCTTGGAAAATAAAACGTTTAACTGGCTTTCTTGTAGAGTGGAACTCTGCTGCTGAGGGGCTGCCCTTCCCAACCCCAAAGGCACCTTTGCTTTCTTCCAAACTTTCTTCCAAGGCCCAGAAGCTATTTTAAGGATGACTTCAGCTGCCAGGAAAGAGCTGAATATATAGTGGACAAGGGCCAGACTGGTCACTCAGAGAGGTGGATGGACTCAGTGCTTGACGTCAAGGAATTACTCAGAAAGGGCTCCTCTAATATAATTAAAATCCTCCCTTGTCTCAGACTCACTGGGTTGAGAATGGTTCTTTTCTTTTTGGCTAGAGTTACTGTTCCACAGAGCACAAGAAATAGAAATAGGAACCTTCTCACTCTACCAGGAAGCTCATCAAAGAGATGGTGTTCTGATGAGCTTTGCCAGAGACCAGTAGGTACATATGGGGGTTTCCTGTATGAACTAAGAGTGGTGCAAGAAGTATGGCTTTGTGACCATAGGCAACTGAGTTTGAATCTTGGATCTATCATTCACTTACTGCTCTTAAGCAGACAATAATTTCCTTTTCTTTTTCTTTTTCTTTTTCTTTTTTTGTTTGTTTTTTGTTTGTTTGTTTGTTTTTTTGTTTTTCGAGACAGGGTTTCTCTGTGTAGCCCTGGCTGTCCTGGAACTCACTCTGTAGATGAGGCTGGCCTCAAACTCAGAAATCTGCCTGCCTCTGCCTCCCAAGTGCTGAGATTAAAGGCATGCGCCACCACCGCCTGGCGACAATAATTTCCTTAAACAGTATTTTATCGGCATGTGAGATGAGGTTTTACAAACAACTACCTAGCAGGACCAAAGATATTTTATGTTAAACCCACAGACACATTGCTTGGCATGAGACAGCTACTTCAGAACGATTGCTATTGTTAGTGTAATGAAAGCTTATTCTTTCCAGTGCCAAATTATACTAGTTTAATACAGTGAATTAAGTAAAATCGTTGCATACTCTTGGTCTTCTGAAGAAGACAATCTATAAAGTCTTGAATTCTCAAAATAAAATTAATTGCCAGGGCCACAATAGAATGGGTCTGCCTCTCCCAAACCTCTCAGATACATGCCTGGCCATCTTGCAGCCTCACTGCCCAGAAGGATTAATGATCATATATATTAAACATCTGGCACAGTGCCTGGTAGAGCACTGGAGAATGGTATTTGTGATCATCATCATAATGAAAATGCTCCCCTTTCAGGTGCCAAGCTCTATCACCTTACAGTGTGCAGAAAGTATTAATTGAACTCTTTTCTACCTTCTTTTAAAAAATGTGTGCAGTGTGTGTGTGCAGTGTGTGTGTACCTGTATGTACATGCCATGTGCACATATCTAGGTCAAAGGACACCATTCAGGAGTCTGTTCTTGTCTTCCATCTTTTTGAAGCAGTTTCTTTTGATTCTGTTTCAAGCCAGCACGCCAAGCTAGGATGCTTGCACGGATTTTCCTGTCTTTTGTCTATCTTAACTGAAGTGCTGGGGTTACAGATGCATGCTACCATATTCAGCTGTTTATATGGGTTCCAGGGATCAAACTCAGGTCATCAGACTTGTGCAAAAAGCACTTTTATTTGTTGAGCTGTATTTCTGGCCCTTCCCTACCTTCTTATAAAAAATAAACCAGATATAGTCTTTGTTGCTTCTTATGATGCATTGTAACCATCAAAAGAACCTCATTTAGTGTATTGAGCATAATTAATGTGGTCACTTAGGGAAGGTAAGACACAGAACCAGTAGTGCCACATACTGTGCTACCATACAATCTTTCCCTTTGAGGTTTATATCTATGCAATTCTGTGATTATTCCACTTTATTTCTTCCCATCTGGTTTTCAATTATCATTTCTTGATATTGTCATTATAATTACCTTAGCAACAGCATATTCACTTCCATTTTTATATGTTACGCAATGAAATCAACAACAAACACACACTCACTTGGTAGAACGGTGTCGGAACAAAGATTTTATAGGCATTACACAGAAGCTTGTAAATGCTAGTTAAGAACTATAAAAATTGCACCTGCTTAACCAATCTACTCAAGAGGACAGAAACAAAGCCTACCAGAATGACACGTAGAGCAAATGCCAACTGAGTGTGTATCTCTCGTAATGATCAGGAACAGCGTGATCTTTGATAGTACTAGCTTTGGCTACTTATGCTCAGGACAACAAACAGAACAAGCAAACAGGCTGGAGCTGCGTGTGACTGAAGAGCTTAGAGACACAGAGTGCAAATGTGACAAGAGCTGTAATGGATTTATAATGGATTATCATAACCCATGCCGGTTATAACAGCATATAATAACCCATGCTGGTTATCTGCTGTTGTTGTTTTCTTGGTCTTCAGTTCTCCGTTATATCTTATTTAAGGGGTGTCACCACTGATGGATGAGTGGGTGTCTTTGGAATTTATTCCAGCAAGGACAGTAAAGGTGGTGAGAAAGTACATGGTATGGGTGGGGTTGGTGACCCAAGCTCCAGTCTTATAGGTCATATGTCTCTGGTTAACAGATCCAAGGACACAAGTAGAAATGGTGTTTTCAGTTCCAGGCACATTCGTAATTGCTCTTCAGTATTCAGATACTATATCAATTTCTACAATACTAAGTTACTCTTTGACACCAGAGACCCTGGATTGTCCCAAAAGGTCTTTTAGAGTTGGCACTAATTATTCTAGGCACAAATTTAAGCATATGTTTAACATGCTGTTAAGTGATAAGTGCTAGGCTGTTTTTCAGCACCAACAAGTACCATTCAGAGAAAACCCCAGGGAGGAAAGGATGTGGTGAAAGCTGCCTGCAGAGTCTCCCTTCCCCTTATCTCTCTTGACAGAAAGCTGAGAATGTCTTGAGCCTTTCTTCTCTGTCTCAGTTCCATTTTAATCTATCCACACAACTGCTAAAACTCCATCCACACAACTGCTAAAACCTGTTATCTTTTTTTCTGTAGGGAGACAGAGATGATAGGTTCCTGCTGACTGCCAAGCAGGGTAAGGACAAGGAGTTTATCCCTATTCCTGCCATGAGTCAAGCATGTCAACCCTCTGGCTTTTGTGTTGTCTTCTCTGTAGTCCTACTAGGTGTGGAGTAAAGCTAGATCACTTGTAGTCATTTGAACAATTATAGATTATATTAAGAAAAAAATGTTCTACCATGTTGGCCTTTGTGTACATATTTAGCATGTATCACATGTAACTAGTGTGAGGACTTTTGCACCCATATTTTCATTTTATTAAAGGCAAGGCAGGGGGAAGGAGATACAGAAAAACAAAGAGAGGGCAGAGAGGGAATTATATGATGTAGATTAGATTCACATGGCAGTTGGTCGGGAGACAGAGCTGCTGACTGCCTTGCTTTATTTTGTGGGAATTGCTAGCACAGTGGCTGGTAAGTACTTCTAGAAGTAGCAGTCATTAAGAAAGCATCTTTCAGCCAAATGTGAACCTTGACCTTTTTTCTCTCTCAGTTTTAGAGCTCTGTTCTTGATGAGGAATTCCCTTCCTCGTTGTTACTTTATCTTTTCTTCCAGGTAAACATGCTGATTTATCTGCGCTACACCCTCATTCACCTGAGTTATGCACATCCAAAAAGTCCCACTAATGCTGCACAAGCATTATTCCATAAGGAGCACTGGGTACTTGGTGCTGTTGAAGAGCTTCAGTTTGACTGCTTCCTAGCAGAAAGGAAAGAAAGAACGGAAAAAGACTTGTCTCCTCCTGCCTTCGAGTTTCAGCTAGGTAGCTAACTGGTGGTCTCTAGTTTTAAGAAGCAGAGGAACAGTCTTGTTTTACTTTGCCAGCTGCTGCAAGGGGATTAAGAAGACCCTGAGTACAATGACACTGTTTCACCAAATAGCTAAGTGCTTTGACTATGCCATGCTGAATGTAGCTCACTGGTAGAGTGGTTGGTTAGTTGTGTAAGCCTCAGGTTTGATTCCCAGTACTACTGTAGGTGAGAGGAGAGATGGGGAGGAGGGCAGGAGGAGGAAGTGTGGAGGGGAGAAAGAAAGATGTGAACAGAGAAGGAAAAGGAGAGAGGAGAGAAGGGGCTTGGGGACTTGAATTGAAAATCATGAAGCTTAAAGGCATGATTGTTCCCAACCTGCCACAGACAGGGGTTCATACCAAAGGAATGAATCTTAAGTAATGGAACTTCATCTATCAGGGGTTGAAATTGTTCCATCTGTTCACAAAGTGGTGAGCACCAGGTCTGTAATAGTCTTCTTCTACCAAGTCCACCTTTTCCCTAGACATACCTCATTACAATGAATATCCAGGTGAGGGCTGAGATCTTATTTAGTCTTGTATCTCTTGATGCTCAAACAATATGACATATTCTTGTAATTATCTCACTTTATAACTGAGGCAATCACTTAGATTGTCTAGTGTGAGGTCTTCTCTTTACTGTACGCTGCTGAAACAACAGAGTGTGGTGAGCATCCAAGGTCCAGTCTAAGGCTGAAGACATCTAAGAAGTGGTAGAGAGTTCACCGAGACATAGCTACCTAAAGTTGCCTCTCAGGGTGAGCCCCACCCCAGAGACACTGTTCCCAAGGGCAGGAGGACAGCATGCTCTTCTCTTTGAACCATCACATTCTGCATGCAGAAGTGGTCAGCCCTGGATAGGGCTTCGAGTTTCCCCAGGTACCAGTCCTACCTGCTGTGAATAGCCAATCTTCCACTTCCTTCTCTCCTAAACAGATCTCGCAATAAAAGCCACAGACAAACATTATTGATCCCTTTTTGTCATTCAAAGACCAAATATGATAAAGAAAATTCAGGGAGCTCTTTGCTGCAAATTGAGACAGCATGATAAATGGCTACAGGGACACTCTGCTTTCTAAAAGACTTTTAGTTATTATTGAGGCCCCCCTCTTCACACTGTCCCCCTAGGGGCATTAGGATGGAATGGCATCTCATCAGCTCTGACAGCCAGACAGAGGCAGCATCAGCAGGAGTTCTGAGCTCTCCTCTGCTAATGCAGCCAAGGGAAGCATGCCAAAGAAGGAACACTCTTTAATTTAAGCAAGCTGAGGATATTTACTGAATGGAAATCAATCCTTTGGAATTAAAATACAAAAACAGAAACCAAATGTTTGACCAAGGTTCTCTCTTGAATAATAAACTTCTGAGGAGGAATTCAGGTAGGAATGGTCCTAGAATTGCCTTTGTTGATCCTGTCCATGTTCTGGGTATCTCCTTCTTTACCTCAATTTCAACCCTAGCTCCATTCTCATGGGAGCTATCTACCTTTCATCTTGATTTGGCTTTATAAGAATTCATGACCAAAAAGCTTTATTTTGGACTACGAGACCACACGACAAGCTGTGAAGGAATCCCCGCCTAGCACAGTTATAGAGATATCTAGTCTCTAAGCCTCCACAGTCAAGTGTGGTCAAACCATTGTCAAGCATGCACCAGTAGTTAGTGAATGGAAATAATCTGAACTTAGGAATGTGGTAGATACTTGTAAATATGGCTGAGGATGGTTGAAACAGTGGCCTAGAAAACAAAGGGAAACCTGGAAAGTCCTTGATAGCAGAGGTAGGTCTAGAACTATTGAAAGATAGAAACAAAACTAATTTTGTGACCCTGAGTTCTGCCTAATGCCCCACTGGGACTGTGAGTACTACCTCTTTCTCAGAATAAGGACACCAGTGTGGAATGATATATTCGTACCTTCTACTACATGCCCAGTGTTGCATATGTGGGCAACCAGCCTAAACTCAGTGAGGGTACTCTTACCAGACAAAGGACAGGAAAGACAGACTACCCTACAGATGTGAAAATGAGTGAAGATAGCCTCATGAGAAACTAAAACCACAGAAGAACAAGTCTTTTCTTTATCCTGTATGGAGTAGTTTGAACCCCTTGCCTGACATATGAAAGCAATGTGGCCCTTATGAGAGGCCTGTGAGACACTGGAGGAGTTTGTATGCATTTAAAGCTAACTGGAATTCACTAAGTACAATTTCTGAGCTGAGGATTAGCTCAGTCAGAAGGTGCTCTCCTGGGTTTGATTCCTAGCACCTCCCCCTCTCACCACCACCACCACCACCACCACCACCACCACCACATTAAGTAGTTTCTTGACTTTGTCCTTGGGAAATAATCAGCCTGCCTCAGTGTATATTGAGACAATTCCTCCTCTGTCTTAGAGTGATTTTCCATAAGCTAAAGTCACAGGAAACCCTGACTCCTCAAAAAATTTTCATCAAAGAACTCTGACATGTATTTTTGAAAAGTTCTTGAACAGTTGACAGAAATGGTCTGTAACTATGTGGCTGATACCAAAGTCACTAATTTCTTGATTATTGAACATTAAACACTGGTTACAGCATTTGTTACATAGTCAGTACCAATTTGGGGAGTATAACTTCTTGCCTTTTTTTTTCATTGTTTCTCAACTGAAACAGTCAAGGTTTTAGACTTAAGTTTTCTTTTCATTAGCTGTATATATCATATGCCTCAAAACTGAATATATCACAGTAAATGACATTTCGTCAATTTTTATTTTCAATGGGAGAAACTTATTCACGTAGTCAATAGAGATTTATTGAGCATCACAGTGACAGAATTGCTTCTGTAGATCCAGAGCAGACAAGATGGATGGTTCAGCAGTTCTGGTCACAGCTGTCAATTGCTGCTTCTACTGAAGCCTCGTCCCCACTACTTTCCTTGATCCCTTTTCTAGACAAATTTCATAAATAAAAAGCTTTTGCTTGCCTAAGCCTTAAAGCAAACACAGGTCAATATCTCTGTCATAAGAAAGGGGACTCCTATGTCCTGGTATGACATTTTAGGGGCCAGAGAGGTGGCTCAATAGTTAAGAGCACTGGCTGCTCTTCCAGAGGACCTAGGTTCAATTCCCAGAACCCACATGGCAGCTCACAACTGTCTGTAACTCCTGTTCCAGGGGATCCAACAAACTTACATAGACATGCAGTCAAAGCACCAATGTATATAAAATAAAAATAAATAAATTATCAAAAAAGAATATAACATTTAATTTTCTGTCTATTAAAGAAAAATATTGAGACCCACACAGAAGAGATTAAGAGGCATTTCTCATAATTATTACTCATTAGTAAGCTATTATTTATAGACAATAAATTTAAAAATTCAAAAATTAGGTAAGGATTTCATCTGTTTTCTTCCCTAATATCTTCATATCATATTAGAACATTACCACATATTTCAAGTATAGCCATTTGCTCCTTGAAACCATCAAATGTCATAGATGACTAGATTGGATTATTTAAATGTGGTCATATATCTTTGTTTTTGGTAAATCATAATTTCTATGATTTTAACGTATTTTTAAAAATATTGAGATCATAATTACATAATTTTCCCTTCCCTTTCCTCCCACCAAACATTCCCATGTGTGGTCTCTTTTTCTTTAATTGTTGTTATACACACACACACACACACACACACACACACACACACACACACACAAATATAACCTGTTCAGTCTATATAATGTTACTCCTATGTACATTTGGTATTGGTTACCAAGTAGGGGGCTCTTCCCTGTGGAAGACTATTTCTTCTGCTGTTAGCATTTGTTAGTTGCCTGTTGTTTTTTGTTTAAGGTTGAGACTTTGTTAGCTTTCCCTCTTCCAGGTTAGCATATGTATTGTGGTTGCCCTTGATCAGGTCACATTAAGGTGGCCAGGTTGGTAAGACTTCATGTCTGCTGCTTCTGGCAGTTCTAGGAGACAAAATCTCACAGCAAACTTCCTGTTCCTCTTGCTCTTAAAAACTTTTCACCTCTTCTTCCACAGTGATCCCTGAACCTTAGATGTGAGAGTCGTGCTGTAGATGTTTCAGTTGAAACTGGGCTCTACAACTCTGCGTTTTGATTGGTTGTAGTTTTCTGTAAGGGTCTCCAATTGTTGCAAAGAGAAGTTTCCTTGATCAAGGATGAGAACTTCATTTATCTGTAGGAATAAGGACAAGTATTTAGAAAGTAGGAATCTAGTTAGGCATTTGTTGATTTAGTAAAGTGGTGGTTGTATATTCTTCCCCCAAGATTGTGACTTCACTAGCCCTAAGTAGTTGGCTAGGTTTCCATTTTGTTGTTGTTGTTATTGTTTTGTTTTTTAATGTATAAAATGTAACCAAATATCACCAAGTGCTCTGGACTCTTGAGGCCATATTTTCATTTATTAATTCAAATAAAAATGACTTAAAATAATTTTCCAAATTCCAAGTTAACCGAACTCTAGTATTATTATACCTTTATTTTTCAGTTTAATTTTGCTTGTTTCAGTTTTTGTCATTCATGTTCTTGATCCTTTGGGAGCACAAGGAGTACTTGGAGGTGAAGAGTCCTGGACAACTTAGTCTATTCTTCCACGTATGGGTGGCTGATTAGATAAGATTGAGAGATAGTCAAGTAGTTACGAGTTCTTGCAGATGACTGGAATTTAGTTCTCATTTTTAATTTTATTTAATCTTTTTTTTTACACTCCAAATCTTATCCCCCTCCCTGTCCGTCCTCTGACTGTTCCACATCACATACCTCCTCCCCTGACCTGTCTCCATGAGGATGTCCCCGCGTCTCACCTCCAAACCCACCATACCTCCCCACTCACTGAGACCTCCAGTCTCTTGAGGGTTAGATGCATTTTCTCTGACTAAACCCCAGACCCGGCAGTCCTCTGCTGTATATGTGTTGGGGGTCTCATATCAGCTTGTGTATGCTGCCTGGTTGGTGGTCCAGAATCTGAGAGAGCTCGGGGGTCCAGGTTGATTGAGACTGCTGGTCCTCCTATAGGGCCCTCCTCAGCTTCTTCCAGTTTTTCCCTTCCAGATTCATCCACAGGGGTCAGCAGCTTCTGTCCATTGGCTGGGTGTAAATATCTGCATCTGACTCTCTTTCAGCTGCTTATTGGGTCTTCCAGAGGGCAGTCATGATAGGCCCCACTTTGAGCACACCATAGCCTCAGTTCTTTCAGACAGAAACAAATATGGGTCAGAGTTTTTGACTATGGGATGGCAACCCTATCCCTTTCTTTCTGCTGGACAAATTCCCTCTCTCCACTGTAGGGCATTTCACCTAAGGTCCCTCCCTTTGAGTCCTGAGAAGCTCTTACTTCCCAGGTCTCTGGTACATTCTGGAGGGTCCCCCCACCTCTTATGTCCTGAGGTTGCCTGTTTCTGTTCTTTCTGCTGGCCCTCAGGGCTTTAGTCCTTTTCTTCAACCCAATACCTGATTGGGTTGTTTCCCTCTTCCCCTCCCTGTTCCCTTTCCCTCCCACCCAGGTCCCTCCCTCCCTCCTCCTTCCTGTGCTTAACATTTCCACTTATTAAATAATTATATTTATAAAGCTTAAAATATTTGTTTCCAAACATTTTAGTACTTGGTTAAATGAAAAAAACATGTTCATTAGAAGAAATAATAGACTAATGACATTAACAAGGTTCTGTACACTTCCTCAGAAACAGTATTCATTACAAATGTACATATAGCATTAGACAAGGGAGACTACGTGTTACACTATAAAACAATTCTTGATGAATTTACAGTGACTGAAATGGTATGATACAGTATAATATACTGTATCTCAATATATTTAAAGCAATAGAAGAAATATAAATGCATCCTAGGACCATGGCAGAATCAAATTAGAAACTTTTATATATAAGAGAAAGATTCTTGGAAAATTGTTGAGATACTGGAAGTTAACATTTGCACATATGAATAACTCATGAGTCAAAGGAGAATTACAAGATATTTTGGGTTGAATTAAATAAAAATATGACAATTTGAGCAACTGCTGGAAGGAGGGAATTTATAGGCTTAAATGTCCATATTAAATGCCTCTATTAGAAAACAGGTATAAAACTGTTGATCTGAATTTTAATCTTAAAGTATAGAAAAGAGAGCAAATCAGACAAAACTATCAGTCCTGCCTTACCATAAAATTTAGTAAAAGCAAATTAAAGGGAGTAAAAGAAATGGTAAAGTAACAGCAGAAAGCATTGCACTAGAAATTGAACAAATGAAAAAGTCAGTGAACTCCTAGGCTCTTAAAAAAATTGATAAATCATGTTAACCTAATAAAAGGACAGACGACAAATGACAGGTCACAGAAGCTCCATAGAGACATCACTAGAGACGCAAATATTAAGAAACCTACAGAGCTAGTTCAGAACCTGACATGCCTAAAGTGCTATGTGTAATCAGACTGGGGAACCACCAAAGCACATATCTACAAACATTGTTGGATACATAGTATCATGACCAAATTTATTTTAATAAATCAAAATGTAACTAAGTATACAAACTCTTCAAAAGATATAAGTTACCAGACTCACATTATCAATAGTTCTATGTAGACCAAAGAAATTGAATACATGGCCAAAAATTTCTTCTGTTTAGAAGTTGAAATCCAAATGTCTCATCAGGTGAATTCACCAAACGAGGTAAAGAATAATGAAGGGAGTGTTGTATTACAGATCTTACTTATGAAGTAAGATGTATCATAGTCATGCAATCATAGTTATGAAGGAAAGCCAGACATTTAATTTTCTGGTCATATTTCCTTTTTAAGCAACATGAATTCTCTACAACAAAAATGCTTCACCATGCAGTATTGCTTTTTGTTAATTATATATTACCTGTACTTTGTTAATTTTAATAGAAAAGCATGAATTAACAAAAGTCTTATATAAAATTATGCTACATTATTTTATGAGGTATGATTCTGGGGATAAAACCTGTTTCCTTGAATTTTTTTTTTTACCATTTTGAATTCATTCATGTTTGGTGAGTGTTCAGAGATGTGGCTATCTACCCACAAATCACTGCCACATTAATACTGAGGACAGAATATTCACCCACCTCCAAATATTCCTCATTTCCCTCCCTTACTAGCTTATACAGCACCATTATACAATCTGTTACTGTTGAACATTTATTTAATTCTCTAGAGTACCTTTTAAATTAAGTTTATATTGTCTTCTCCTGAATGTGTTTTCACAAATGTTACATAAATTTCTAGACTCTTATGCATAATAAAATCCAGATTATTTTTATTCTATTGAAACTGTGAATTTTGTCATGAATTTAACCATCAAGTTATCAAAATTTATCAGAGTGGTCACATAGTGGGCATCTGACACCCACCATTATATGCAGGATGCCTGCCTGAAGTATGTCTGTCCTTCTAGGGCTCTGATAGTGGGCCCCTTTCACACCACAGTCCCAGGCACTGTGCCCAAGGTAATTAATCACAATTTACTCTGAGGAGGGGGATGCACTGTGGTACCTAGCTGTAACCAAGCCAATACTGCATCTGGAACCAGCACTCTAGAACACATCTTCAGGAGTAAGCTGTTTGTACAGGTGGTGAATATCAGCTTTTACTGTCCTTTTAACCATTCCCTCTCAGCTTGAGGCTACATGTGCTCTGCACTCTCCTGTGCACTTTGTATTCTCCTGTGCACTCTGCTTTTCTCCTGCACACTTTCCTTTTCTCCAACTCCCACACTCCTACACACCTCTGTGCATTTGCGTTTTACTCACTCACACCTCACACACACCACATGCACTCTCCTTTCACTCACACACACACTTCACACACTCTCTTCATACTCTCTTTCACACACTCCACAGTCTCTCCTCACTCTCTCTCCACTCACTCCCCTTTAACTTGCCCCAGTCTTTTATTGTCACTCCAAAAGCAGGAATAAAAAATACATTGTATAATCATTGTCAAATCAAATTCAAAAGAATAACCACATCCCACAAAGAATCAAGAATTATAATTGTTCCCCAAAGTTTCAAGCTTCCCCTATTCCCAGGCCTGTGGCTAAAATAATAATAATTGCAAACTTACCATTATTTAAACTTTAACTTTTAACTTATTGTATTTCAGAGCTCAGAGTCCCGAGGTCAGTGACATGAATTTTCCTGTCAAGTTCTAATGATAAATGGCATGGGCAAAGCTGCCAGGCAATGGCCAGAAAAACTCAAGTTAATCTGCTAGCTTTCTGCTTCTGTACATTGCATACAATGACTCTCCTAAGAGTTCCAGCATTTTGACTTAATTTTACTAATATATAATTTTATGCATTCTATACTTTCTTGTCCATACATATCCAAAGGAGACCAAGAACTACTCTTAAATATTGCACAAAGCTCATTTCATAACTTCAATAGTTTTTTGTTCCTTTCTGAATTAAAGTATCCCATGTTTGTGTTCCCTTATTACACTTTTCCTTTATCCCATGATTGTGTCTCTCATACTAATGCTTTTTCATGATTCCAGTAAATTCCTTCACTTTCTGTCATAGTATGCTGTCCCCAGCAATCACCAGCATGAGTCATCATTTGTCTTATTGATCTTAGCCATTTTGATTGGTGTGAGGAGGCATCTCAAAGTTATTTTGATTTACACTTCCCTGATGGGACAGGGCATTGAACATTTCTTCAGCTGTTTCTCAGTCATTGAGTTTCCTTTTTTGAGAAATCTCTGTTTAGATTTGTACTCCATTTTTAATTGGGATATTTGTTTTCTTGATATCTTGTTTTTAGAGATCCTTATATATTTTTGGTTATTAGCCCTCTATTGGATATATAGTTGGTAGAAATCTTCCCCCATTCTATAGGCTGCTGGTTTGACCAAATGATGACACCCTTTACCATGCAGAAGCTTTTAAGATTCGTGAGATCCCATTGTTGATCTCAGTGCCTATGCTAATGTTCTTTCCAGAAAGTCTTTTGTTCCGGTGAGTTCAAGGCTATATACTATATTTTTTTTTCTATCAGGTTCAGAGTATCTAGTTTTATGTTGAATTCTTTGATCCATTTTGAGTTGAGTTTGGTACAGAGTGGTAAATTTGGACTTTTCTACATGCAGCCAAATACTTTTATCAGCACAATTTATTGAAGATGCTATCTTTTTCCAGTATGCATTTATGGCTTCTTTATAAAAAAAATTTTAGCTATCTATAGGTATATGGACTTATGTCTGGGTCTTTGGTTCAATTTCATTGATCAACATGTCTATCTTTGAACCAATACCATGCATTTTTATTACTTTATGCCGTTAGTACAACTTGAAATTGAGGATAGTGATACATCCTGCAGTAATTTTGTTATTCAGGATTGTTTTAGCTACCCTGGATATATATTTTTTTTATGAAGCTGAAAACTGTCACTTCAAGATTTGAGAAGAATTGTGTTGGGATTTTGATGGGTATTTCTTTGAGTCTGTAGATTGCTCTTGGTAGGATGGCCACTTTTACTTTATTAATCCTACTTATCCATGAACCTGGAAGCTCTTTCTATCTTCTGCTATCTTCTTCAATTTCTTTCTTCAATGTCTTAAAAAGTTTATCATAAAAGTCTTTCACTTGCTTGGTTAGAGTTACCTAAGATATTTCATATTATTGAAGGCTCTTGTGAAAGCTGTCATTTGCCTGATTTCTTTCTCAGACCATTTGTCATTTGTATATAGAAGGGCTACAATTATATGTGAGTGAATTTCGTATCAGCTACTTCGCTCAAAGTAGTTATTAGCTGTGGTATTTTATTCTCTGTAGCAGTTTCACAGTGGAATGTTTAGGGTCCCTTATGTATACTATCAAATCATCTGCAAATAGAGATACTTTGACTTCTTCCTTTCCAATTTGTATCCTCTTGATTTCCTTTAGTTGGTAAGATTTTAATTGTAGGTCCTGATATTTGGTCTTGTCTTTGTTGGTGGGTGTTTTGTTTCTTGCTTTATGTTATTCTTTCTGGTTTTTAGGAGAGTATGGTGGCTGAGTGTTTCCTAGTGGGAAAGTCTTCTGGGACCCTGATAAGTGTAGTCACTGGGGATACTGGGTATAATGTGTTTCTAGGTGTTGGGAGTTGACACATAGGAGTGGAGATGAGTTGGGGGCCAGGGTGAGAGGTTCCAGAGGAGAGAGGGAAGCAGAGGTTACATCAGGATCTGCTTAGTCCCCTGGGAAATGGAGGCAGAGTGATGAGAGGCCTCAGCAGGAGGCCTGCTACAGATCTGGGTATGAGACTGGGGCATTGGGCTTGGAAAGATGGAGGGAGGAAGGGAGAGGTGAAGGTCTGTTGTTGACCTACCTTTGTTAATGGCCAGGTGGTCTACAGGTTCTTAGGGAATGGAGGCTGAGTTAAAATAATGAGTTGGGGGAAAGAAGCTTAGAGGAGTGGATCTGTGTGACCTACAGGAAATGGGGCCGGAGCAGTAGGTGATCTGCTGTAGAGCTGGGCTGAGCCTAGGATTGGTTTCGAAGGAGCTGAGATAGGTGAAGATCTGTAATTAGCTTACCTGCCTTTCTGGCTGGAGTGGCCTGCAGGTTCCCAAGGAGTGTCTGCTGGAGTTGTGGTCTGAGGTGCAGCAGTGAGTCCAGAGAAGAGTAGTTGGGAGGTAAAGACTGTGTGATCCACTGGAGAGAGACAGGGAAGAAAGGAAGGCCAAAGCAGGTGGTCTACTACAGGGCTAGGGATGAGTCTGGGGGGTTAGATTTGAATGAGCAGAGGAAAGGAGAAGATCAGCAGTTAGCCTACCTGCTTCCCTGGCCCATCTTCTTTTTAAAAGTGCATTTCTCCCTTGGTCTTGGTAGGAATGTTGGTATGCCATTGTTACCCTCTCTCTGAACTGTTCTCATTTTCTTCACAGTAAATATCAAAATTTGAGCTTCTGATCACAATTTGAAGAAGAAAGAATACTATCTTCTATCAAATTTTCCTTCTTCTCTCAAAAGTCTGTCACCGCCATCAAGACCTTTTTATTTTTAGCATTGAGAATTTCAGCCTTGTTAACTTGTTTGGTGAATAAAAGCCAATTACTGTGCAACGTTCAAAGACTCTGAAAAAAATGTAGCTGCTTTATAAGTCATACAGGTGATATGTCTTGCTTGCAGCATGGCTAACTGTATAAAGGTCATTGGGAAAATACTGATTTTCCCAGCTAGTCTGTTTGATCCTTTCTCCTAAAGCCCTCAGCAAGTGTTAATGACCACTTTAAAATCACTTAACTTAGGAATGTCCTCAGAGATTCGTGGACAAAAATGATCAAAAGGGCAAAATAGACAGATCAAAAAAATCTAGAGTTCTTTTGTGGTCTTGCCTAATGACTAATGATCATTTTATTCAGTCTTTCAAGCCTATTTTATGCAAATTCCAAAAACTGTTGTCTTCACCTTTTTCATATACTTCACAGGCATACAGATACACATACACACTCACACATACAAAACCACACACACAATCACAAACATATACACAAATACACATATACACAATCACTCACAAACACACACATATATATAATCACACACACACACAATATTGCATGTCAACACAACCACACACACAATCACACACATGCATATAAACACGCACATATACAACCACACACACAAATGCACACAATCACACCCCCCCAAACACACACATATAATTACACACACACACACACATATACATTCACACATACATACACCACTATTTCTCTATAGAATTATGTGACTACTTTTCATTTTGTGCACACTGTCAATTATACAACATACATGTATAAGGAGAATACACTTAAATGCTTTTAGAAATGTAATCTAGAGCTGGTTGAAAATAATTCGAAAAATGCTAGCTTTAATCAGGCCAAAAATCAGTTTATTGTATATGTAAGGATGGGGGAAAATTTGCCCTTTATGTGCTCAATATTATCTGGAACAAACTGACAAATACAGATAACTAATTATCTGCAGGAAATGCAGATAAAGTGATTTTAAAAAATTATAGTTTGGGGAAAGTCATAAAAGTGTGATGCCAATGCTATTCAGAAGTTTATATACATTGTTTCTGTAAGAATGAATTGGAAAGATGGACTTTTTAAAAGGTATAGTAAATAATATTTAGCAAAATGTAATTTGGAGAACTTACAGGGGCTTATAACAAAGTCTGTTTGGTAAGTACAGCAGGACAGAGGACAAAGGTGTGTGACAAAGTTGTTCCAGATGTGTGGACATGTTTTAGTCTTGCTATCAGCAATGTGAGTTTAGCTACTGAAAACTCAGAAGGAGGACCAGAGGCAGTCATCTCTTCTTTAGTAGATCTAGACTTAAGTCTGTTAAGGGACCTTCATAGAAATACTCTTTCTGCTCCAGGAAGGGTAAGAGGTAAGGACTTTGATTCTGAAGTGGATTGAAAGGCCTCTCACCATCCCAAAGTGCCTGGATTTGGAGTGCTGTCTTTTGAGCCTTAGAAAGTTCAAATTGCATAAAATGATTGACAGTTTCACCCACCCAGACAACTCACTGAAGAAGAGTTCAGCATATTTTACTTCAAACCAGAATTTGTTTTGAAGCAAATCCTGAAAGTATGGTAAGTTAAAGATACCAGGCAGCAAGTTTTCTGTAGGACTTCAGGATACCCAGAAAGTCTATTTGGAATTTTTGGTGCTAGTACTGATAAAGCAAAGACTGAATTGAAAAATCTTTGGCAAGAGTCTGGAGAACTAGCTCAGTGGTTAAAAGCACTGGTTGCTCTTCTAGAGGTTCTGAGTTCAATTCCCAGCACTTACATGGAGGCTCACAACCATGTGTAATGGGATCCATTGCTATCTTCTGGTGCATAGACATACATGCATACAAAGTGCTAAAATATATGAGCAAATAAATCTTAAAAAAAATTTCTTGGCAAATTTTTTTTGGCAAGTTAAATAGTTTTCAATAAAATTGAAAAGAAGCCGGATCATGTTGTTATCTTATAGATTGCTAACAATTGGTTTTAAAGCCAAATCACTTCCTGGCATTTACTCAGAAGTAGACTAGAAAATCATGATATTGCTATGACAAAATTTCTTCCATTTCAGTCTCATTTTTTATGTGAATGATGTTGCTCAGCTTTCATATTCATTAAAACAGCTACAAGAATAGGATTAGAACTGCGGCTGAGCATTTTTCATCTTAGTAAGAAGTATTGCTCGTGGGCGGATACTGGAACTGATTAAAAAACATTCACTCCATCATTTTCCTAAGAGATACGCTTCCAGTAACGATTGACTTCTTATCCTTATTTGCCAAAATGTGTAACAAATTTATGATGTCTTGATCATTTCTATTAATAACTTTTGTAACAATTCACTTTAGAAAGAAAATTTAGGGAGTATTATAAGTACAAGAAATAGAAAAATACATTCATTTCTTTTTTCAGAAAACAGTGAAACAAGATGAGTAAAGACCCTCAGACACAGAATGAAATCCATTACGGTGAATATCAAGGGGGAAAGACGGTGTAAACTTTTTGGCAATCAAAGAAGAGCCTTCGCTCTTATTTTTAATGGATTATGTCATTACTAAAGTGCTGTGCGATACAGATTACAGAGGCCGTATTTGAAAGAGTACTGTAGGAGCTTAGACTGCCCCGTGTGTATAACATCCTGTTAGTTTACATTTTATAACTCTCTAGACCTGGGAGAGATGTTTGGCATGCAAGATGAAGGATGAGCAAGCGAACTGAACCCTGCCTGCCAACACAGATTAACCTCATTTAGTCTCCAGTATGAAAAGTAGACAACGAGGCCCACAGGGCACCGTGAGAGTCCAGTGAAGTAATAAAGACAAAGAAAGATTGCAGAATGAATGCTGTCTTGACTGTCCTACTGCGTCAAGGTAGGATGCTCAGTTGAGTTCCTTGGTTTGAGAACTGTTGGGCATTGGAACAGCTTCATTAGCACTGAGGGGGAGGGGCGTGGAGACAGCACTGAGTAGAGATATTGGGAACAGGTAGAATCCCAAGAAATAACAGAATCTTGGGTGCTACTTCATTGGGGTAAGTCCTGCGCAGGAAGCCAAGCACACCCTCGCTCTTCTACGTCTTTGTGCTTTGTACCAAATCCATGACAGTCATTGTGTAACTTAATTCTATGAACAAATCTATGTGTTTTATTTATTTTTAGTGTATCTGTTTATTTCTGAAATAGAGCCTATGAGAAGTTAAATACTTTGTCCCAGGGAGGTAAGCTAGTGAGATAAGAATCAAATCCAGGTATTTTTGTCCCTAAACCCAATCCTATCTGTATTCAAAACTGTGAGCTTAATCTGACTCTACATACTCCTTTCCAGGAAGGCTGTGATCTTGTAACCTAGGTTCTAGGAATGGTTCTTTAGGTAGGGCTGGAGACTTCAAAATCCCAGGGACCAGCCGAACTCCTCCCAGGCGTATGCCACCCCGTAGTAAGTGTTGGAATCTGGAGTTGGTTCCTGGGGTGATGCCAATGTGTTTGTGCCTCTGCTGTCTGTTAGTTCTCAGGAGGAATGTATCCTCAAGCTTAGCTAGGGCTTGGATGGCTAATGTCTTGCTCCCTATTTTAAAGTAAGTCCAATCTGTAGTCTCTCTGGGAGAGCTGATATGAGAAGACAAGACAGCTCTGTTAAGTGGAGATACTTGAACTATGTCATTCTTGTAGGAAGGCTTTGTTGGGAAACCATTACAATGCACTGCAGTAGGCCCGGTGCCAAAGGTTAGTATAATGATGGGGAGGTGGTAATGGGAAGAGGCTTTCAGCTCAGTTCATATGAGGCCTCCTTGGATAGATAAGAAACAAGAAATGCATTACATTGTAAAGAAAGTGAGATTCTCCCACCTCTGCCCCCAGCATCCCTCAATCTCTACCTGTTTTAGGGTATGGCTGGCATACCCTGGCCTCTACCCTGAACTCTCCAGCTCAGGGGCTGGGCTACCCTTCCACAGAGGCTCTTCCCTATATGATATAGACATTTTGGTTACCCACCCCTTTTTTGAACCTCCTGGCTGCTGTACCTGGTTCCCCTTTCTTCACCCCTCCCTCTTTCCCCATGTGGCCTACTTAAGCCTGGTCATGACTACTCTGGACTCTCCTAAATGTGTCTGCCTCTCGCTTTGCTCTCCCACGAATCTGTAATATACTTTTTCCTCTACCATACCTAGGAGCAGCCACCTCTTTCCTTTTGTAGTTTTTATTTATTTATTTATTTATTTATTTACTATTTTCATTCAGGCTCCATTTTAAGTAGAGACAATAGGATTGGAAAGGAGGAATGAGCATTCTTTTCAAGCATGAATGCCTTCAGGATAAGGAGTAAACACACTCAGAAAGAAGTGCAGCTTTAAAGGGGATTGTAACCTCATAGGAAGAACAACAGTATCAACTAATGGGACTGCTCAGAACTCCCAGGGAACAAACCACCAACCAAAGAGCATACACGGGCTGGTTCCTGGGCCCCACTACATATGTAGCAGAGGACTCCCTTGTCTGGGCTCAGGGGGAGGGGATGTGCTTGGTCCTGTGGCGGCTTGATGCCCCAGAGAAGGGGGATGCTAGAGGGGTGTGGTGGGTAGGTGGGGAGCACCAATGTAGAGGCAAAGGGAAAGGGGATTGAGTGGGGGGGCTTGTGGAGGGGGAACATTTGAAATGTAAATAAATAAAATAATTAATTAAAAAACAAAGTGAAAAAAAAAAAAAAAAAGCCGGGCAGTGGTGGCACACGCCTTTAATCCCAGCACTTGGGAGGCAGAGGCAGGCGGATTTCTGAGTTCCAGACCAGCCTGGTCTACAGATTTCTGTCTCGAAAAACAAAAACAAAAACAAAAACAAAAACACAAAACAAAAACACAAAACAAACAAACAAAACAAATAAAACAAACAAACAAACAAAAAAGTGCAGCTTCCTAGACCAACCAGAGGGGTCAGTATTGGAAGATAAGGCCAGGAAGTTTGTTGGAAGTCTCAGGTGATCCTTAACAGGATTACAGCTTAAGAAGTAGCTTGAGCTGGTTTTGGGTTACAAGTGAATAGAAATGGATTAGTAGAATCAGCGTGGGGCAGCCGGAAGTAGGTGTCTACTTCAGTACCAGGGTACATTCAAGGCAATAGTTCCTTAGCAAACTTTACTTTCTGCTTTACTGAAAACATGCTCTCAAAAGCTTATTTTAAAGAATAAGATATGCAGACAGGGATGCGAGGAAACCAAACCAAAGGCAAATTCAGCTAAAGTGCAGTCTAAACTGCACCCCTGCTCAGCAGTGTGAATAGCAGCTATCCTTTTCTGGTCTGGGGCAAGGGCACTAGCCTTTATGTCCTGTATTAGTCAACCATGACTGAGCATTCCCAGTGAGAAATAGTTCTGTGGAGGAGGGTGTGCTGGTGAGGGAAATGAGACAAGACACCAAAAATGCGTCCTCCTGAGGATGGGAGATGAAGTGGCTGATGGAGGCCAGCCCTCTGCTCCAGGTGGGACCTCTTGATGGTACATTTCTCTAGAGCACTCTGTGGGGCCAGACTGAGGCAACTGTCTATTCAAGACATAGTTATTTAGCTTTCTGCTTCTTCTTTCTGCAATGACGGGCATGTATTAATTGCACAAAATGGTAGATTTCTTATGACAAGTTCATGTGTATTCTTTGCTCATATTCACCCACTATTGCTGTCTTTTGGATTCCCAGCCCTGCTGGCCTTCTTTTTCCATATAGTGCCCCCTTTGCTTTCCTGTCCTTCCTTCCTGTCCATCATTTATCCTGTATTTTGTGAGAGGAAAGATGTTGTTCTCCTTGCTTTGATTTCTTGCCCCGCCCTGCCCTGTGTCCTCACACCCTTTTGTTTGGGGGAATAACTTTCCCAATGTCACAGTTCAGCTCTAAAGTGTTCCTCCTGCTGCCCTGCTATGTGTTAAAACCTGGTCTCCGGCCTGTGCTGCTACTGGGCAGTGGAACCTAGTTAGGGGACAGTCCTTGCAGCATCTCTTGAAGTGGAGGGGCTGTGGCCCTTCCTGTCATGCCTATGTTTTGCTTTTTGGCCACCATGAGATGAATAGTTCTGCCACTTCAAGCTCCCTGCCCAAATGGTCTTCCTTTCCACAGGCTTCAAAACAACAAAACCACTGACCACAGACTGAAGTCCTGAAACTGGGAGCCAAAGGTAAGTCTTCATAACTTAGTCAATAGTTGGGTATTTTGTGATCCTGATGTAAAGCTAGCACACTTATAACCCCTGCATCAGTTTCCAACTCTAGAAGTCCTGACTTAAACAGAGAGAAAGGAGATAATACTGAAGTTTGCCTTTCCTTAAGCTGGTTTTTTAGGGGGAGGGTGGGTAAGAAAATATCAGGTTTGTTTTGTTCTCCATCCTGTTAGAGACATACATTTATTATTTCTAAGGCCCATGAGAAACAGAAAGAAAACCGGAGCAATGCAGGTAAAGATACACAGGTAGTAGATGAGCAGCCTGCCCAGGCTCCCTGCTCTTTAACAGCTCTGGGCTTCCCTGTCCTAGCAAGGGAGCCTCACAGGAGTCTCACAGGTGGGTGACTCAGCTTCCCCGCTGGGTTTCCTGTGCCTCCTCTGTTCCCCACGGTGGCATCTATTCACCATGGCAGAAGTGATACTGTAAAAGTGCAGATCAGAGCACACTGCTTTCTATTTACATTTTTTGGTTCACTCTCTGCTTTATATTTCCATAATACTGATCAGCAGCTGACAATCTGTGTATCTTTCTTTGCTTCTTCTAGAATTCATGATGGTCAAGATCATGTGTGCCTGCCTTGTTTGCTGAAATATATACCCAGCACCTTGGTTCATGTTTGGCCCATTCTAAGTGCTTAGTAAATGCACTGGCTGCAGTACATTTATAAGTAAACCCAAGAAATATATATATGTAGATATAAGGGGAAATAGCTTGAAGGCAATATTTTTGAACTCTGTAGAAACTTATGGATGGATGCCTTGGTAAAAATATGAACAAATAACGGTGCTTACAGACCATGTGTGAAGGTTGTTGACAAATTGACTTCATCTTGAAAAACAGTGCTTTTGAGTGCTGGGTGGAAAATTCTTGGCCAGGTGGATATTGATTAGCACTGTTTCACACTCAAGTTCCTATTATTAAGTAAGCTTGAGGAACTGTAAATCTAAACCTTCTTGGAAAGTCATGATGATAAGGATATACAAAGATTGAAATATTTAAAGGAGAATTTAATATTAATTTTGTTTGTAGAAAAGCAAGCATTTGTGCGTTTTTTTTTTCTTCACTTTAAAAGCATGTTTTATATTAGTTTATGGATTTCAATCTTCCGATGTGGACCAATTCTTGTTCTTGGGGATGTCATGCTAAATGCATTTGCTCTTAGTTCATGCAAGGAAGCTGTGGAGAGGCAGAAGTCAAGAGGTAGTGCGGTGCGGGAAGGGAGCTTCTAGGAGTGCCAAAGCATGGGGTCAAACAGCTGCAGTCAGTCAGGGCAAGCCTGTTCTCTTCTGCTGAGTAGATGTGCCCTCTAGTGGAGACGGAGAGGAAAAATGCCCTTCTTGCGACTGAGTCTGCGGCTGTGCTCAGCAGGAACCACTTGTGGGCATTTAATTTTCAATTCCTATGTATTAAATAGAATGAAATTTCTATTTCTCAGTTATCTCAACAACATTTCAAGTGTCTAGTAGCTGCATGTAGCTAGTACCTAGTGTTCTGGAGAGCACAGCTCTAAGGACTCTCTCTTGTCAAACAGCAACCTTATAAAGCTGTTCCGCCTTTGACCAAGTCGCTCACTCACGGGCAGTCCTTGTGTATTTCACCATAGTTATCAAAAATTTCAAAACTGCTAAGATATATAGCACCATTCCTTTTACCATGTGTATGTTATTAACTTTTGCTATGCTTTTGGCTATGGCTTGAATCTGTCCATGAAGAGTTCAGCTATGAGGAGTATGGTCCTCAGGGCATCAACGTCAAGAGATGGTAGAACTGTTAGGAAATGGGGTCGAATAGGAAGAAGTTGGATCATCTGAGGGCTTCGTTCTCTAAAGACATAATGTTGGTCTCTCAGAGTGAATTGAGTGTCACAAGAAGTTGTTATTAAAACAGTAAGACCAGTTCTCCCTGGTTTCTGGCTTCTTTGTATTATCAACAATTCATCATGATGTGCTTCTATCTTTGTGATAATATCTATCCTTGGGTCCTCTCCAGAGGCTGGATTGATGAGGTAACTCCGTCTAGGACTCCTTCCCTTCCTTACCATGAGACAAACTAAATCTTTGTTTATAAAATTTCCAGCCTCCAGTATTTTCTTATGGCGATTGGAAGCAGACCAGTATAACTCTAGTTTTTCTTTCCTTAAAATATGTTTTAAGAAGTAGTTAGTTTAAAAAAACAAACTCATATTTGTACAGTTTAAGTAAATAGACATGTTACACTAAATGTAGTTTTCTTCTAGCAAAAAAGGTATACCATTTTTATTTTTTATATTATTTTGTTAATAGAAAATTATTCTACACCTGTGATGGTTAATAGTCTCAATTTGACAGGTTCTAGAATAGTCTAGAAAACAAGTTTCCAGGCATACTTAAAGTTAGGTTAGTCTCCAAGCATGCCCTGGGAGGATTATCTTTATTAGGTTAAGGTGAGAGGATCCATCCTAAAAGTGAGTGGTACTTGGGTCAAGGTCATCATAAAAGGAGAAGCAGGCTGAGTATGAATGTTCATCTCCCTCTGCTTTCTGACTGTGGACATGATGTGACCAGCTGCTTAAGGCTCCTGCTACCAGGGCATTTCCTGCTGTGATGGACAGTGCCTCAAAACTATGGGCCAAATAAATGTTTTCTTCCTAAATTGCTTTTGTCTACATGGTTGCCATAGCAATAAGAAAAGTGACTAATGTAACACCTAAACAAGACCGAACAAGTATTTAAAATCTTGGCTTAACGTAGTGCATTTGTTTTTAGTCACTGTGTCTTTATCTCTTTATCCAGGGTTTCAGCTTCCTCAGTGATAGCAAGGAGTAGAAAAATTACTTAGGCTTCAACCTTTTGCTATTTCTGGGAATCTAAGTTGTTCACTAAAGCAATTTGGAGTGTTTTATGACGTCTAATCTGTGTTACTTTTTCTGGACCAAACCTGGGTAGCAGACAGGAAAACTAAGAAGGAGTCATTCTTACTTGGCTGATTCACAATGGCCATGATTGTACAAGAAGATAAGATGTGATAGGATCCAAGCCCAAGCCACTGCAGATCTTTTATCTATTGTTAAAATCATTCTTTTAAAATTTCCAGTCACTTTCCTCTCCTGACCTTCTTTCAAAATTTATATTAAATATACCCATTTTTTAACCTAGAGAAATATTAATATCATAGTCTTTTTCTTTCCTTTATGATTTTAATACCAGGTGGTTGTGCTGGTGAGAACACATTTTTGTGTGATTCTTAATTGAAATGACCTCTGTTCACTGACTACATGTCCAAATATGCTGAAGATGGAGTTTTCTTCAGTATCAGTAAGCTTGGCTTTCTGTTGTATGTATGTCTATGAAGAACCTGAGGTCTACTAGTTCTAACAACTGCTGGACTAAACTTAGACCAGGGAAGCAGAGACTACCTTAGATCGTAGTCTCACCCCCTTGACAAAGCCTGAGCAACTGACTCTGTACCCCAGATAGATTCTCTTCCTACATCTGAAAATAGTTCATCTTAGAAGTCTGTCTTTGAAAATGTGGGAGAGTAGACTTTCTCATTAAGTGATTGCTAAGAAAAAGATACCTTTTCCCAGATACCTGACGTTAGCTCAACCTTACCTGTGACTATTAAATTTCAAAACTGTTGTCTACATTGGCATAGATAAGTCAGGTCTCCTGATTGAGAATTGCATTTGTCTTCTGCAGAGGCCGATTAACAAGGTCCTGATTTCAGACACTTGTGTTTCCTCATGTTGAGCAGCTTTCTTATTGTAAACACTCTGACTGTCTCAATAGGAGAAATAGGAACAATTTTGAAACTCTCAGCTTAACTCAGTTCTGAATCTGGATCTGGTTTTCATTGTATTGATCACCAGGGATTAGCTTGTACTCTGCTTATAACAAAGTATGCTGGGTCTAATGATGTACCTGTCAGTGCCTTTAACATGTTAAACAATTGGTAAGCAGGGCAAGGAGCTGAGTGGTTGGGTGGATGGGTCAAGAAGTACAGGGTGCTCTTTCTATGGAGCATTTGCAATGAGCCTGGGGAGAAAGTGGAGGACAGAAAATTTTCCAAGCTTCAGAATCACAAAGACAAACACTGCATGTTTTCTCTTAGATACAGAACCCAGATGTAAAAGTGTGTGTGTGTGTGTGTGTGTGTGTGTGTGTGTGTGTGTGTGTGTTACTTAAAATTATGTGTGTAGGTCAATAAACTAAAAATAGAACCATGAAGGGGGATGAGATCCTAAGGAGAGAGGAGAGGATAGTAATGGATACAAATGATAAGAAGTTGGAAAGAGGAACTAACTGGGGAAAGGATGAACCACCCAGTGAGGTCAGGACACATGGGAGAGGACAGTGGGAGAAAGGAATGACTCAAACAGAGTATAATGACACATACGTGTGAAAGTGCCAAAATAAAACACATGACTTTTTTATGGTGACCTAAAAATTAAAAAAAAAGCAATAATAAAGAATAATAAACTTCAAGAATTTCACTGTATTTAAAGGGAGTGAAATGGTAACAAATGCACTGACTTTATATTCAGAAACAAATTAGATTGTCCAGTAGAAAAATTCATTTCCTGGTATTGGAGTTGCTACCACATAGTTTTTTAAAATGGATTTTACATTTTAAAAATGAAAAAGCCCTTTTGTTTGTTTCTAATGATGAAAATAACTGACGGGAGGAAGAGTGGCGACATGCACATTTGTCTCTGCCTAATAGCATTTACTGAAACACAACAAAAAATAATAATAAACCAAGAAAAGTAAAGTTCATTAATGATAAAACTAGAGACGCTTTATCTCCGTAGTGCAAGCTCTGAGTAAAGGATGCCAAGAGCAGGCAGGCACCAGTGCTGCTGCTCATGGGCACAATGGGCTGGGAGAGTGGAGTGTTGGAGATGGTGAAGAAGAGTCCATTGGAGCTTCTGAAGCAGAGGAGCAAAGGTGCAAACTAAGGGGGAGCAAAACATCTTTTCTTGTGCTGGAGTGAACAGGAATTAAATTTTGTGACCAAATATTGTCATTATGTTTATCTGACCAACTTGATTCCTATGCAGTAGAATCCATGAGAATCATGAGTATTGCAGCTATGGACCAGGAAGAACAGTATATCCTCCCATGTGTACTAAGCATTTCAAGAAAAATGTCACTATTTAAAACATATTATATATTATATGATAAAATGGTCTGAGGAAAGGGATGCTTCCACAGAATGGGAGATAACAAAAAGTAGATGATAATGAAAGATTTTTTGATTTTATTTAGAAATAAAATTCCAAGTTCCGTTTCCTACACTGTAGCTGTTTGTAGAACAGCTCCATGCGCACCAACCCACCAAATGTAGCAGCAACTGGAGGAGAGAATATCCACTGCAAGACTCACCTCGTGGACAGTAGTGGTGGCCAGCATGGAAATGGTGCTTGAGTAAATCAGGAGTAGATTGAGAAGATTCAGAAACCCATTCTAATCAAGAACAAACATTGAATTTATACTAAGATATTGGTATGCAGGAAAATATTACGGAATGAAAATCATATAATCATTTTATAGAAGAAAGGATTGTGGACATTAATGCAAACGATGGATGGAAACAGAGTTTTGATACATTTACTCTAGGAAACAAAAAATTCAACTATAACCATCTGTGTTTTCAAGGAAATTAAATAAAGCAGAGATTCAAATAGTAAATGGGGAAAAGCTACCCAAAAAAAGGAAGAGAAAAGAATTATCTTTGACACATAAACATTATACAAATGTTTATTTCCCTTTAAATATACTTTGTTTATGTATGATAATATGCATACTGGTTATACTTATGTATATACCGATGATAAATAATGTATCAGGAACATTGGTTATAGTAAGAGTTAGTTCTGAGATTTTTATTAAATGCCGTTTGGATACAAAAGATTCATTCTTTTAATAGCTTTCAGGGAAGGGGCATCCAGTGAAGTTTCCATTCAGTTGAATGAACACTAGTTTATAAATTCATGAACATTCATGTGGTCTTCTGCAACAATCTAGTGAAGGGCGACATGGATTCTCTACATTCTGGAGGGCATTGCACTAGTTTCCTGCGTTACTGATCATGTTATTTGGCCTTGATGAACAGGAAGCAAATTCTAAAGTGGAAGGTAAAATTCTACCAACCAACATCCAGGGATCTGTGATACTGGTGACATTTAATATCCAGTGATTTGGTGCATGCTGATATCTCTCTTCAAGATCAAGGCCAAGTTATAGAACCTTATACTGCATGTTAGTTACAGCTGGATATTTTCCTCAATCATTTCAATCCAGGAATGCCACTATTATATGATTCTGGAGCCAGGGGCAAAAAGGAGAGTGTGCCTTTCATTATCACACTTAGTGATTTGCTTGGAGAATTTGAGCTTCTTGTCCCAGTCACCAGCACAGACAGGGTTCTATCTTAAGCCAGAGCTACTGATTGGTGGTTTTGTTACCTCTTGTCAGTATAACAAAGTAACTACAGTGTGGAGTAACTATCCCTGGTCACCACAAGGATGGATGCTGTGTAAGGAAAACAGCAGGAATAGGAATGAAATCATACGGTGCTTGCTCATTGCATAGAGTTCCCAACTCAGTCTTAGCTTTGAAAAGACAGTTACGACAAAGGCTGGTTACTGAACAGTGAACAGTAACCAGAGGCTCAGACCCCTCAGTGATGACAATTAGGGACACTGTACTAGTAAACAGTAAAAGCAAGCAGGGGTGATGGATGTGGAGGAAGGGAATCTGAGATAATAAGAGGTGGGGAAGCCAGTGATGGCCTGGAGATCAACTGTAGCTGCAGGAATGCTGTTCTTTGAATCTGTGTCACTTTAAAATTCTCATATTGAAGTTTAGGTTTCTAACAACCCCAAGGTGATGGTTTTGACTGATCTCAAACCCTGTGTGAAATCAAGGGTAACCTTGAACTTATGCTTCTGCCACTAATTCCTGAGTGCTGGATTTACAGGCATGTACTGCTACACACCATTGCATATGGTGTTGGGGACTGAAACCAGGCCTAAGTGTATGCTAGGGAAGGAAGCCCTTTATCCACTGAGCACCATTGCCTTGAAGAGGGGAAGCTCTGATCGAAGTGACTGTGTGAGGGCTAAGGGTTCTAATCTAGTGGATGAGACTTCCTTTGAAAAGAGAGTTTTTGGAAAACTTGGTTCTTCCATTTCTGTTGCTGGGAGAAGGCAGTGTTAGTCCCTTTATGATCTTCTGCTACACAAGGATGCATCAGGGCATCTGAAGATTCAACAACAGTGCATTGCTTTGTGTGTAGAGACCAATATGCTCCAGGCATAGAACCCACTGGCATACTGATGCTGGACTTTCTATTCTCTAGAGATATGGGAATGTAAATTTATATTCTTTATAAAATTACTCAGTCTGGGTATTTGACCAGCTTAAGCAAATTAAGACCACCACATTTATTCTTTTATTGTACAAAAGGACTAGAAAGCACATGCCATTGTCTGGATTAGATTCAGTTTTGTTGTTATTCTGGAAAAGAATAAGAGTTGTCAATTGATTAGTGTTCATTCCATGGAAGGGTAGAGCTCCTTTGAACAGAGAAGTCATGCACCACTAGCCAAGAAAATAAGAATCCTATTAAATCATTCTCAGGGCTTCTCATTCTCCACAGTGATGTTGAGTCTTCAGCATCACACTGAGATAATAATCCTTTGATTATCTACCAGATAGATAACAATGGAGCTGATCTGATCATTTCTATTAAGAAAAATATGGGAGAGTCCTGGAACCTTTATGAAGACAGCCTCTGTGTCCTAGCGACTGAGCAAAGACACCACCTCCACCCCAGCTGACTCTGGCCCTCCATTCTCACACACTGAATCATAAAGGAACCTGGTTGGGTATGGATAATGCCAGCACAAAAAAGAGACAGTATAATAGCTGGAGGGAGATTCATTAAAGATAGGGAGATTGAGTCTCAAAGGGGGATAGAAATTGTGAGTCAGTGGCAGAGCTGGAACTGAGACTTCTAAGTCTTTTTTGCTGGCAAATAGGAAAGCCATTAGTCTTTTATCAGCTGCTCTTTTAACTCTCACTCGGGCAGTTCACATTTCCTTCTCTTCTAGGCAGAAGCGTATACCACAATGATACTTTATCTCCTGCTTCTCACCATCTGCCCTTTTATCTTTCTTGCATTCATAAATTATTTATGATTTTGAATAGTTGCAATGCTTGTTCCTAGTATTAGTGAGAGTGCCTCTAATGCTTTCTAATTAAGCATAACATTTTCATGAGTAGAAATTTTTTATCGACTTAGGAAACTTTTTGCTCCTAACTACACATTTCTTTTCCTTTTCTTGTCTGTTTGATAGAGAAAGTGTGGTTGATTTTTAAATAGCGTATAGTAATTGTATAAACTAATGCATTTCATAACGACATTTTATACATATTTTAACATACTTTGATCGTATTTGCCCTCCCAGTGCTTCTTCCTGTACTACCCCTTCCCTTCACCTGTTACACATTATCAATAACACACCTTTACTTCCATGTCTTTTCTCCTCTAAAGTTTACATGTGAGAGTAAATGTACCATATTTCTCATTGTAAATTTAGCTTATTTTGCTTATCATGATGCACTCCAATTCCATTTATTTTCCTGAAAATGACAGTTTAATTCTTCTTTATGGATGAATAAAACACCACTGGTGGTGGTGGTGGTGGTGGTGGTGGTGGTGGTGGTGGTGTGTGTGTGTGTGTGTGTGTGTGTGTGTGTGTGTGACATTTTCTTTGCATGGTCACCTACCATTGAACACCTAGACTGATCTCTCAGCTTGGTTCTTAAGACCAGTGCAGAGGTAAACATCCATAGGCAAATATCTCTTTGGTAATCTGCCTTAGATTCTTTTAGATGTATATGCAGAAATGCTATAGGTGAACCGTGTGGTGTGCTCTTTCCTGAGGAAACTATTTCTCTTGCCTTCAGCATTCCTTAGTTGCCAGTCACTCTTAATGTAAGGTTGAGGCCTCACGGGCTCCCCATGCCCATACCTCTGTCCACTCTGACATGTCCTTGTGCAACTCATGCACAGGCAGTCATGCTGGCTGTATGGGTACAGCTCTTGACAGTACTAAGAAACACAATTTCACAGCAAAATTCCTAAGTCTCCGGCATTTGCAATCTTCCCACCCCTTCTCTTCTGTGGAAACTTTAAAATTTGATGCAATTCAATTTGTCAGTACTTGCTCTTATTTTCTGAGTTTTCAGAATCCTATTGAGAATATTCTTGCTTGCGCTTATATTTTGGTATGTTTCTCCTGTCTTCAAGTATTTAGGCCATTCTGAGTTGATTTTTGTACATAGTGAAAGACAAGGGTACGACTTTAGTCTTCTACCTGTTGATATTGAATTTTCCAAGAACTATTTGTTAAACATACTGTCTTTTATCCCAATATATGTATTTAGTCTGCTTAGTAAGAATTGGATGGATGTAGCTCTTTAGGCTTATTGTGATATCTTCAATTCTATTATTTTGATATGTTTTTTTTGCGTGTCAATGCCATACTGTTTGTATTACTATGTCTCTGTAATATAGTTTGGGACCATATATTGTGACATCGTCAGCATACTCTTTTTGCTCAATTTATTATTTTGATTATTCAGGATATTTGTGTTTCCATGAGTTTTTGAATAGTTTTTTTACCTTTGTAAAAAAAATACCATTAGAGTTTGGATAAGTATTACATTGAGTTTATACATAATTTTTAAAGATATGTCCACTTCATTACATTAACTCTGCTGATCCACAAACATAGGAGAGAGGCCTTTCCATATTTTAATGTTATTTTAAAATTTAAATTTATGCATTAGGTATTCTTTAATGGATTGATTTTTAACTTGTTTATTTTGTGATTTGTGGTTGTATAGAAAAGCTACAGATTTTTAAAAATAGTTTTGCATCCTGATAACATGGTAAAAATATTTGTTGTATTTAAGCATTTTCTGATGAGTTCTTTAAGTTCTTTTATATAAAGGATACATCACTTGCAAACAGGTTATTTTTACTTTTTAAATTTGCATTTATATCCCTTGTCTTCTTCATCTTATTACTAAGGTGAGATTTCAAGCACTGTATTAAGCAAAAGTAGTGACAGTGTAAACCCTTGTCTTATTCCTGCTTTTGGATGAAATGCTTTCAGTTTTTTTTCCATATTCAGTGCAATATTGGCTATGGGCTTATCAAATATACTTCTTATTATGTTGATTGTTTTTATTATGTTTTTTATTTGTTCTTTAATCTTTTTATACAGTCTAGACTTTATCCTCCTCCTGATCCACCTTCTGACTGTTCCTCATCCCATACCTCCTCCTCCCTTCCCCCTCCCCACCCTGTCTCCAAGAGGATGTCCCACCACCCACCCCACCAGACCTCCCCACTCCCTGAGGCTTCAAGTCTCTTGAGGGTTAGGTGCATCTTCTCTCGATGAGCCCAGACCCAGCAGTCTTCTGCTGTATATGTGTTTGGACCTCATATCAGCTGGTGTATGCTGCCTGGATGGTGGATCAGTGTCTGAGAGATCCTGAGGATCCAGGTTAGTTGAGACTGCTGGTCTTCCTGTAGGGCTGCCCTCCTCCTCAGCTTCTTCCAGCTTTCCCCTAATTCAACCACGGGGGTCAGCAGCTTCTGTCCATTGGTTGAGTGCAAATATCTGTATCTTACTCTTTTAGTTGGGTGTTGGGTCTTTCAGAGAGAAGTCATGATAGGCCCCCCTTTAAGCACACTAAAGCCTTAGTAATAGTATCAGGCCTTGGAGCCTCTCCTTGAGCTAGATTCCAATTTGGGCCTGTCACTGGAGCTCCTTTGTATTAGGCTCTTCTCCATTTTTATCCCTGAAGTTCTTTCAGACAGGAACAATTATGGGTCTGAGTTTTTGTCTGTGGGATGGCAACCCCTTCCCTCCATTTGATGTCTTTCTACTGGAAGTGTGCTCCACAAGTTCCCTCTCCCTATTGTAGGGCATTTCATCTAAGGTCCCTCCCTTTGACTCCTGAGAGTCTCTCACCTCCTAGGTATCTGGTTCATGCTAGAGAGTTCCCCTACCACCTACCTTCCAAGATTGCCTTTTCCATTCTTTCTGCTGGCCCTCAGGGCTTCAGTTCTGTCCCCCCCCCCCCCCCAATACATGATCATGCTCCCCTCTTCCTCTTCCTCTCCCCTTTCCCACTTAGGTCCCTTCCTCCCTCCCCTCCTCCTGTGATTGCTTTCTTCTCCCTCCAAAGTGAAAATGAGGCATTCTCACTTGGACCCTTCAGCTTGTTAACCTTGAGTTCTGTGGATTGTATCCCAAGTATTCTGTATTCTTTTGGCTAATATCCACTTATTAATGAGTACATACCATGCATGTCCTTTTGGGTCTGAGTTACCTCACTCACATCATGAATTTTACAAGCAAATGGATGGCACTAGAAAATATCCTGAGTGGGGTTTATTATGTTTTTTAAAAATTTAAAAAAGATTTATAAATAAGTATTTGTGTGAATATAAAACTTGGTCTTCTCTAACATCCTTCCTATCTTTGATGAAATGATTCCAGAAGTAGGGTGCTTAATTTCTAAACAATGTGATTCAAAATTATTCTTTGAAATGAACTTTAAGTTCTATGATTTGAACTTAAATTTTCAAATCATTATTGCTTGTCCTGTCATAAGCAAGAAGCACAGACTAAACTTACCCTATTTCATTACCTTCTTATCTCATACACTGTTTAATAGCGTTTGATTCCAGTATTTACCTTTGTGAAATATATTCTAGTTTGTCACACTTCTTAATTTGTAGACTGGCCTAATTTACAGCAGGGTCTGGGACTATATTGCGTTAGCTAGTAAAATGTGGTAAGAGTGTGGATGCAACATGCAGCTATTCACATAGAAAAAAATCCTAGGTAAAGGAGAGCTGGGTGAGTAGTTCACCTTATGTTGGGACTGGTGGCAATTTAAAGGAATTAGTGCTCAACGGGCTTTGGCATAAGGCAGCATTGGCTGGAGTTCATGTTCGCTGTTTACTAACTATACTCTCTGAATAAGTGCCTTGACCTCTCTGAGTCCCAATAGGGTTTGAATAATCCAATTTACAAAAACTTTGGAATGACGACTGACATGTAGTAAATGCTTAATTAATGTTTCTTGATGTCATTATTTTTATTATTTTAGAGAACAACATTTTTGCTGCAATTATTACTTGGATCTAGTCAGTCAGAAATCTATAATGTCTGGGAGTGTTACTTAACTAAGATTATAGAATCGTAAAAATGTGACCTGAAAATAACTGAGGTTGTGTGGTGAAACTGGGAAATATAGCTGAATTCCAGGCACAGCAGAATAAATTTTATCTTAGTTCTGAGGTCAGAGTTTCAACCTCTTTCTCTCCACTTTCTACTTGCTCCTTGCTACAGCAGAAGGAGAAAATTTGGGGGAATGTGGCAGCAGTTAGACTCCTTAAGGAGAATCTGGGCCACTAGGATAGGAAGTATACCTGCCTCTCTTCTTTTCTTAGGCTTCTGGATAGTAAGACATAAGTGTAGAGCAAGCATGCTTAACTCTGGCTGGGAGGGGCCGCCTGCCTTCCTGGGGTTTGGTTCCTTTATCTACAATGGGTCATGTCAATTCATCTTCAGTTTAGTAGAAGCCTCATTTTGGCTACTTGTTTAAGTGATTTCCTTCAATATTTAACAAGGATGATTGACATATTTTATGGTATTGGAAATCAAATACAGGGCCTTCTGTATGTGCACTTGGCAAGTTCTCTGTATTTGAGCTGCATCCCGCCCACTGATGATTGACACTTTAATTTATTTCTAGTGTTAATCTACAACCACGGCAACTGTAAAATGAAATTCCGTTATCAATTTCCATTTCCTTGGCCATTGGTTGAATTATTACTTTATTTACACATTAATTTGTACATTTATTTTAGATATTTAATATTCAAATATTTACTGAGCACCTTCTGTGTGCCAGAGACTTCTTTAGGCAATGAAACCACAATAGTGCACAAAACAGACTGAAGTTTTTACCGGCATGAGACCTGGGGCAGAAAAGTCAAACCATAAATAATAAAAGTTAATAAAACATCAAACTGTTTATAAATAGAAACTGTATACAGTGGTGAATGCTGCTGAGGGAAATGTTATAATTGTAGTGACTGGCTGTATAAAACCTCCACTTTGTGTCAAGCACTTTCAAAGAACAATATGTTAATTTTTTAAAGTTTTACTTATTTATTAGTGTGTGTGTGAGAGAGAGAGATAAAAAGAGACAGGGGTAAGTAAATAAATTGATCCTTTCCTATCACGTTGTGGGATCTAGAGATTGAACTTAGGTCATCAAGCTTGGCTACAAGTACCTTTATTTATTAAGCAATCTTGCCAACCCCGTAATTCTTATATCATTGCTGGTACCTACAATGCAGGTTCTTCACAAAAGCATGGGCATGGCTGGAAGGTTGCCATATAGCTAGCCATTGGCCATTCTAGTGTCAAGCCCAGGCAGTCTGACTCCAAAGTTCATAAATATAAAATATCAGATTGTGCTACCTCTCAAAACATATTAGCCATGGCTGCTCTTCCCCTGGACTTTTCTTCCTTTCATTAAGGCACTACTTTTTAATCTGTATATAGATCTGCTCAGAGTTCACTAGAAGTCGATATTTATCAGATTTGTGCTTCTAAGGAATATTGTTACCTCCATGTATTTTGCAGAGTATAATTTTGAATCGGCCCAGGATGGCCTGTGTCTGCATTTTCTAGGGCCTGTTGCCTCCTGTCGCTCTCTGATCTGACAGCCTGTCTTCTGTGTTTGAGCAGCGTTCTGGTTTTGCTCTAGTCACACAGGGAGCTGGTTCTCCCTGGTTTCCTGGTTGAATGTCTATCTGCCATGATTGTGGCCACTAGGGGGTGTTCTTGTTGTACCATTTCACATCCACACTTAACACAGGTAATAGTTGCGAATCTAAGTGGCTACTCAAACACTATGGTTCCTTTTCCAAACCACAGCACATATAAATGCATTATTTCTAACAGATATGTAAACAATCACTATCTAGTACCTTATGTGATGAAGTATTAAAAATTAAAGTTAATAGGATGTCTTGATGTTAATAATTTGTGTCGGTAGCCGACATTCGAAGATGGCGCCGACTGTCTGCCTGCCTCTTCAGACTTTTCTGGTAAACAGGTATTCTGCACATGCGTCAGCATGATTCTGGGGTGTGCCCCTCCTGAGTGGGCATATGCTAATGAGGTATTGTAGCTAGCCTTAGCCAATCTTTGCATTGGCAACCCCTGCTCCTCTATATCAGCAGCGCCCTTCGGCTGCACGGGGGTCCCCTGTAGTATTTTTATAGTTCCTACAATAAAGACTTTTGAGAAGAATCCAACCGTGTTGCGTCTGCTTGCTGAACGAGTTGGGCATGACAAATTTGTAAATATTTAAAATATGTAAATGTAATTATAATATTTGTAAAATAAAAAATGATTGCAATGACTTTAGTATGTTTTGAAAGTGACAACATTATATTTCATAAGGAAAACTTACTGAAAAATTAAAAGATTTTTCACTAATAACATTCTGCCACCAAATTCTAGAGGGTAACCAATAGTCTACAGTGTTTTGGGGTCTTGAAGATAGAATGTGGAGCTGTGAAGCTGGTAGTGAAGATTCCCCAAACTCGGAAGACCCTTACTCAAGTCTTGGGAAGTCGAGGCCATCCAAAAATCTCAAGACACTGTATCTGGATGCAATCAGCAGAGGTTTATTGGGGGAGAGAATTGGCTAGCCAAGGTCAAACTGCATACTCGGGCAGGAGTAGAGTTTGACCTGGAGTGGCGGGCTAAGAAGCCTTTTAAAGAGGAAAACCACAAACCAGGGGAGTGAGGAGAGGGTGAGGGGTTGTCAAGGATACATAACATAAAAATAGTGGAACATTCCAGAGGAGCCCAAACCTAAATGATACAGGATCATGTGGAAAGCACTCTGCACACTCATTCTTCTCAAGAATGTAGTCTTACCATGTCACTGTGCCTTACCTTGTCATTACCAACTATTTCAGGTTAAACTATTTTTCACTCGCTCTGGTCACAGTCCTGCCTAGATGACTTGCATCTTTTTTTTGGTCAGGAATGTGTCTTCCTACTTTGGGCCTACTCCACTCACAGGTGGGTTCTTTTCCCTGAGGCTTGAGGAATGTTAATACTTTTCCCAGGATGTATCCCAGGGCAGTGAAGGCCTGAAATCTTACATTCAGTTCCTCCTTCTTGGAACTAGTGAGCCTGTATATTTTATAAAATGGTCTTTATAATTTTTCACTCTACATCAGTTACCTAGAAACTACATTTATACTGGATAGCTTTTATAGTGTTGGAAGGTCCTATGCATCTTACTAAAAAAGAAAAGTAAGCATCAGTCATACTGAGCTGTGGATCCTGTGAGCTCCAATAATGACTGGGCTGTCAAGACATGCCCACTGGTGCAATAGTGTCACAGACAGCAGAGAGTGACCAAACATCTTTTCATTGAAGATAAGGCCTGTTCTACAAGATAAAAACTATACCTGACACCACTATTGGGATGAGAACCCATGGCTAGATAGGCCATAGGCCCTAGGGGAAAGAACCTACTATTATTCTGCTAAATGGACAAAATATTAAATTACTAATGGCATCATTATATCCATAGATTAAGGTGAATCTTACCTCTCATCAGAGAAGCTTCTCTTTGCAGTAAATGGCAGTCAGAGATCCATAGCTGGCCAAATTGTAAAGAATAAGAGACTAATGAATAAGAGACTCAGCCCTAAGTGGAATATATCTGGGGTGTCTTCCCACATTTGGTTTGGCAGGACTGCTCAGGAGTCACTGCAGAAGAGGAAACAGAGAGGATATGAGAGCCAGAGGAAAACAGTATTTTGTGGATAGAGCAGGGGAGCTGCACATGTGAACACACAAGCAGTTGTGACAGCATGCACAAGACCTGTCAAACACAAAACAAATTTGAGAGCGGAGAGGAGAATTGGGCATGAAGTTCTATCCCGAGCTGAGAAGCTATTGGAAATTTTTAGCTGATGGGAAAGGAAGAATTCTGATAAGTTGATGCTATTTCACTGGGAGTTTATATATCCAAGAATATTTGGGTAGCACAAACTGGTCGTGGTATGGAAAAAAGACACAAAATTAGGTGGGAAGGGAAGGGGACATGGATCTGGGGAAGGGAAGGTGGAGACAACTGACAAATTTCATTGGTACAGGTGTACTTAATGAGGTTACTAGAATCCTGGTCTCTTCACCTCTCTTTGCTTCCTTGTTACTAAGAGGTAAGTAGTAGAAACACCACACCTTCCCCACTGTGATGTTCTGCTTTGTTACAGGTCCTAAAACAACAATCTCTACCAAGCATGTGCCTGGAACCACCAAAACAGTTGAATCCTGTACTGCCCTTTAGTTTTCTCTTAATATGCATTTCTATTCAGAGTAAGATGGTTCTTGTAAATAGTTGAATTGTTTTCCATAAACAAAAATCGTGAGTGTAGAAATGTATTTTGAACACCTAGGCAAAAGCGGTGTTTGCTTGATACAAGAAAATTATTTTACTATTGGTTTTTTCCTTTTACATTTCTGTGTAAAAATTACAAAACACAGAGGAGAATAAATGGGAAAGTGGAAAAAAAAAAAAACACCTAAAATCTTGCTTCTGGTGTCAGTTTGTCCCAAGCTTGAGAGAATGAGCTGAGTCTTATTTAATTTTTAGCTTGCCAGAGAAAAATTGATACTGGTCTGAAATTGGTTGATAAGTGATACTAAGGTAATGCTTCTTTGGTTTTTAGTTTGGTTGTTTGGTTGTTTTTTTTGTTTTGTTTTTCTGAGACAGGGTTTCTCTGTGTAGTCCTGGCTGTCCTAGAACTCACTCTGTAGACCAGGCTGGCCTTCAACTCAGAAATCTGACTGCCTCTGCCCCCAAGTGCTGGGACTAAAGGTGTGCGCCACCACTGCCAGGTGCTTCTCTGTTTTTAAACAGTGCAGCCTAGGCTGGGCCTCAACTCCTGATTTTCCCGCCTCATACACCACTAGATCTGACCCAACAGTTTTGCAGGTGTTTAAGGCTCACTTGATCTCAGTGAGGTTCCAGTTACTGGGTGTCTTAGGGTTTTATTGGTGCAAAGAGGCACCACGATGTAAAGGCAAACATTTAACTGGAGTTGGCTTACAGTTTCAGAGGTTCACCATTATCATCATCGTGGGACACATGGCATTGTGCAGGCAGACTTGGTGCTGGAGGAGCCAAGGGTTCTACATCCTGATCCAAAGGCAGCCAGAAGATGACTCTTCAGCACTGGGCAGAGATTGAGTACTAGGAGCCCTCAAAGCTCCACACAGTGACAGACTTCCTCCAACAAGGCCAGACCTACTACAAGGCCACACTTTCTAATTGTATCACTTCCTATGGGCCAAGTGTATCCAAACCACCACACTGAGGCTCAGGAGGGAGTTATAATACTATTGTTTTGGCAGCAACCAAGCCCTCTCTGAAATTGCTTGCAGAGGGCAATGGTTCTGTGATTAAAAACAAACACAGAATCCTAAGGTTGGAAAATACATGAACTCAGTCTTCTGATAGCTGCTTTTCCTTGTATAGTCAAAGATCCCTGGGACCCCAGGAATGTGCTGAGTCTCTGAAGCTCAGAGACACGCAATATCCCAACCTAGAGCTATGCAGCTCACAAGTGTGTGATGACACATGGTGCAGTATCCTGATAGACAGAACTAAGGTGAAGAGAGGGGACATGGGACCCCAACCAAGAACAATGACTGAGAACATAGTATCTGTTTCATTTTATTGCTTATGTAATGCTTATATTTCTATTGTTAACTCATTTTTATTTTCAATTTTTATGTATATACATGTTTTTAAATTTTTTATAGTATGTATACTAAATGTACATTTGTATTTAAGTGTTCAATTAGTATGTTGTATTGGAAAGGGCTCATCTGATACCTTTTCTGTACTGTTTTTCATACCTCTAGCCCACATCCATTTTCATCATTACACCTTCTTGCCTCTTCCTCCTGATCCTCTGTTTTACTATCTGAAGAAATTGATACCCTTAGTCCAAAACATCCCACAAACCTTTTAACTGCATTTTCCCAAACCAGAACCCTAGGGCCTGTTTTTCCATTGGACTACTCTAGGCTGCTGCTGAAAAGTACTTCCTACTTTGAGGGAGGGTTTCTCCTTTCAGTTAATCCTTCCTGGGAATGCCCACAGGCCCACCCACAAGCATATCTCTTAGTTGGTTTCAGATTCAGTCAAGCTAATTATCAGTGTTTATCATCACAAATACCTATTTCAGGGGCTTGCTTTGAACAGTAAAGTGAGTCTGATGACTTAAGTATGCTTGGCTCAGGGATAGACACTATTAGGAGGTGTGGTCTTGTTGGAGTAGGTGTGGAAGAAATGTGTCACTGTGGGTATGGGTTTTGAGATCCTCATCCTAGCTGCCTAGAAGCCAGTTTTCTAGCTGCCTTCTGAACAGACTGGGGCAGTTGATCATGAGAGGTGCTTTGACATGCCTGCATAATAGTGTGGTTATAGTCTGCTGTGCTCTAAAATGCAGCTTGTAAGCCGTTCAATCTTTCCTGGATCGTCTGACAGCCTATGTGCAATTGTCTATTGTTATTGTTTTCTTCATAAGTCTTATGATTTTTCCAGTCTATATACTGATGGGAGTTTGCAGAGTAGTGATTGACAGACATGGTAGGAGAAACCACAGCTTGAAATCTACTTGAGATTCCTTCTGAGTGTTCGCTATGATTTCCAGATCTAAGTAAAATTCCAGAAGGTTCCAGTGATTTGGAGCCTGTGGTTTGATGACTTAGATGGGCAGTGGACACAGTAAATGGTTGTGTGGTTCTTGGTGCTGCTTTGAAGAGGCTTATTTACACCATACTTTACTTCTTCAGCTCTATGTGTGGGACCTGAAGGGTTGTTTCTATTGAGTAGCAAGTCTACCACCTTCTTAGAAGGCACAATGACAGTCCTCACACTCTCACTGGTATTTGACTTTGCAGCATCTGTTGGTGATGGAGGCACTTGTATTTCTATTTTATAGGCCCTACCAGATTGTACCAGGATGATGTACTGGTTTTCTGCTGGTTCAGTAATGAGTTGGGAGGAGATATTTCAACTGTGCTGTGACTGAAGGAATGGATGGGAACCAGGGATAGCAAACTGGTGGAGGTTCAGGTATGTTATGGGCATTGCCGCTGTATGCTTCCTTGCTTTTCAGGTAGGCATCTTGAGAATATGCCTCTTGGTGAATGTCTTCATTCTTCAGCATAACAATGAGCTCCAGTGGGGTACCACTGTCCTGAATGAGAGCAGTTAGTTGGGAATAGGTCTTTCCCATGATACTTTCTCCATTGACTTTAAACATCTGCCACCTGTGCATAACCCAGCCTCAGAGGCTGGTCCTCCTTCCTTTGCTTGTTTAACATATATGGTATCCATCAGCTCCAATCAGTTCCTTTGCTTTCCTCCTCTGTTTCCTTCATCCTTATATGAAAACTGAATTGCACACTCTGGGGGATTAAACAATGATGTGCCTTAATATAAAACCAAATGCTTAAGATGTTCTCTTCATTTAGGTTGCTACTTTATCTGAATAGTCTTGATCCATGCTATCATATCATCTCTGTTTTCAGCCTGGAACAAGCACTCACAGTCAGATGTGGTAAGTCAGAACACATTTCTCCTGTTGGTCTTACTGTACGAGATGTCTGTCAGGCAAGTGTTGACATGATGGGCTGCTCTTCCTCTGATGTTGTTTGCTCTCTTCTGTCTTTGTACATGTAAAGTGAATGGTCCCTAAGGACAACATACGTCTGCTTCCATGTCCTAATACTGCCACTGACTCACTTGCCCTTATCGATGACAAGTTGGCGGAACTGGAGCCACCCTTCATTGGCTGCATCACTCAACACCCTTAGAGGAAGAGTCCTTTCTGGGTCCAGTCTTCTGACGACTTCTGGTTGTGATCTTGAGTCCCTTCAGGCTAGACATGTGCTTAAAGGATAACTTTGCATCTTTTCTCTTATCATCTAGTCCTTCGTCATAGGATTTTGATCTATGTATTTGAGTTGTGGTGTCTGTCCATTCAGGCTGGGAGTTTCAACAGATTCTTGGTCGTGGGAGAGCTGATGTTGAATCAAAGGAGCAGAGATCGTGAGGCTGGGAAGAACAGTTACAATGGAAGGGGTCTGGGAGGTGGAAGCTGAGATAACAACACAGGGATATATGCAGTCTCGTGATCTCTAGAACTGGTCAGTTAATCTATAAAATGGAAACCAGGGAATCACCAGGAGGACAGTGCTTGAAGCCTTCCTCTCCTCCATTCTTTTTATATGGACCTCTCTGTGAGTGTTGTTTGGCAGCCAACAGGTGGTACTACTCCGACACCAGAGAAAAATAAGCTTTCAGAGTTCCTTTCTATGATTATTTCCTTTACCCCTTCCTGAGCTGGGTCTCAGAGTGGACTTCTGGTGACAACTTCTGTCTTAGGGTTTTACTGGTGTGTAGAGACACGACGACCAAGGCAACTCTTATATAGGACAACATTTAATTGGGGCCACCTTACAGGTTCAGAGGTTCAGTCTATTATTATCAAGGTGAGAGCATGGCAAAGTCCCTGTTCAGAGGCAGCTAGGAGAAGACTGACGTCCATGGAGCTAGGATGAAGATCTCAAAGCCCACACCCACAGTGACACACTTCCTCCACATCTACTCCAACAAGGCCATACCTCCTAATAGTGCCATTCCCTGGGCCGAGCATATTCAAACTACCACAGTGAGGAACATTTCCAAATGCCTGGAAATTTGGATGTGGAAAGGGTAAAACTTGCCACTGGTCTGTGGAAACAATCTCACATGTCAGCTCTATCTCAAGTTTCTATAGACTTATCTAAAGCTGGTTCTCTTTGATGGATTTCTGTAGAGCTGGTGATTTACAATGTGAAACTCCTGAGAGTGGTGAGCTAAAAGAGCTTTCAGGCAATATATCCACCACAGGAATTTTAGTATGCTCTATGTTGTCCCAAACCTATTTAGTGTGGGTTAGAGATGCTGTGTCATCAATCTGAATGTAAACATAAGCCTCTTTGCAAAAACCCTGGAGACAAATTACAAATCATGACCTGTAGATGAACCTAGGGCATTTATGAGTCCTCTTGGATGAGTTCCAAGATGCCATTACAGAGTCTTGCATTTACTCATTGGTGGATTTAAGCATAACTGTGCCCTGCCTTACCATGCTAAAGAATAGTGGTTAAGGAGTGATCTGCTTATTCCATATAGGCCAGCAAAAAACACTAAAATCACTCAGAGAGGGTAGGCATAACAACGAGTGTGATACCAGTACAGATGATGTTTATCTTAGTCTACTTGGACTGTACAACGAAATATCCTAGTAGACCACTTAAATCATGGAAATTTATTTTTAGTGAGTCCTGAAATTGAGACATCTGATGGAGATCTTGGGAGGGTGAGTCCCATTCTGGGCTTCTTCTTTCAACTTGTAGGCACACATCATCTTGCTGTGGAGTCAAATACTCACTGTTTGCATCAGGACACAGGGAGAGCTCTGATGCCTTTCCTTCTAATAAGGACACATAAATATCTTTATCATGGGTGTTTCCCTCATCAGTGCTCCTAAACCTACCTATTTCCAAGGGCTCCATTCTCAAATACCACCATGTTACCGTTAGAATTTTAACGTATGGATGAGGGTGAGGATCCAAATATTCAACCCATAGGAGGAGCATTTAGGGTGTCAGAAGACCACAAATGCAAAAGACACCTCAGCTTTTAATATGATTGTTTCTCCCTTTATTACAAAAATGAGTTGGTTTTCTCATGAAGCCATCATTCCCTCCTCCAAAACACACCTAATTTAGTGTAAAGACAAGGTGAACATTGGGCTCTGAGAATTATTTCATAATTTATGCTGTTGTTCAAGTGCCACCTACTCATTACCAAATATTATAATTTTGAATGAAACATTGCTCTGCATTTTAGTCAGAGCAGAGACTGTTAATTGTAAATTCAGAAATGGTTGCAGAAGCTTGCATATGAAAACCCTAAGACATGATAAGTAGAGTTTTTTGTTTGTTTTTATCTATTTATTATACAAATTAGACATCCATGGAGTCTTCTCACTACCAACTCCTCTAGCACAGACACCCATGCTTCATTCTTCTAGCTATGCCATTTTGGATATTTCTATTCCATAAACTGAACTTCATTGCAGGTATAGTTTCTGTATTCATGGTGAAAGTTTCTATGAGTGGAACACACCAACATGATCTTTTAACTTTCCACAGACCTTTGTCCTGAGAACAGCTGTCTCTATGAATATTTCATTAGCCAGTGTTTACTCCTAATGCTCATTTTCCTTGTCTTTTAAACAACTGCATCATCCTCATTCTAAGTTTCTAGGCTTATTGACTTTTCTCTTAGCAGATACCATTTTCTGTTTCCTCCACTACCATGTAGGCTGACACAGGAGTTATCTCTAAGTAGAGACAATGACTATGTGCTGCTCATGGGTTATAGTTGGTGTCACAACAATAGTAATGATTTATCAAATACTGGAATAGCAAAGGCCATAAAATACAAAAACAGCCACTAGAATTCAGGAATGTATCCACCCAAAAGAGAAAAACTGGGACCCTCCACATGTCCTCAAATGTCAAGATGTTGACTTGAGCTCTAAGCCTCAGTTTGCTTCCTCCCTTCCTGGATACATCAGGCTAAAGCTCTTTCTGATACCAACCAAGGTGTCTGATGGTTAATGATTCTTCTTGTAGGAATTGTGAAGTTCTCTGGGTCCTTACAAATACCTGCTAAATGTGGTGTTCAAAGCCATATCCAAATAATTAACCCATGTGCTCATAGAGCCTAGTGACATATCCCTTTCCTGCTTGAAGCTAACAAGTCACTATCCTTTAGCTGTTTGTAATTTAATGTGGACTTTTTACAGTGTGGAGTGTGGATACAACTTACTGGTAGGATGTTCTTCTATGTGCTCTGAGGACTATTTTGTAATTTATGCTGTTGTTTACATGTTACCTACTCATTACCAAATATGCAAGGTTCTGAACTTGATCCCCCAAACTGCAAACACAACAACCACGATATCTACTTTTTGTTTATCAGGATTCTCTGACACCCCACAGCAGAACCTAAAGTTGTAAGAACAATAAACAGAAATTCTTTAATAAGGTCACTGGGAATGAGAGGTACCAATACTCTTTCACATCTTAGCTGTGTTTTGAGTTATCAAGGACATGGCATATATAACATTCTTGGTACTATCCTGGAATTTAAATTATCTTCCTACTTAGGGCAGGCCATTTGGATCTGTGTGCGTTTTTGGAGGTTTTCAGTTTTGTCATATATTCAAGAACACTCTGTTGCTCTGAGTCTATACTTAATGTATATTAGATACATTTTATATTTAGTTTGTAGGGAAGAACAGGGTTAGTGATGATAAGTAAAAGAAGACGCTACAGGAATACATAGCCAATAACTGACCTTTGGTAATTTGAAATTGTTTGATCTTTTATTTCAAGCCAGGGAATTCTGTATTATACCAGTCAAAATATTGACCTTAGTTACTAACCTTGATACATTAATTTTTCTCAGTATTTTAGGTGATTGAGCATCAGTTTGTGAGACTCACCTTTTACTAGAAAGAATTAATTCAATAACTAAAAACTATCAGTTCACCCTTGTTCAGGTATTGTTTATTAACACTATTTGAGAATATCCTTTTAAATTTTTTCAGAAAATAATGATGCAAGATATGGGATAGCCAGGGCTCTGCTATACAGAGAAACCCTGTCTCAAAAACCAATAATAATAGTAATCAGTACCTACTAAGATACTTAGTAAATTATGTACTAAACATGTTTATACACGCACTATTACACATGTGTAGTCCTTAACCTTACGAGTATCCAGAGTTATATAGGCATATATTTAGCACTTAACTTAGGTAATAAATGGTGCCTTACATTGCTATTATTATACTCCATTACAAAGAAGCTGTATTCCCTGGGAAAGAGTACACTAAGCTGTGAGCTTCCTGTCCCACATGTTACATGAGTGTTCCATTTACAAACTCAGGGTCAAAGCTGCTTTATTGGCAAACAAATGAGTTGAGATTTGTGGTGGAATTGGGAACTGGATTTTATAAAATATAAACAACCTCCTGACTGCATGCACAGTTACCTAAAATTTAGCCATGAGCTCGTCAGTCCTTAGGGTCATTGGCATTTTTAGTAGGGAAAGGGTTAGTTCTTTAATGATTCTAAAGTCTTCCTGCCTCTGTCTCACAGCTCCTGTTTGCCTCCGTTTAATTGTGAATCTGGAATGATATCATTGTCTTATAAAGGCAGCATATCACTTCTCCCTCCGTCTCTTCTTCCTCCCTTCCCCTCTCCTCTTCTATGTATCTCTTCTTGTGCAGAAACTCTATATAGGACTTAGTACCTGCCAGGCAATGCTCTACTATGGAGTTCTATGCACATCTGGTAACACTTTAAAAAACGACAACAAAAACAAAAACAATCTTATCTACCACCTTCAGGTTCTGAAACTGCCATGGCTATCTGACTACTTGCTAGCTCAGCCACCACTAGTCTCTTAGAACTTCTGCTTGCAGACCACTGATTGCCAATAATTACAACTGGGGACCAGAAGCACAGAATCTTTTATATGACAAAACACATAGTCCAAAATTTCCATGTTTGTCTTCACTAACTAGCTACCTTCCTCTCAACTCTACTGTCTATCAAGCCAGAGCTCCAAAATTCTACATTTAATTGTCCATATTAAGAGTGGAAAACTTATCCCCTCATTTTTTTTGTTTGGTTATTGTAGTGAGTTCTGTAATCTGTTACTTAAAAAACTTCTATTTTGAGTAGATCCTTGCCTTCTGGATTCTTGATCCCTGTATTTCTAACAGCTGACAACTTTGGGAATTTGTCATCTGAAGCAAATGTATCATCTCTGACATTAGGAGAGACATCCCAGCTTTCTTTTGCCAACCTCTGTATTTATATTTGTTTCCCAGATCCTTCTGCAGAATTTCCCCTAACCCAGAGTTCCAGTGGAAGCCTACCAGGGTTATGAAAAAAAGATTACAAACATCACATCGGAAGTCCTGTGGTCATGGATGCAGCAGACGTTTTAGGAGGAAGGGCTATCCAGCATGTCTGAGAATATCTTTGCTTAGGTCATTGGACTGCAGAGCTGGCCCTGGCCAACTGTTCAGAACAGGGCAATTTGTATATACAGCAACTCTCCAACTTTCATTTTCAAAAAGGATTTATTTTTATCCCCAAAATATCCTTCAATTTACTTATCTAAGAAGCCCTGCTTCTCTGGCAGCTCTCTGACTACATTAGTTGGAAGCCTCTCTGAATACCTCTGCTTGACTGCCAATCTCTGTTCAATTGACAACATCTAAGAGATGACCTCTCTGGAAGTAAGTGGAGGAATCTCTTGGGAATAGCCAAAAATCTGTTTTTGAAAACACAGCCTTGCCGGGCGGTGGTGGCGCACACCTTTAATCCCAGCACTTGGGAGGCAGAGGCAGGCGGATTTCTGAGTTCAAGGCCAGCCTGGTCTACCAAGTGAGTTCCAGGACAGCCAGAGCTACACAGAGAAACCCTGTCTCGGGAAAAAAACAAAAAAACAAAAACAAAAACGAAAACACAGCCTTTCCCAACCACTTACCATACCACTTTCCTCCAAGTATTCAACAGAGAGAAACAGCTTTATGGAAATCTCTCCTTGTGCTTTCCTTTTCAGAGCCTGCAAACCATTTCTAGCTGAGATATAGGGACTGTTTGGGTGGAACAGTAGCTTAAAGGTGTTGCCCTTGTACAGAAAGGTCCTGTCTTTAATATCCAGAGTAGGAGGTCTGTTGAATGTGAGCACAATGTAAAAGGATTTCACGTTGCAGTATGAATGATGACAGCGTTTTTAATTGAGAAGAGCATTGCTGTGCATGAGCCAAGAGATTCTTTCTGCAGCTGTTGGGAACCATTTCCTCTAAGTTTCATCCGGCAAGTCCATCATCAGGTGAGTGTCTCCTGGGCTGCCTGCCAGTTCTTGGATGGCTGAAACATTTGCCTGGGCTCCGGCTGCTCAACCCACAGTGCTCTCTGAACAGAATCAGCCAGAGTGAGTCACACAAAAAACTGTTACCTCATTTTGTCCAATTCCATTGTGTGGGCTGAAGGTTGAGTTTAGCTGGAAGAGAAAAGTAGGGATCAGAGATGAGGTGACTAATTGAGGATCTCAATTAAGAAACAACACATGAAAACATCAGAGGTCTTTAAAAAGAAGGTAAGGTCAAGGCTGTGCCCTCTGTCGGACTTTGCCACAGGGTACTTGTGAGTCACAGGCTAAGCTGGGGCAGGTACGGTGAGTTCAAGGGGGCTGTGGCAAGGATGTTAAGTAAAGTAAACAATCTGCAATGATATCTCATGTTGCCATCACTCATACTGTGGTATGAAACTTCTTTATGCTTATTTTTCTACAAAATTATATCTCATAGAAGAGTAAGAATGGCCCTTGTTTTTGCTAAATGGAAGACAGTAGCCTTTAGGAATCCTTTTATTGAGTGGCTATCCTGGTGTTAGCATAGTCCAAATGCAAGCTAGAGCCTGCCATTACCTTACAAACAAGACTCAGCTCAAACCCTTTGCACATGGGTTCTAGCTCTCGTGTGTGCTGTCCTTGGTCCTGCCTGTTGCACTCAGGTGAAACGCATTTATGTGTTTCCATCTGTCTTCAGATGTTATCAACCAACCTTTGTGCTGGGCACTGTTCTGGGTCACAAGAAGGAAACTCAAGAAAGGAATTTATACATTCTACTGGAGGAACAAGCTACCTGTCAGGGATAACACTGAGGATGGATAAGTCCTGGAAAGGAAATATTCTGATCTCATGAAGCTATTGAAGACAATTTTTTACAGTTTTAGTAAAGGTCTTTTTAGGTTTCTTCCAATAATTTCTATGTTGATAACTGACTTTCATTGACCAGTGATTAATTGCACACACAAAAAATTGATGGTGGTATGTGGTGGTGCCATGCATGTCATAGACAGGGAGAACTGCAATCGAGAACAATTTAGGGCCAGGACGATGAGCAAGTGCAAAGGTTTGGGGGACAGAAAAGATGTGGTGGATGAGTTGAAATAGCTACAAAGCCAGAGTTAGTTTATGCATGAAGAAAGACAGGAATAGGGGAACTCCACAGATGGACAGGAGCTGAAGCAAGTAGGTCTTAAAAGCTATGAGAAAGTATACATTTATCTTAACTGTGTAGAGAATTGTCAAAATGGAAGGACCAAATAATGTGTACTTTTAGTGATTCCTCTGAGAGTTAGTCAAAGTCAGGACAATAGTTAGGTGCCAAATGGGGTTGAATATGCAGAAGGTGATGGCGGCTGTGGTGGTTTGAATAAAAATTGGCCTCAATAGGCTCATATGTTTGAATGCTTAGTCATCGGGGACATGGCACTATTTGAGAAGGATTAGAGTGATTAGGAGGTGTGGACTTGTTGGAGGAAGTAAGTCACTGGGGGATGGGCTTTGAGGTTTAAAAAGTTCCTGTCAGACCCTGTCTTCCTCCTCTCCCTCCATGGATGAAGATGCAGTGCTCACCTAGTGACCCAGCACCCGCCTGCATGCCGCCATCCTCCCCACCATGATAATAATTGGACTAAACCTCTGAAACTGTAAGAAAGCTCTCAATTAATTACATTCTTTCATAAGAGTTGCCATGGTGATGGTATCACTTCACAGCAATAAAACAGTGACTAAGATAATGCCTTAGCCTTGGTCCCAAGTAGAGATGAGGCAAAAGTAAGGATTTGAAATGTATTTGAGGACTGAGAAGAATAATTAGGGTCTCCTGGGTAGATAGAGAGGAAGGAAAGGGAAATATCAGTTGTGTTATATACTAAGATGTCTAGAAGTTGGGAACACATTTGGATAGAAAAAAAATCTTTTTAGGATGTGTTTAGAGATAATCATTAAACATCCAGTGAAGCAGTGTGTGGTATGTCCAATGCACATTCAAAAGTATCTCATTGGCCTTTTTATGAAGGTTATAAAAGGAAAAACAGTATTACATTGTTATCCTGGGTTTTCCTTTTTATTCCAGTTAGAGTTATGGGTGAAAATGTAGGCTCATACAGTCAGAGGCATTCATGGAGGAGGAGGTGAGCACTTGATGGTAGCAGTTATATCACAGGAGGCTACAGGTTCTGAATCCCCAAAAGTTACTAAGGGTTGAAATTGCTTTAGATGATTTCAGAGGACTTCCTACTAGAACATTTTCATAATGAGGTTGGTTTCTCCTGAATGCATTATTCCTGGTTCTATACCATCCAGACACAATTCCTGCCAGGAAACTGGCATAGTTTGAATGTGTCCCATACAAGATTCAGTTCTTGTCATCAAAATGGTATTAAAAGGTAGAGTTACTAAGAGGTAATTAGGTCATTGAGGGCTTTTTAAAAATTAGATTTATGGTGTGTGTGTGTGTGTGTGTGTGTGTGTGTGTGTGTGTGTACCTGTTTGTGTTTGTGTATATGTGTGCCATGGTGTGAGTATAATGGTCAGAGGACAACCTACAAGAATTAGATCTTTCTTCCCACCATACAGGTCCTGGAAGTCTAACTTAGGAACTTAGGTTATTAGGCTTGAAGGCCTTTATCTGCTGAGCCATCTTGCTGGCCCAGTGAGGGTTCTTTCTTTATTAGCAGGACTATATTTCTTGTAAAAGAGGCTTTCCAAAATGATCATTTCTCTTGTTCTTCCTTCTGCAATCTGATGACTCAGTAAGACGGACCTCTCCAGCCTTGCTTTTATGTTTCCAAGGCTCAGAAATATGACCACTCTTGCTTCTTTTTAAATTTCCCATTCTCAGCTATTCTGACAAAATAGTGCAACTAGAGCAAAACACCACCCAATACCTTATACACAATCGTGTCCTATTTGAACTAACTTGGAAGATTCTGTTATATTCAACTAAGTATCCAGATTAGTACAATGTTTTATCAATGTATTGTGAATGGCCACACATGTATGTGCCATGATCATCCATTCTTTTAGCAGTAATTGTAAAAACTTAATTTTAACTCAAAGGAAAAAATGTAATCTTAACCCAAAGATAGTCTAATTAAAGAAGATACACATTAAATAAACCCATTATAATTATCTTTCTTGGCCAAAAAAAGATTTTTAAGACAGAAGGTTTGAGAAAATAGGATCTATCCAATAAAAAATAATAGATTGATTCATGAATACCGATATATTAAGATTGGCATTCTATCTTGTATACTTTTCTGTTGCTATGATATGATACCATGTCCAAAGCACCGTATGGAAGAGTTTATTTGGGGCTACAGTTAGTGTCCATGACCGTCTTGGTGAGGAACATGCCAGCAGGCTGCAGGCCTGGTACTGGAGCAATAGCTTAAGAGCTTGCAGCTTAATTCACAAGGCAAAAAGAGCTAACTGGGAGTGGCATGAGTTTTGTGAAACCTCAAAGCCCAATCCTAGTGACACTTTTCTCCAAGTAGTCCCACTAACTGGGGATCACATATTCAAATATTTGAAGTTATGGGGCCTATTCTTATTTAAAGCATCACAGTTACCCACCTTGATTAAGTATTTGAACTGTGTGTTCTTTCTATTTCCCTTGGAACCCAAGGCCTCTGAGTAAGCTTGGTTTACTGTTGTGGGAGAATAGAAGGCCTTAATGCTTCTTGGTATTTGCTTGTTGATCCAAGAGGTACTAAAAGGAACTGTGTCTAGTATTAAGAGGCCGTTTAAGGACCTTGGCACTGGGGAGAAACCACAGCAGCCTATCACAAGCCTAATGACTCGTCTTTCACTGTATATTATGGATGGAAACTTAATCCTTCCTATTTGTAGGGTGAGTCAGCCATAGCAAATGCATTGTTTGGTATTATGAGCTATGGAAGAACTTCTTGGTGCTTTGCCAGTGATTACAACATGGCTCACCCTAAAAGCACCTAAACTACCTGTGTGGGGATTTTCTCTGGCCACAGAAGTTTGGCCACGTAGGATGGTTAAATATGCTGAAATGGGAATTAGTAGATAAATAATGTATTCCATGGGTGGAACAAATATGAGACATCTTCTTTACTGTGGACCAAGGGACATCCCGGGGAATAAGCACCAATTGCCCAGCAGTAATCTGCTCATTACTTCTCTGTAATGCCCGTCTTCCTTCTCTCTCCTTACTTCCTTGTATCCTTACTGGTGCAACTTCCTATGCAAATGGTTTGCTTCTAAATTCTTAGGATTTGCTTCTAGAGAAATGCAAAGCAAGACAATGATTAGCATTTATGCAGTACTTGCTGTTTGCTACACACTATTGTAAGCACTTTATACCTTATTTGATTGCCACATCAACCTTATAAAACAGGCAATATTATTATCCCTGCTTTATAAAGGAAGTCCAGGAATTACAAAAAGTTTCTGTGATTTGCCTTTGGCTACTTGCTAATAAATATGGGAAACAGATTTTGACTACCAGGTAGTCTCACCTTGTCATCTAAGTATTTAACTCTATTCAAAAAAGAGAATTATGCTGCCCATTATGCTAGCCACCATCTACATGCCACTACTTACTTTTAGCTTCATTAACACCACATAAAATCAAAATATTTAGCCCCTCAGTTACACTAACAATGTGCTAAAGAGTGACGTTGACTGGTGGCTACTGATTGGATACAAAACACTTTCCTAGCTAAAGAAAGTTCTATTGGTGGCAGTGATAAAAGGTGCTCTTTGACTCACAGTTTGCCTAATACTTTTGTTACTATTTAGGGGTCTTGACTGGGTTCATTTTCTCTCACAGTTAACGAAATTAAAAGGCAGAAAGAATCTTGAGCTCAACAGGTAGCAGGAGAGAAATCTTAAACATAAAAGACAGAAATAGATGGAATCAGCAGTTGAAGAAAGGCCCTTATGGTGGTGAAGAAACACATATACAGTAGGCACAGAAAAAAAAAAAAAGACCCTCTAAGAAGGAGGGGTGGAGGGAGGACATGGGCAGCTGAAATTCAGTCTCTTCTATCAGGTTTGAGATTTTTAAGTCTCTGAAGTGTCTTCCTCCCCTAATTTAGGGAATGGTCAGTTTGAAGAAAGATAGGATGGCTGATTGGCCCACAAGTGTTTTGTAGGCATGTCCTGTCAGGTATTGAACTTGTGTCTGTCCATCAGTAGGAGACATACTGGTAGTAGTAGTAGAAGAAGAAGAAGAAAAAGGAGAAGGAGAAGGAGAAGGAGAAGGAGAAGGAGAAGGAGAAGGAGAAGGAGAAGGAGAAGGAAAAGAAGGAGGAGGAGGAAGAAGAGAAGAAGGAGGAGGAAGAGGAAGAAGAAGAGGAGGAGGAGACGGAAGAAGAGGAGAAGAAGGAGGAGGAGGAGGGGGTGGGTGAGGGAGAGGGAGAGGGAGAGGGAGAGGGAGAGGGAGAGGGAGAGGGAGAGGGAGAGGGAGAGGGAGAAGGAGAAGGAGAAGGAGAAGGAGAAGGAGAAGGAGAAGGAGAGACTCAGAAGGCCTTTGATTTAGCTGCCAGACTGTTGTCTGAAGTGTGGAAGGTGAGGAAGAAATAAGCCACCTTGGAGGTTTATCAAGTCACAGCCCCTCTCTGTCTGACTACCTACTAGAGAGTCTGTCTAACTGCTAGTATCTTACATTAACATCACAGAAACACTAAAAGAAGTAGTTGAAGTGGTTACTTCTTTCAAAGTCTCCTTCATATTGCTTACAGTAAAGAGCTAGAGGAGATGAGAACATGGCAGTGGAGTGGCTTCGGGCTAATACACTGGAGCACTCTAGAGTCATTGCAGAGACTCCCAGGAGCTTCTCTCATCTCTCCTCACTTTTGACTTGTTCTAATCACTTCCACTGAACAGATTCTACTATTCTCTGGCTGGAATTGAATTAGTAGGTGAAACATCAGCTAGACTGAAACTGGGATTAGAGACAGATATCCTGACAGTGACTAGAAGAAACTTTAAAGGCTCAAAAACAGCATTTTGAGGTTCTGTGAGGAAGGAAATGAACAGCTAGAAGTGATGGGGTGCTTTAGAGCAGGGTTGTCAGCAGTAGTGGGGTGAACAGGCTTGTTCACTGGGGTCAGGACATAGCACTCTGTGAGGACCATTCCTTTGGCAGTGCCTGGGAATCAGCCAGAGAACATTAAGAAGAAAGTGCCCCTCCGCAAGGGCCTTTACAAAGTGTTCTCCATTTAAAGTGTGTTTCAGCAACACTGGAAATGTACCTTGACAGAAACAACCAGTATCTGAGGGCATGGACAATCTTACTGTGATTAGCATGTCAAGGAAGTTTAAGGACCTGTATTTCTACACTCTTTGCATTGTGAAATGGTGCTGTCAGACCAGACTGAGAGACAGAGAAGTCACTTTGGGTCCTTATGAGTCTGAGCCAAGAAAAAATTTTAATAATCTCAGAGGAACTAACCTGAGTAATTTCTGACGTCACTCACTTGAGACTGTCCACCTCTCAGATTGACCAGCCTGGGTCTGGGCCACTGTTCTTTGCTCATTCTCTGGCAGACACAGAGAAATCTAAAAATATTCTCCAGAAGGGAGCTCTGTTAGTTTGATGGTGACATCTTTATTTCTCTGGGCTTGGGGAGAGGCTTGTGATGAACAGGAGGAATCAGCTGAACTAGAGTGCTCATGGGGCTGGAAGGCTCTGGGAAGAGTGTGCCTCCTACCATTAGGCTAGTCTTGTCACCTGGTTTGGCAAACAAGAAACAATGTGAAGATGCCGGTCTTGATGTAAATTCTGTGCAGTGAGGAAAGACATGAGGAAGCAAGCACCTTAGATAAGCTAGGGGCTTGGAGCAATGGCTTCCTCTGTTGCCAGTTACACAATGGACTGAGAGTAGAGTAATTGCAAGCCCTGGGGATGGGATAGAGGGGTGGGTGGTGGTGTTTAGTGGACACACACAGACACTGGATTTGTCGCACTTCTCCTGGGTCCTGGGTCCTAGAAATGACTGGAGGATCACCATAACAGATGAGAGACTCCCAACTCCTTCCCCTTACTTTGCAGCTTACTCTCCATTCTGACCTCCACCCTGCTGCTCTACACAAGAAATCAGAGGACTCCTCTTAAACAGTGATGAAGAAACCCGAATAGAATACTTTCAACAACTGGTGGTTTAAGGTTTTACCCAGCAACATGTCAAAGTCACCATCTAGTAACTCTAAAGTTCAGTTTAGAGTTACTTCTAAGAGGTGGCTTTCCCTCTTCAATTACCGTCATCTAGAAAAACCCTTCACCAATATTTCCAGGCATTTGTTACATACAAACAATTCTCCTGCCTCACAGCTTAGGACTTCATTGCTCCCTCTTACACAGAGAAGAAAAATCAGCAGAGAAAAAAGACTAGAGATGCAAGGAGCACCCCTAGCAAGGAAAGAACAAACAATCTTTTCAGTACTCTCAGAGAGCTAGGATACACTGGATCTGTTTGTTTAAGGCTATTAAAAGAAACATTAAGAGGTAAATTAAGGCTTTTGAAAATTAAAACTATGATTAAAAGAGTTCAAAAAGTACATTCAAACACCAGAAACCCCCTTGAAAGTTGGGAGAGACAGGCAGGCAGGCAGGCAGGCAGGCAGGCAGGCAGGCAGGCAGGCAGGCAGGCAGGCAGACAGACAGACAGACAGACAGACAGAAGACACACACACAGAGAGAGAGAGAGAGAGAGAGAGAGAGAGAGAGAGAGAGAGAAAGAGAGGGGGAGGGAGAGAGAATTAAAAGAAAATGCCCTACTGAATATTCAGAAAATCAATGGGGATGGATCTCACCAAGGCACATTATGAATACAGGTTAGAACACTGGTGAGGAGGTGGGTGGAGGATGGAGGTCTAGGATCCTGTAACAGTAACAGAAGGCTGTGCTGGGAGCAGACTGGGAATAGAGGTTAGTAGAAAACGTTTTGAAATATGCAGTGAAAATGATTCTGGCTCTTTCCGAAGAGCCACTGGTAATCCATAATGGTGAATAGGCTCCATCAACATGGAAGAGTAAAGTGATGAGAAGCAGACAGGATCCCAGGGAAAGAAATAAACAAGGCAGAGAAAGGACCAGGTAAATGGAAAGAAGGACTGGCCAAGTTGGTGCAACCAGACTACACTGTCTGACTAAGCAAGGGTAGTACTTATATGGTGTCAATAAAGCATACCTCATATATCCATTTGACACTGAAATTATTATAATGAGAGCACATGGTTAGGGTAGGATGGTTTTTATTTGGGGAATAGGGTGTGTACAGAGCTGTATTCAGTCCATCACTGCAGTACAAGACTGGCAGGACAGGAGTTCTTCTTGTGTTACTATGAATTCCTCTAAGACAATACCCTGCACATTGTGGGTCCTCAACAAATGTATATTTATTGAAGGAAACCTGATATGGAATATTTAGTCTAGGAAATTATTTTAGAAAGTAGCTAGTTAAGGTACTAGTTGTTCTTCCTATAACTATGACAAAAATCAGCTTAAGAGAGGAGGTTTGTTGTGGCTTACAGTTTAATGGGAGTTTTCCCTCATGAAAGGTAGGCATGACTACAGGAGCTTGAGACAGCCGATCACATCACATACGGTCAGACAGCTGAGAGAAATGAGTACATATACTGTGCTTTCTTTCTGTCCCCTTTGAGGACTGGGGACCATGCCTGAAATGGTGCACCCTACATTTGAGGTGGCTTCCCCTCTGCAATTACCCTAATTTAGAACCCCCCCCCACAGATATATCCAGATATATTCTTAATTTCATGGTGACTCTAAATCCCATCATGTTGATAGTAGAGACCAGCACAGATACATTTCCAAAACTTCAAAACCAGACAGCACAAATTTTATATTTCTCTAAAAATTCAAGACAGGACTTCCCAAAGTTTACAACTAATGGTGTGCAAAACACTTAAGCATCAAAATTTGGAAGAAAACATTTAAAAGCCAGATAAGTTCCTAGGAAAGAATTTCTTTATGCTAGTTAGGTTGGTGGGAGACAGCTTGAAGCTCAGGCCAGTTCCAGGGAAATCAAGATGCAATTTCCTCCATTTAGAAAGCAAATTACCTTATTGACTTCTTTTCTTGTTCATTCACTAATATAATTCTAAGCTGGGTTGAGAGAAAGTGCCTTGTTTTGGTTTTCAAGCTGGTGAACTCTCCTGAGAAGTCTTTAGTACTTCCTCTGGTACTTGATTCCAGAAAGTTCCACCAGTACATCCATTCCTCTGACTAAGTGAAAAGTGTACGTCTTTGGATCAGCAATGTGTGCTTCCACTTATTGGCTATAAATTGGGTTTACAACCCTCCTTAATTTGACTATAATTTGTTGTCTGATTCTAGGCTGATGGCCTCTGGAAGTGTTCATTGGTTCACTGTTTCACTATTTCTAACTTCACCAGTTTGTTCTGTATATACTATGTACCATTCACAGGGTAAGGAAAAAAAGAATTTTTTTTTTTTAAAAAAGGTCAAATAATTCTGGGTGCACAGAGAGGTAAAATAATGATCCTGTGGTGCTCCTAAGAAGACAACCAACTTGCTGAACTGGCTGTAATTACTTTTGTTGGTCAGGGATGCTGGATGCCTTTGCAGAAACTACTGCATATTCTTTCCTAGTTAGTCAGCACCAGGCTGTGTGTTGAGCACATGCATAGCTGGGGACTGTGCTCCTGGCTGCCCTCTGTCTGTCTTGAGACTTCTGAAAAGTCCTGTGTGTTGAGGATCTTGTCTTTGGAAACTATGTGGACCTCCCAGTATCTACTCTCAAAGGTTCCATGTTCTCTGAAATAAATATCCTGACGTCTTCTCAGAAGACTTTACTTGCTTCCTGCTTCCTCATGCACGTTACTGATGACTGGATCAGACTGGAAAGCTGGCAGTGGGGCTGTCTTCATCCACCCTCTCCCTTTAATGATGGCGGGGTGCCCATGGAAAATGATGCTGCCTACATTACTGCACCACAGCTTTGCCAGACCCCAACAACAGTAACAGAAGTGTGGGGGTTGGTGGTGCAGGATACAGATACTCTTCTCCTCACCTTTGCAGTCTATAGTCCCTTTTCAGGCCCAAAATCCAGAAGAGGGACATCGCTGTTGCCCTGTTATTTATAGGACGTTTGGAGAGAAGGCCCTCAAACACAGGTCATTCCCATGATTCTCCTTCCATTGAACTAACAGTCTGGATTGAGAGAAAGCTTGCTTTCAAGAAGAAATTAGAGAGCATTGGTAGGGTGCCCTATCAATTTCCAAAAGATCACTGTAGAGCTATCCTATGCCTCTGTTGGGGGCTCCTTTGATCTACATCTAGCTCCTTGGAGGACCTGCCTCCCTTCCTCCTCACTGTTGAGGATTGAAGGCCAGTGGGAGTTTCCCACAGTTGGTGCTTTTTAATTGGGGGAGGGTGGTGTTATCTGCCCTTGCTCCAACAACTAGAACCTGAATCAGAAAAGTGACTCAGAGGACCTGAGCAAACAAACCGAGTTCCTTTCTGATTCTCAGAAGGGCCAGGTGTGGATCTCCACAAGCCACAGGTATAATCTCTCCCACACATTGCTGGAATCCCCAACAAGATGGGTGCTTTGGGGAGTTCTTGTACTGCAGTCAAGCAATGGTGAGGAAAAGCCTTGGACATGGGTGTTCACTATCTAGTAACTCCCATCGTAGGTGTATCTTCTCCACACACCTGGGAATAGGAAGAACGGGCAACATGGACTTTTAAAACCAAGCTTAGGAAAACAGGAGATACTTAGTTCCTTTCCTTGGGTGTGCATTTATTAATGTCCATGGTCGGGGCGGAGTAGTGATGTGTCTACCCCAGTGCACATACTTCATGCCTGTCTCTGAGAGCAGAATGTGAAGGCAACTGCCTGCTGTCTGATGCTTGAACGTATGGATGTTTAATCAGCAGATGGTCGAGTGTGAAGGTTCCCTACTGGCCTCTGGGTTGCCATGTCTGCTCAGGTGGTGGGTGCTGGACGCTGGCTCCGCTCTCAAGCTCTGCAGAGTGGGATGGTGAAGACGCTGAGGAGGGGAAGGGAGCTGTGACCAACCTGGGCACTAGTAGCGCCAGCCAGCCTGGGTGCTAGGCAAACCTACTAGTGGCGCAGGAAAGTGCTTTAATCTACACTGTTGTAGCAGTGTGAGGTCTTGGATTTGAAGGGGGGAGTGGAGGGGGGGAGGGGGATGAAAAAACCATAGTGTAGGATTTGGAGGGTCTGGTATGGGAGGAGAAAGTACAGTTCTCTGTGCAGTCTGTTAGCCTGCAGCTCCCCAATGCTCTCTAGTTTCTATCCTTTTTAGGTGAGTGATGGGAAGCACTCACTGCCAGAGTGCCCATTTGGGGCAGGCGTGTCAGAAGTACCCTACTGGATCCTAGGACCCGCTCCTTCCCGCGACAGTCATCTTCCTGGATGTATCTATTGAAGTCCTCTTAGAACCCGGGAGTGCTGCTCATCCTGCCTGGGAGTCCAGTCGTGAGGTTCAGGGCCCCATTGGAGTGGGCGGCAAAAGGTTGTAGACTGGAGTTCAGGCATTAAAGAGGTCGTGATGCCAAACTCCGGTTTGCTCACATTCTGGACCAATTCACTCTCTCTGTATCCTTACCCCACCCCCACCCCGTTCCTCAGCAATGACCTCAAAGACCGGTAGTGGACTGCTGCCTCCCTCCTGCAGAAGTGTAAGTAGCTCCAGCTATGACGTTATGGAAGCTCGGTCAGAGCTCTGATTGGTGGAGAGAGCTACTGCGGACCCCCCCACACACCTCAAGATCAGAGAATAAGAGACCAGGGCTCTGGAGACAAGACGCCTACTCCGGTGTGTGCTCTTCTCGAGTGGACACTTCGCTCTCGCTGTTCCAACACTCGGGCTACCAGGTGAGAAACTAACTTCTCAACGCATACATCTCTCTCTCCTTTAGTTTGTTTCCTTTTTGTTCTTGCTCTTTTTGATACAGTATTTCACACGGTAGTCCAAGTTGGCCTGGCACTCGCGGTATAGCTCAGGTTGGTATCCTCTCAAACATGCTAATCTCAGCATCCGAAGGATGCGGATTACAGGCGCAAGCCACCACACCCCGCTCTACTTGGGTTCCTTTGCCGTCCTGGTTCTTTATCTTTCCACATCCATTTCCGCCTTCCTGCAGCCGGTTCACCAGTCAGAAAGTACGGTCCTGATGTTTTCTCTTAACTAAAGTAAGTGGGACTCTTAGGGAGACTCAACAGCACTGGAAGCTGGGCGACTCTATCTGTGGCTCCCTCCTTGAGGGCAGTGGTCTTGCCGCACCCTAACCAGTTTGGGGATGGGAGTTCCTTGGATCCGGGATTGGGGAGCACCGATCTTTTCTCTCAGACCTTTCCAGTCTTTAGCAACCTGGGGTTATCAGCAAGCATCTCACCGCGGGGGGGGGGGGGGGGGGGGGGGGGGGGGGGGGGGGGGGGGGGGGGGAGGGGGGTGGGGGGCGAGGAGCCCAGCACCAGCTGCTAAACTGCAAGTCTGCGGTTCTGAGACAGTTTAACTGGGACTTAAAAAATCTCCCAACTCTGCAGATGGAGAGAAAGGGATTAGTTCCAAGTTACCTTTCCTCCCCAGGGCAACAGCTCAGAAAAGGTGGTTATAGTAATTTCAGCCTGTGAAAAGTCCTTAGCAGCCAGACAGCAAGGAGCAGGGAGATTCTTGGTTTCTTTACAGATGAGAGCAAAAGGGGTGCGGCATGTGTGTTCTCCAGCAAGCCGGGGCCAAATGAGTGCCTATAGCTCCTCACTATCCTTACACGGAGCAGAAAATGCAAACCCATCTACCCTCCCCCACTTGTTTCTGCTCTATCAAGCCACTCACTACACTGTATCTTTTGAGATTCTCCAAGAATAGTAGTGGAGGTGAGGGAAAAGTTACCAGGGCAGTGTGGTAGAACTAGAACCTGGGTCTATAGTCCGGAGTATTTGGACCATTCTTCTCTTTTTACAGAGACACCATGGACTTCGGGAAGTTCTTTCCTTTTCTGGCTCTCAGCAGCATATGGGTCCTGTGCCTGGCCAACCGCCTCCAGGCAGCCCCTTTCAGGTAAGTTGACCTGAATCAGGAGTGCAGTTTGGCTCCCTTCCTGCTGCCCCCAGGTGTGTCAACTCTGTAGTCCTACTTGGTTATTGGTGATTCAGCGCCCTCATGTGGGCGCTGGCCTCATGGCCACACACTATGCCCCAGGGAAGAAGCAAGGGCTCAGAAGCCTGGCTTCTTATTTGGGAAGAAGAAAGGCAGGGAATCAAAACCTGCGCTGGATTTGCTACCTCCACAGGTCGGCTTTGGAGAGCAGCCTAGACCTGGGCACCCTCAGCGACCAGGAAAAACACCTCTTGCTTGCTGCACTGATACAGGACTATGAGCAGATGAAGGCCAGGAAGCTGGAACAGGAGGAGCAGGAGACTGAGGACTCCAGGTAAGGCTCCTCCCCATCTAGTCCCCACATATTCAGGAGGACCTATTCCAGAGAGGTAGAGAGACACTGGGCAGCAGCCCAAGGAACTAAACCTGAGTCCCAGCCTCCATGGAAGACAGAGGCTCCAGTGCCACCAGAGGGGGCTCATACTGGTTAGACACATTACAATGTTGTTTCTCCTGAAAACTCTTGGGAAAGGAAATGAGGAGATACAGAAGGGATATGAATTGCACTGATGGGGAAACATCACTGAACTGGCTGAGGTAGGACAGGTACGTTTGATGCCAGAGGGTGGACTAGAATTTCAGGAAGTTTTAACAGCGTCAGACGTTTGTTGTTCTTTCAACTGGCAAGGAGCCTTCATGTCACACTTGCAAGGAAAAGTTGTAGGGGTGGGAGGTAGCACGGGTGTCACAGTGTCTGAAGTAAGTCCAGGGCATCTGTAGATGTGTACACATTGTTACAGGGTCAGCTGCCCATGTGTTCCCAGCCCTGAAGGAAACCAACCCTGGCCAGGCTCCAGCACTACCCAAGGAAAAGCATGTGTTGACCTGCACCCCATCCCCCCAAGAAACCCCTGACAGCATGAAAGACAAACAGCACATGGAATGCCAGAAAAACTCACCCCTTTCCTTTTCCCTTCCCCACACTGTCCTCCTGGCTTACTGCAACTCCAAGTCTTCCCAATAGAGTTTGTGTGAACTCTATCTCTACCATATCCTGCCCCAACAACTAGTCCCCTTGCCTAGTTTAACCTGCTGATTGCCCATAAGATCAGCTTCTGATGCATAGCACTGCTTAATATGTCTTCCCTGCCTGCAGTCTGGACAGCCCCAGATCTAAGTGGTATGGGAGTCTAAATATACAGAATATTGGGCATGTAGGTGCAGGATCTGAACATTTTTTTCTGCCTTCTGTGGTATGGACTCCAGGCCTGAAACACCATGACAAGAAAAGAACACAACAGGTTGCTTGCAGAGGGTCCATTGTTTTTGGTTTGAAGTGTCCAAGATGCCACTGGAACTCTCTGAGTCCTTCCTGTTTTCCTCCCTTGGTCCTATTTTTGAATCTGTTGCATGCAGGTTTCTCTCTGGCTGTTCTGCAAGCTGGCAGTATCAGCTGTAGTGTGTCTGTGAATGTTAGTGACTCGGAGTGGAAGGGCAAGAACCAAAGTCATAGGCAGTGAAGAAGCCTTCTGGAGCCTTTAGATAACTGTTCATGACCTGTGCCTTAATACTGAAATGAGCACATCCCTTAGATCTCACTTATTTTCTAGAAGAATCAGAGTTGTAGTGATCATTGCTTTGGCCAATATCTGAAGCTTCTGAATGGCCAGGGCCTAGGAAATAGCCTTAGTTTCAGGGGAGCTGGGCACAGTGCTTGATGGGCCATCTCTGTGATGCAGCTATAGCAACAAGCATGATAAAGATCAGATAAGCGCTTCTGAGATGATGCTACAAATGCTGTTCTTAGCTTCAGCAAGGTAAGAGGGTTCCCCCACCCCTGTTTAGTGATGATTTGGAAAAGAGTTTCTGGCAAAGACTTTCAGGTCATTTCCCTGAACAGCTTCGGTAAATGCACTTAGGAATAACACTTAAGTGGCGTGTTGAAGGACAGCAGTTATCCTCATGGAGTCCCCAGGGGGAAGGAACTCCCCAGCTCTCACTGATAAGATTCTCTTCCTCTTCCATCCTGGATATCAGTGTCACTGCCCAGAAGAGATCCTGCAACACTGCCACCTGTGTGACCCATCGGCTGGCAGGCTTGCTGAGCAGATCGGGAGGTGTGGTGAAGGACAACTTTGTACCCACCAATGTGGGCTCTGAAGCCTTCGGCCGCCGCCGCAGGGACCTTCAGGCCTGAGTAACTAATGGCTCCAGGAAGAAGGTGATTTTGTACTCTGGATTGGGAGAGGAAAGATTTGGTAGCTAAAATCCACATTATGAAACCCACTGACTGTTGTAAGGCTTTGGGGTCCTGTATCTTTAATACTAGTTTTCTTCCTGAGGTAGTGAGTTCCTTCTCAAACTGAGTTTGAAAATGTAATCAGAAAGGCAGGAGAGAAGACTGCATAGAAGCACTGCCTTGTTGCTAAGAAGAGAGAGAAGAGAAATGCTGCCAGGATTTGGACAGGGACAGGCCTGCAAACCTTACCCAGTGCCAAGCCTCACAAATGAGCCCAGCTTCAGCAGGGATCTACTCTTGCTTGGTGTTCCCCAGCTCAGACAGGAGGGCTATAAGCGAGTCAGTACTGGGATCTTTAGTATCTTTTCTGCCTTTGAGACAGTCTCAAGTAGCCTAGACTGCCTTCCTTCTCGGTATACAGAGGCTGGCTTTGAATTCCTGACTCTCCTGTCTGAACTTCCAAGTGCTGAAATTGTGAGGTCTTCAGAACACCTAGCACCACTTCCAGTACTAATAGGAACCGTGTCAAAGGCCTCCTCCCTCTCTGTATTCAGAATTCATAGGTGCAGCTTAGTGGAGAAGCCATTTATGTAAGTCAGCAATGTTAGGGATGTTTGTGGCTACTCACGTGTCTTATCCGTCTTCTTCCCCTTGTTTTCATTCCTTCCCTCTCTTCTTTCCTCTCCTTTTGTCTTTTCTTCCTTTCCCTTTTTTGTTTTGTTTCTCCTTATCTCAGGTTACATAAAGTTGAACTCACCATGCCTATTAATTTTTTATTAACAACAACCCGATGAGAAGGCCCCATGGACGATGTGTATGTTTGCATCCTGATAGATCCTGAGGGAAACCACCGTTGTTACTTGAGAGGAATGAAACCGAGCATAAATGAGTTAATTCTGTGTTTGTTTGCATCATTTCTATACTGAGTCTATGGCCAGTCAAACATGATGGTGGCTCCCACTGGCATCCTTTGCAGCAAACCACATAGGTTCTCCAAGAGCCATCCAGCTGATGGTGGCAGCTCTGTTGAACCTCAGGGAGATGCGAAGTCACTGCCTCCTGTAGCCACTGGGCCTTGTGGTAGAGGAGATGCCCTGATGTCTCAGAACATGACTGTAAATTTATTTAAGGAAACGTCAGAACTGTACCATTTGTGAACTTCATCAAGATTAAAACATATTTTGTATACATTTTTTGAGTCTGTGGTGGTCTATTTCAACTTGTTTTCCTATGTAATAGTAGCAGTTGTTGCAGTAGTAAATGCTTTCGATTGTTTATTGTTCTAAGGAATTGTGATATACCTTTGAATTGGCTTAATTTTCATAGCCAAGCCATAAGAAGATAACCTCATTTGAGGAGATAGACATAAAGACATAAGATTTAAGGTCATGTTAATAAACTGTGGTAGATCCATGACGGTGTTTAAGAACACAGTAGAAGCCACCATGCCTTATGCTTTTAACAATGCTTTTAATATTTTCCAGATATCTGTGAACCATCCTTTGGCTTTCCTTCCTGACATGATAGACCGTTACATGCTGGAGACACATAAAACATGTAGGCGTATAATGTCCATGTATAGTATAATGCAGTCTTTTGTATGCCTTACTTGCTTTCAAGAACAATCAGTAGTAGTGTTGCTACTTTACAGCATGTGTCTTCTCCTAGCCAGTGTATTGTAGCAGCCTACCAATTTCACCTTGCAGTTTTTGAATGGCAAAGATGCTGAACATAGCCAAGTACTATTTAACAAGGGAAATGAGTACAGTCATTATTTAACTCTTTACTCTGACACACACAGTAATGGTTTAACTTCCCTAGATCTTTACACATCCACGTATAAGATCTTGACTGATACTAAATCTTCGTATTGCTTCTGGTTCATACTTTAAGACTCATCTGATGTAGAGGTTCCCCTCCATCTGTTTACCTCTTGCAACTAATTGGCAAGAGATACTAGATTATCTGTGCAGGAGTTGCCTCCATTGCTGTGGTGAAGTTGACATGCAGTTTCTATGAATTGACTGGCAGACCTCGAGGGAGTGATGCAGAAGGAGGTGACGAGGCTGGAGATGAAGGTGTCAGATCATGTAGGGTTCCACAGGGCCTCTAAAAAGACTTCAGATTTCTATCTGTTCTAGTTGGCAAAAAAAAAAATTGCTCATTTTAATTGAAAGAATTTAATATAGCAGTGGCACAAATAGGTGTTAGAGTGCTGGAAAGGCCAAAGAGAACATGAAATACAGAGGTTACCATCTGCGGGCTACAGGAAGGAGAACAGAGAGACTTGGAAGATTCTTAGTCCATGAGAAGGGAAATTAGCAGATGCCTGTTCCTCTTGGTTGGGTACTGGGGTGATGCAAGACTGTTCTAAAACTGCAGATGCAGGTATCCCTTGGTTGGGCAGAGGAGGAAGTGCATCCAGAATGCTCTAGGAATTCAGAAATACTAAACCAAGGTAGGAATTAGAAACAACTTCAATGCCAGAGTAAGTCAGTACGTGAGTGGTGTTGACAGAAACAAAAATTGAGATTGGAAGGAGTCAGAGCCTTCTTGGGTTGGGCTTCTGAAATTCTTTTAGGAACTCCAATTGAGAGAGAGAGAGAGAGAGAGAGAGAGAGAGAGAGAGAGAGAGAGATCTAAAGGGGTCTAGCTGGCAAGAGCAAATGTGTCTGGCAGAGTCCCAGCCCCAGGATCTCATTTCAGATGTATAATTTTATATTTACGTATTGAAAAGTTCATTTATTTTGGTGTGTGTTCTGGGAGCAAGTCCTTGAGCCGTGGAGTCAGTACAATGAGGCCATAAAGCAATTATATCACTTGCCAAATCCTCCAGCTTCCCTTAGTGCTCAGCTACTCCTTCAACCACAGTCTCTGCTGATCCAGATCCATGGGCTTGACTCCTCCTGAATGTCAAGTCAATGGAATCAGTATGAAGTCTTGAGTCTGGCTTCTTTCCCTTCACAGAATGCATTTGAGAGTTTTCTATGTCATGATACTTATCATTGAATTGCCAAGTCATAAGACAACTGTAGAGATGAACCCCAATCCATTTCTTTTCCCACTGAATGACAGTTTCTGTCATTGGAAGGTTTCTAGCTTCTGAGATTTGTGAGAAGAGGTATGGTAAACATTCATGAACAGATTTCAATGTGATGATAAACAATGTGGGCTCAGTGAAGATCCTGCAAAGACATGCCCCATTTTAACTATTAGAACTGATGAAGTGTTACTTTTTTTTTTTTAAGCAAAATGTGTTTGCAGAGGGAGCTAAGGATCCTGAAAGAAGATTATTTTGAATTGTCCCGAAAGCTGTAAATCCTGTGTGTCCTTAGAAGTGAAGAAAACACACAGAGACCATGATGTGAAGGAAGAGACAGAGAGGGGCAAGGCAAGGAAATGAAGGGATCCCCAGAGCCAGGAACTGTTATTAATAGAAGCTGGGAGAGTCCAGAAACCACTCTCCTCAGTCCCTAGAAGGAGTGTAGCCCTTCCTAGCACCTGCAGGTGTAGCCCTTTGGCCTCTAGAACTGAAAGAGAACAAATTGCTGTTAGTTTTTTTATTATTGTTGTTTTGTTTTCTGTTGTTAGCTTATTTTAGTGACTATCTTTGTAGCAATTTTTTTATGCTAGTCTCAGGAAAATAGTCTAATAAACTGGTTTATTTTAGGTAAATACATGGCAGTAGGATTTCCAGACCTTTTGGCGCGTGTGTATTAAACTTAATAAGAAAATCCTGAATTGTTAAATTGTTCTGCAGTCTCACCGGCCACACAAGGAAGTTCTGGTCTTTCTAAAATAGCTGTGTATACAACAATGGGTCTAATTTGAATTCACCAACTACTAAAGGTGTTTTTCCTCCTGTGCTTATTTGACATTTGTTATTTTTGTTAGTGTTTTAGTTGGTGATTTAGTTCACTGTTGTTGAGCTTTGAAATACATTATATATTTTAAGTGCAAGATTTTTGTAAGATACACAATTTCAAATATTTGCCTCTAATTTTTCAATTCTTTTTTCCATCTTCTTAGTATATTTCATAGAGAAAAGGGTTTTAAATGTTTTATGAAGTCCTGTGGGGAGCCGACAGAAGGCGGCTATCATCCTTGCAGTCATCTTGAGCCATATACCCTGACCAGAGACTTGATTACAATAGCCTACAACAGCTGAGCACACTCTGATAACATCTTGCTTTAGATACCCAGGATCTTCCCTTGGGTGTGTGAGACTTAAAGGTGAGATTTAGAGCTGAGACTTAAGGGTGTGACTTAGAGATCAGATTTAGAGATAAGACCTAAGGGCTTGACTTAAGGGCGTGACTTAGAGGTGAGACATATAAAAGGCGAGAGGCAGACAGAAGAGTTGAGTACAACTTGGAACTAGGAATTAGGTTAGACACTTGCAACAGAGAATTAGGCACTTGGCACTTGGAGGAAGAACTTGGAGGCACTAGGGACTAGGAACTCAAGACTTGGGACTTGGACTAGGAAGAGAGACTGAAGAATAAACAGGATTGAATCACACTCTGTATGGTCTCCATTCTTTGCGTCCGTCCTCATTCTCTCTCTTGCTGAACCCCAACCCGTGGACCAGAGCAGCTTGGGGCAGTGCGGGCTCTAACAACTTAGCCCCGAAGGCTTTTGGCAGTGCGGGTTCAAACATTAACAGAGCAGCTCTCGACATTTTGGCCCCCAAGTATGGGGCAGCTCGGGCCGCAACAAAGTCCAACTTACTGATTTATTTTTAATTTATGAATTTTACTGTGCATTCACATCTACGAATTTTTTGCCTAATCCAAGGTTATGATGTCATGATAACTTCGTATTTTCTCATAAAAAGTACAATTTTCTGTTGTACATTTGGGTCTATGATACTTTCCGGGTTAGTTTTAATGTAAAATGGGAGATGTATGACAAAGATCTCTTTGTCTCTTGTGCTTTCGAATGTGTGTCTCTGGATTCCCGTTTTGGGCTCCTTGATGTCTGGCCACCATGTTGCCATTGCACCTGTTATCTCCGTCCTGCAGAATGAAGGCAAGAATGCAGGCAGGTTTACTCAATGATCATAATACTTTCCAAAATTATTTTGGCTATTTTAGATAATTCCTGTTTGTTGATACATTTTGGAGCTAGCTTATAAGTCTCCACAAAACTTCTGGTGAGACTTTGACTGTGAGCTCTGTTAGATTAGCAGATCAATGTAGGAAGAATTATCATATTAGTAAGATTTAAGTTAATTAGGTCGTGAGCTATTTAGGATTTCAGTTTTCCCCATTAATAACTTTTTTTTTATATTTTTGGTATGAAGATCTTGCTATGTTTGTAATTATTGTACTTTTGGTGCTGTGAAAATGGTACTTAGATCTATTTAAGTTTTCAGTTGTTCATTGCCAGTATAAGACATTCTAAAAGACTGACCCTGAGTTCTCTGACCCTGCAAAGCTCGTGCACACATTGCACTAGGTTGTATTGTTTCTTTGCTGTTTTTCTACACTTGATCCTCGTAAAGGACCAAGAAGTGACACACTGAGTTTCTGTGAGAAGAGACATACTCCGTGAAATTTTGTGTGAACTGATACACTCTGTGAGGTTCTGTGAGAAATTATACACTCTGTGAGGTTCCCTGTAAGAAGTGACACACTGTGAGGATTTGTGAGAAGTGACACACTGTGAGGTTCCCTGTAAGAAGTGACACACTGTGAGTTTCTGTGAGAAGAGACACACTGTGAGGTTCCCTGTAAGAAGTGACACACTGTGAGGATTTGTGAGAAGTGACACACTGTGAGGTTCCCTGTAAGAAGTTACACACTGTGAGGTTCTCTGAGAAGTGACACACTGTGAGGTTCTGTGAGAAGTGACACTCTATGAAGTTCTGTTCGAAATCACACACTATGAGGTTCTCTGAGAAGTGACACACTCGTGAAATTCTGTGAGACGTGTCACTTTGTGAGGTTCTGTGAGAAGTGTCACTCTGTGAGGTTCTGTAAGAAGTGACACACTGAAGTTCTCTGAGAAGTGACACACTGTGAGTTTCTGTGAGAAGAGACACACTGTGAGGTTCCCTGTAAGAAATGACACACTGTGAAGTTCTCTGAGAAGTGTCACACTGTAAGGTTCTGTGAGAAGTGACACTCTATGAAGTTCTGTGCGAAATCACACACTATGAGGTTCTCTGAGAAGTGACACACTCGTGAAATTCTGTGAGAAGTGTCACTCTGTGAGGTTCTGTAAGAGGTGACATGCTGTGACATTTCTGTGCACACACACTTTCTGCTAGTTGAGTCACTCTATTTTATTTTACTTTTTCTTTTAAGCCTCAAACCCCAGACAAAGTTGAGGGGCTTACCTAACATATCAAAGCAGACCTGGTACCCAGTTCTAGAATCCCACAGTCCCTGCCTGCTACATTAAAGTTCCCGCTTCAGGGCCTGGGCGGGGCTTCCCTCCCCTCCAGCTGCCCTTCTCTATATAATCCAGCCTTTGCCTTCTTGGCCTCTTGATCTACACCCCAACCCCCACCCAAACACCGTCGTCACTTGGCTCAGTCTGGTCTGTTCACTCTGGACTCTCAGTGTGACTCTCAGATGTCCCCCACTTCTAGCTATGCTCTCTCCCTTTTATCCACAATAAAACTTGTCTCCCAAACCTAGGAGCAGTTGCTCTTTTTCCTTCCTTCTTTTTCTTTTTTCACTCACCTCTCATTTGTTTTTCTGAACCTAATACTTTCTCTGGAACCTGTGACATAATGCTCAATTGGAACGGTAAGAGTTGATATCCTTCTTTTCTGTAGTTTAAAACGTATCTACACGTTCTTTAATACTGTGCTCTTTAGCACATGACATCAAAAGTCCCCTTCCTCATTCTGTTTTATTTAGTAATGTCCTTCTAAGAAATAAAATGTAGTAGAGGAAGTCAAAATGACTGTGGTATCCTAGTAGATGTAAGTATTGTGCCTTCTTCCTGTCTCTCTTTGATTACTGGCTCAACTTGTGACAATAGTTAACCATCCTATAAGAGGTTTACATAGCAAGGAACTGAGGCTGCAATGAAGCTGCCAACAGATCCCCTAACGTCATGTCCAAAGCAAAACCACCCAGCCAGGCCATCCCCAGTTCCTTACCCACACAAACAGAAAAGATACTGGTTGTTTACAGATCCTACATGCTGGAATAATTTGTTATGTAGCAATAAACAATGCAGTCTATGATAATGTTAATTATGTTTATCCTTAAGGATACCCTTTGTTAATAAAGATTTGCATATCATTTCTTGAAATAGTTCCATAATTTTAGCTCTCCTATTTATGTCTCTGCTGTATTTTCAGTTGATTTTTGTCTACGGGTACAAATTCATTCGTTTTGCATGTGAATATCCATTTGTCTCAGCACACTCTATTGAAGGAATGATTCTTTCCTGGATTGAATATTTCTGGGAATGTCACTAAAAGATAAATAGACCAAGTTGTTCATATTTATTTCTGTATTTTCAACTGTAACCCATTGTTAAAAGTATTTGCTGCTTATCAATAATTCACATATTTAAATATTGTAACTTTGTAACCTTGTTTTAAGCTTTTGAATTGGGAAGTATGAGTTCTCCAACGTTCTTCTTTTCTCAAGATGTTCTTGGCTCCTCAGAATTCTGTTGTCATACTAATTGTAGAATCACTTTGCCTATTTCTGCAAAAGAAGCAGTAAAGTCTTTGATAGCGATTCCGTTGCATCTGTATGTAAGTTGAAGGTCGCTTACATTATAAAGTATCGTATTTTCTAATTTGTTAGCACAGTATTAATTTATAGTTTTTAATTAATTAATACTTTGATTTGGATTTACTTTGTATCCACTGTCCTTGTTACATTTTGTGAACTTGACTTGGGTTAGAGTCACCTAGGAAAAGGAACTTCATTGAGAAAATACCTCCCATTAGATTGCCCATAGGACATTTTCTTGAGTAGTGATTGATGTGGGAGGGCCTATCTCACGGTAGGAGGTACCACTCACAGTCAGGTGGTCCTGGGTTGTATACAAAAGCTGGCTGAGTCACTCTCCATGGCCTCTGCATCAGCTCTTGCCTCCAGGTTCCTGCCTTGAATTCCTGCCTTGACTTCCTTCCTGTTGGACTGTGATTGGAAAATGCAAACTGAAATAAACCCTTTCCTTCCCAAACTGCTTTTGGTCAGTATGTTATCAAAGCATTAAGAAAACTAAGACACCCCAAAGATCATTCTTTTGGAGATCTGCCCCCTAGGTGGTTGTATTATTGGAACCTTTAAGAAGAGATCTGTGGGAGGCCCTTGGGTCATTAAGGCTCCTGATTTAATAAAAATAAGTATTTTCATGTGGGAATCTGGTTAGTTTGTGCAAGAGAAAATTGCTATAAAAACCTGAGTGAACTTCTAAGTTTCTCTTCGCTTTCCTAAATAGAATGGGATTTCTTGTTTTTGTTTTGCTACGGCTGTCATGATGTCTAATGGTTGTTCTAATTGCTCATCGCTTGTGTCTGGAATTGCAATTCAACTTGTATAATGATCTTGTTTCCTGCAGCCTTGATAAATTTGTCCATTTGCTCCTCAGGATTTTCTGAATATAAGATAGAGAAGATAATGCTGTCTACAAGTGAAAGTAGTTTTAGTTCTTTCCAGTTTGTTTGGATGCCTTTAATTTAGTTTTTTCTCATTTCTTTCCTTGGTAAGAGTGTAGAAATCACAGAAGTGAATATTCTTGCCTTGTTTTCTTTCTTAAGGAAAGAGAGTTTTGAATATTTCACTTTAAGTTGCACATTCTTTATAGATGCTTTTTGTAGTTTGGGAGGTTCTTTCTGGTTCCTATGTGACTTAGTGACCTTTTCATCATGAAAGGGCATTGGAATTTAGGAATATTTTTCTGTATTGATCAAATCATGTGCTTTTCCATTCATTTTATTTATGATACTGATTTTTAAACCACCGCTAATTTGGTCATGATTTACAATACTTTTTACATTTTGCTAGATCCAGTTTATTGTTATTTTTGTTGATGGTTTCTGGGTTCTCATTTTAAACTGCTTATTGACTGATAGTTTTATTTTTATCTCAGTTTGAAATCTGACCTAGCAAGGTCTTCCCCAAATACATTAAGATGAAGGTTCTTTGGGAGGTCAAGGAAGTAGAACTCCCATGAATGGGGTTAGTGTCCTTATCATGAAGACCCAGGCCAGACCCTTTCTCCCTTCCATCACGTAAGAACACAACAAAAAGGTACAATTGGTGAGAACACCAGACCTCAGTCTCTGACATACAAGCCTAAATATCAGTGCTGAGTAAGTTGTTACTTCTACCCAGCCAGTTTAAGGTGATTTTGTTACAGCCCAAACAGACTAGGCCAAAGGCATGTTTGTCTGTTGGGTGACTTCTCAGCCACTGAGCCACCTCTCTAGTCTAAATGAAGTTTCTTTATAAACTAATATACAAGACACAAAATTGTATAAACTAATGAGATGCCATGTGGTGTGTTAGTTTGGCAACAGATTGTATAATGTTTAAATCTGGTTAAGCATAACTATCTCCTCACACACTGGGCATTTCTTTACAATGAAAATACTCAACCTCCCTGCCCCCTTTTGTAGCTTATTGAAATGTACATTAGAATATTTAAAAGGCTAGAAAAAATACCATCTTCTCTGATTTCTCATCATTTGAGCCTCATGCAGGAGTTGGATGACCCAGTGCTTTATGGGTTATCTTAGCTTTCCTTTGTGTCAGGTGCAATACTTCTTATCAGGCTTGATTCTCTACCAGGCAGAGGCTGTTTCATTTGCCTCCCTGTCCTCCCATGCTCCATGTTATCTGTGGGGCTCTATTCTATGTGAACTGGATTATAAAAACTGGCATGGGGTTGCAGAAGCTTGCTTCATGCCTTTCCAGGAATCCTCATAGCTGCTGGCTGTCCCCACCCAGTCTGTGGTCACCTTGCTGGCCCCCAGTCCTGCTGACTCCTTGCTGTCTGAGTTACCGTTAAGGAAGGCTATAAATCTCTGGTCAAGATGTGTGACCTTCTTGTTCCTCAAATGTTGGAGCTATGAGCCAAGTGCCTACAGTTTTTTTTCAAAGACTCATGAAAACGTTTGCATTTACCAAGAGTATTTTATTGGTTTCAAAAAAATGGTAAAATAGTTATGTGAATGTTTACACAATCTGTTGGACTCTAAGATCCAAAACCAGGGGACGCGCTCCCCCAGAGACACTCACGGATGGGATTTGCTGCAATAGCATGAGGTTTATTGATGATAAGATGTTAGCCAATATACTTGGGTTCCCCTACACGCAGACAAGAGGAACCCCGAGCCAAAGCTGGGGGCAGCTTTTATACAGAGCTCACGAGGGCAACCACAAAGGCTGACCTTCTCAGGTCCGGTCTATAGATGACTCAGATTTGCACATTACTTTTATGACAACGAATGTCTTCCATTTGCCCAGGTTTATTACATTAAGGGCTCAGTTTCCTAACCGAGTCCTATCCTGGGCCCCTCTTCTGGAATGTGTCTCTGTGCTCTGGGCCTTCCCCACCCACAGGTGGGTTCCCTTCCCTGTGGTCTGAGGAATGTTAATCAGCCTCTTCCTTCCTCTTCTGAATGTTAATCCAGCAAGTGTCCTCTCTGAAATGCATCCTGGGGCAGTGAATTCTAAGTTCAGAGACCTGAATATCTCACATTTGGTTCCTACAAATCATGGATTTAATTTAATTCAGATATTATGTGGCTGTGTAGAAATTATATTAAATGTGAAATATAGGTGGATTTTTAAAAGACACAGGGAGAAATCTTCGCAAAATTGGAAGTTTTGGGGATTGGTAGCCTATTAAAATAGCTTTCCTCCCCAATTGCAGCTTTTCTTCCACCAGGGGGCGCATCAGCATACCTTCAGCTTGCTTTACCAGGATCCCCTCTTCCCAGTGGGGTCCAAGACAAGTTACCCAGATTCATCTCTAATTCTTCCTATGTCCATTCCCAGAGGCAATTATCTCTAAAAAACACACAGGACTCTGATGGCAGATGGGAATCTTTAGAGAAAGGGGAGGTTGGAAGGTTTCTCTTGTTTAGAGGCTTTGCCTGAGAGGCCAGGGATAAGAGAAAAGGGCAGCTCTGTGCAGTCTTGATTACCCCAAATGACCAAGGCAGAGGCAGGGGTGGAGGGACGCAGGAGTGGGTGCATTAGGAAAATGAGTGAGTTCCCTACATTTTGACATTAATGATCACCCTCCTGAGTGTATCTTACTAAGGCTTATTATGTTAGAATGCTGTCTGAGTTTAGAGGAGACTTAAGTGGAGTTGGGGAGTGATTGAAAGCAAAATAGGGACATTCGTGGAAGTCTGGATTGAGTGTACAAGTACCACTGAGGCTTGCTTTTTAGTAAATAATAATAATAATAATAATAATAATAATAATAATAATTTTTAGTGAAATTTCTATTTCACTGTTTGAAAAGATAAATACACTATGTCCCAGTAATCCAACTACTGTGTGCATATATATCCAAAAGAGATGAAGCCAGTGTGTGGGAAGGATATTTGGCCCCTGTTCACTGCAGCTGCTCCTTTTTTTTTTTGGTTTTTCGAGACAGGGTTTCTCTGTGTAGCCCTGGCTATCCTGGAACTCACTCTGTAGACCAGGCTAGCCTTGAACTTAGAAATCCGCCTGCCTCTGCCTCCCATGTGCTGGAATTAAAGTCGTGTGCCACCACCGCCTGGCAAGAATAATTCTTTAAAATTTTCTTTACTTTATTCAAAATCAAAAGAATAACTGTACAAATTCATGTCATTTAGCAAAACAATCTGATGTTTTGATACAGTCACAGATGTATAATGCCAAATCAGAGTAACTAGCACATCCATCAGTTTGAGCATTTATTACTTTTCTATGGTAAGGCATTCATACACACAAAGTGATACTGCCAACTCTACCCACTCTGTAATGGCAGCAGAATTCACCCTTCTGTGTGACTGGAACTTTCTATCCTTAACCAGCTTCTCCCTCTCTCCCTTGATGGCAGCCATTGTTTTACTCTTGACTTCATGAGATCAGCTTTTTTTGAACTCCACATATGAATGAGTCATGTGACCCTTGTCTGTCTATGTGCATTTATTTCATTGTGTATCATGTCCCTTAGCTTTAGCCATGCTGTCTCTCATAACAGGACCTCATCCTTTTGTGGCTGAATAGCATTCCTTGTGTATATGAACCTCTTTGTCGTCTCATCTGCTGAGGGACACTTAGGTGTTCTGTAGCTTTGCTAAAGGAACAGCCTTGCCGGGCGGTGGTGGCACACGCCTTTAATCTCAGCACTTGGGAGGCAGAGGCAGGTGGATTTCTGAGTTCAAGGCTAGCTTGGTCTACAGAGTGAGTTCCAGGATAGCCAGGGCTACACAGAGAAACCCTGTCTCGAAAAACCAAAAAAAAAAAAAAAAAAAAAAAAAAAAAAAAAAAAAAAAAAAAAAATAAGAATTATTCTTGTAGCAGATAGGGGTGTACAGAAAGATTTTTAAAAATATCTTATGTACATATTTAGAATAAATAGATCATATCAAAGCTACTTCTTTGAAATCTGCCTGTGATGGTTAGCCTTACTTGTCAGCTGGACAGAATTTAGAATCACTTAAAAACAGTATTCTAGGAATGCCTGTGGGGATTATCTCATAGATGCTGGAAAGACCTGTCACTGTTGGTGGTGCCATTCCTTACCTAGGATCCTGGATTGTGTAAGTGGAGAAAGTGGGCAGAGCAGCAGAGGTGAGCATCACTTCCTCCTCCTGACTGTGGATGTGATGTGACCAGATGCTGCTGCCTTCACTTCCCCAACATAACTGATGATGCCCTTGAACTGTGAGCCAGAATAAACCCTTTCTCCCTTGGTTGATTTTGTTGGAATAGTCTACCCAGCAATAGGAAAGGAACTGAAGACACTCCCCTTCCCAGTGTGTATTTTTTTTTGTTCCATTTTGTGTTCTTCTACTATTTCATTTTTAAAATTTCTATTTCACTTTCTATTAAATACACACGCCAGCATTAAGTTAATCAATCCCTTAAACATGGAAATTGTTTCCAGACATTCATAAAAATGCTGTAATAATCATATGTGGGACAAAATTCTTCCAAAATACTCATCTTTATTCCTTTAGGAAATGTAACTGGACACAGTTGGAGATCCTCTTAATTTAATTTATATCTACTATGATACCCAGTCTTATTTTTCCTGGTAGTGACACTGCCTAATCAAATGGCTTATAGGCAATGCACCATTTCACATTCCTATTTGTGTAGTGCAGGAGTTCTTGTCAGGTCCAGCTTTACCATTTAGATATGTGCACACATTCTGAATGAGTTTCTGAATGATTCAGGGAGAGAAAGGGAAAGAGAACAACATAGGTAACACCCATCAGCAGCAGGCTCTCACATTTATGTATAGGCAGAACAGACTGGAGGGCAATGTCAGCTCCACAACAATTTCCATATGTTTAAAGGGATTGATTAACTTAATGCTGATGCATGTATTTAATAGAAAGTGAAATAGAAACACTTTCTTTTCATCATATCTAGCACAGGGTCTCAGAAAGTGATAGGCAGCCTGTCCTTGGAGGTGTCTATCTTCAGAATGTGCTAGAAAAGTTTTCAGCATCTGGACCAAGGACCTTCAAGACAGAAGGTAAACACACAGCCATGTGATTATCTCATTTTAAAATTCTTGAGTCCAAGAGCTTTAATGAGGTCGTTAGATCTGCCTGGAAATCACATTGTCATATTACATGCCTGTAGTCATTCGCTTTTCCACTTACTTCCATCTCCTGCTGTCTCCTCATCCCTAACCTCCTCCTCCGTCACCCATATTATTGCTTCCTGTTTCGTTGAGAGAATGACATCCATCAGAGGAGAGGCCCCACAGATTTTTCCCAAATATCCAGGGTCATCTGCATATGTGCTCTTCTTTTTATTAACATAGTAAATCTTCTGTGTTCCAATCTTGGCACCAGATCTTTCTCTATTACCAATCTGTGAGCACCCAAGGTCTAAGACTTTGCCCTAATCACAGTTGTACCCTAAATGATGTACATAGAGCCAGATCATTGTTACTTAACTTTTGCTAGGCTGAATTTCATTCAGCAGTACTGAATTCACCATGTTCTGAAGTAGCCAGTTGTTTGGGAATGTTCTTACTCTTGGATGGTCTTAGCATTATGAATTGAAGCTTGTATGTCTATGAGTTTATGATGTATGTCCATGTGTGTATGTATGTATGTGTTCGTATGTGTGGGTGCAGGCACATATGTACTATGGTGCCCAGGTGCTGGATTTTACTTTCACCTTGTTTGAGCTGTGGTCTCTAGAGTTGTTTGTCACTATGTACACCAGGTTAACTTGTCCCTGAACTTCTTGAGATTCCTGTCTCCACCTCCCATCTCACTGTAGGAGCATTAGGTTTACATAACATGCTAGTTTACCTTGCTCTTTATGAGTTCTGGGGATTTGAACTCAGGTCCTCACACTTGGTCAACAAAGTCCTGAGCTATCTACCCAGGCCTCTTTCAAATTCTTTTTTTTTTTTTTTTTGGTTTTTCGAGACAGGGTTTCTCTGTGTAGCCCTGGCTGTCCTGGAACTCACTCTGTAGACCAGGCTAGCCTTGAACTCAGAAATCCGCCTGCCTCTGCCTCCCAAGTGCTGGGATTAAAGGCCTGTGCGCCTCTTTCAAATTCTTATGGAGATTAGGCATGAGTAAATTCTGGAGGGTAGACCTTTCAAACTATGGACAGTACTATTTTCATAGAATTTAAAGTAAGTCAATCAATCTTTCTTTCTTCCTTCCTTCCTTCCTTCCTTCCTTCCTTCCTTCCTTCCTTTCCCAAAAACTCCTGGGCTGGGTATTTTTTTCATGTGGGAGAAATTCTTTCTGGGCAACCACCTATCCATTCTTAATAATGAATCATAGGGTTGGCATTAAGGCTTTTGAAATATTCAAACTGTCAGATTTTTCATCTCCCTGTCAAACTTTTCTGGACACTCCTGTTGCAGCTATTGACATGCGCAGTCATTAACCGAAGCTCCTGACTCTTTGTAGGACAGGCTCTTACCCACAAGCTATAAATCTGGGCCTCTCAAGACCACTATGGCAATTTTAGAAGCTTTCTGGAAGGTTGTATATTTTAGTTGAGTGATTTCAATGGGATGGAGACTGGGGATTTAGAGACTGGGGATTTAGGTTTTACTTTTTCTCTGGATTCCAGTTGTTATTCATTCATACTATATCTTCTCACGCATAGCTCCCAGCTCTGATCTGTGTCTGAGGACCTTGTCATTGGACCATATTAGCTGGACTCCCTTGCTCCTGCTTGGCTTCAGTTAACAGGACTGAAATGATTAGCTTTAATTGTGTCTGCTGGACACAACCTATAACCACTTGGGAAGAGAGTCTCACTGAAGGATTGTCTGCCAACATTGGGTTGGCATGTCTTAGGATTATCTTAACTATCTGAAAGTGAGTAACTATTTCTAGATATGAAGTTCTTGTCTGTAAGAATAGAGAAAGTTGGCTGAGTACTAAACATGCATGAATTCAGTTCTTTGCTCTTTTTAATGTTTTTTTTTTTTTTTTAATTTGTGTGCTTCTGTGTGTCTGGGGGAATCTACAGAGATCAGAAGGGTATTGGGGATACCTGGAGCTGGAACAAGGCAGTTGTGAGCCACTCAGCTTGGGTGCTAGGAACTGGAAATTGACCTTTATTCCTTTGCAAGAGCAGCAAGCACTTCTCACCTCTGAACCATCTTTCCAGCCCTCCTTTTCTATTCTTGACTATGGGTATGATGTGAGCAGCTGTCTCTAGCTCTTGATGCTGTGACTCTCCTGCAGTGATGAATCTGGAATTGTAAGCTAAAACCAACCCTTTATTCCCTAAGCTACTTTTTGTTCAGATATTTTATCAACAATAATAGAAACAAATCTAGAATAGGGCACTGATGGCATGGACTTGTTAGAGGAGATATGTCAGTGGAGAGTGAGCTTTGAAGTCTCAAAAACCCATACCAGGCGTAGTGTCTCTCTCCCTCTGCCTGCTGTCTGCTGGATCAGGATGTAAAGCTCCCAGCTACTGTGCCAGAGTCAAACCTGTCTGCGTGCTGAGATCGATGATCATGGACTCACCCTCTAAAACTATAAGCAAGTTTCCAATTAAATGCTTCCTTTTGTAAGAGTTGCCATGGTCAAGATGTCTCTTCAGAACAATAGGGCAGTAACTCAGAGTGTCACTATTGAATCTAATGAATGAGGAGTGAAAATGAACTTCTCAGAGAATGTCCAAGAGAACCCATGTCTTCTGGATGGGTTTTCTGAGACTCCCCCTTTCCTATCTGTATGTTGTTTGAGGATGATCTTAGCCCTTCTCTGCTCTGCCACGTGGAAAAGATCCTTCCTCTGCTATGCTTGAATGATTTTACAGGTGTTTGTTGGTTGTCTATTGTATGTCAGCAGCTCAGGCCTCTGTGCTTGGTGTATGGAAGCCTAGAGAGATAGATAAGAATAAAACAAACAAATAATGGCATGTCAAAGAGTAGTAAAGTGTGTTCAAAGAATGACAGGGAGTGCTCACTACAGGGCGGGGAGACAGTGTGACCTGCGATCCTAATAGAGGAAGAACTCATGAATTTCATGAGTTAGAGAAATGGTTTGCTGTTTCAACTCTACATACAATGATAAAAGTTGCTAGAGAATGCTGGATTGGGGAAGACAAGAGTTCATTCTCGCCTGGCGGTGGTGGCACACGCCTTTAATCTCAGCACTTGGGAGGCAGAGGCAGGCGGATTTCTGAGTTCGAGGCCAGCCTGGTCTACAGAGTGAGTGCCAGGACAGCCAAGGCTATACAGAGAAACCCTGTCTCGAAAAATCAAAAAAAAAGAGTTCATTCTCTTTGTTAAAGGCTAACCCAGAGCACTATGGGGCTAATGGAGGACAGAGAGCAGAAGTGGAAGTGAGAAGCCAGGCAAAGACCCTACACAGGAGACTTAAAGTGATGGCATGGGCCAGAATAGGGGCAACAAAGACCAGAAATAGTGGCAGGATGAGGGAGCCAACTGAAGGGTTGGGATATAGGAAGTGAGATTATAAGGTAAAGAGGAATCAAAGATGATTAGGTCTTTGTTGGATGAAGGTGGAGACATTTAATAGGCAGTTCTACTCCAATTCGCCAGTAGTGTCAAAGCCTCCCAATAGTCTAGGGAGGAAATACTGTCTCCTTGCTAGGCTCTAGAGCTCCCTTTCTGGCTCCTCAGTGCCCACAGGAATCAAGTGTCAGCAACTCAGTTCTCTCTGGGATAACCTTTGCCTTCATAATCTGGTTAGCATAGACTGTTCTCACTGTCCTCACTTCAAACGTATGTTTTATAAGCTTATCCTGCCCCCATTTTCATTTTATTGAAAATAGTTTTTTTTTTTAATATATATATAATAGAAACTAATTATAGCTTCCGTTCTTTCCCACCTTTTCTCCCATCTGGGTACACCCCCTCTCTGTCTCTTGTTAGAAAACAAATAGACATTCAAGGGATAACATATAACATATAATATAATATAACATGTAACACATAACATATATAATATATAATATAATACATATATAATAAAATACATAACATATAATAAATATATAATATATGATATATGATATATAATATATAAAATATAAAATATATAATATAATAAAAGAAACCAGTCAGACTAGGGCAAAAAAACGGAGAAGGAAAAGGGCCAAAGAGAAACACAAGAAACATATGCAGACACAGAGACACATCCTTCCCATCAGCAAGTACATGCCCTTCCCTCCCTAGCAAACTTGGCATCTCTCCTGAAACGCACAGGACCCAGAATGAGGCAGATCTGGGTCTGAATCACTGATCTTCCACATACTGACTTTGTGATCTTGGAAGGGCAAGTTAACTTCTCTCAGACTGCTTTCTTCTCTCTAATGTGGAGCTAACGATACTTTCATAATTAGATTTTGTAGATATCTATCTATCTATCTATCTATCTATCTATCTATCTATCTATCTATCTATCTATCTAT
>JANHMN010000003.1:103265853-103319494 GCA_030674055.1 Rhabdomys pumilio
CTTCCTTCCTTCCTTCCTTCCTTCCTTCCTTCCTTCCTTCCTTCCTTTTTCCCTCCCTTCTTCCATCCCTCTGTCTCACTATTCCTCCTTTCTTTCTTCATTTTGCTTTTTTCTTCATAAACTGTCTCTATCTCTATCACTATCCATGTGACCCTATGAACTTGTCCAATTCCTTGTCTTGAGACACAAGAACCTAGAAATCTAAGCAGATGCTTTCTGGACTCAGATCTCTGCCTGTAAGAGAACTGCTTGTCCCCACTGGAAAGAGGAGTATATGTGGGACTCCAGGTCACCATCTACCCACTGACCCTGAAGCTCTGAGGAGACCTAGGTTTTAGAATTGTAACATCCAGGATAGAGACTTTGGCGGATCTTCTCACTCCCCCTTCTAATTAAATTACAGATTCTCACACTGGTGATGGAAGTTGGGCACAGCTTTCTCCTGAGGAAGTGCAGAGCCAGGCTGGGGAGATGGGTGGGCTGCTAGAATAAAGAAGGCCCTTTAAAGAAAAGCACCTTCTGGTCAAGAGAGTAGCATCTAGACCATGGTGCAGGCCTAACATTGTAATTTGACAAGATTAATGACCTGGGTTCACCTCAGGTCATGCTGAGGAGATAGGAAGAATAATTATTCTTTTAATGAGAAAGCAGATGTTTCCTTCCCTGGTTTCACAGTCTCTACCACACAGCCATGAGGTTTGGCTGGTCTGCCCACCTTTCTGAATAAACTTTTAATTTTATTTTCTGTCTCTCTCATTTGGATGCTGGCCAGAACCTAAGTATGCCTTTTCTATCCTTTGGGGTTTTTTACTCTTTCCCTAAAGCCCCCCAACTCCCTACCCCGTTGCTGCCTGCTGCTATGTGGCAGTCCTTCATGCTGGCACCTCAAATGGCATGGCTTTTTTCTTTCTCACATCTCTTATTCTCTGAGAAGCTGCTAAGAGTTACAGATTACCCTCCCTTCATTTTGGTTTGTTTATCTTCTTGTTTCTTTAAACTCTAACAAAATTGTCTGGGGCTTCCGTTGGGTTCACTCTTAAATTCTTTTACTAATGAGAATAGGAACTCAAGACAGAATATAGATTTCCGTGGTATCGGTGCGTCCATTCTGGTCTGTCTGAGAATTTATGTTCATATGCACTTCTCCCTGTCCTCTGTGACTGCCTGTCCCTCCATCCCTTCCAGATGTCGAGCAGTATCTCTATGTGTGACTCTCGGGGATACAGGAGAGATCCAGGAGATTGCAATTGAGTAACAGAATCCTGGTCCACCTCTCCTCTGTGGGTAGAGCTGTCAGCTCAGCTGCTGCCACCATAATGGTATCTCTGACCTGAGTCCTGAAAGCCTGTCTGGCTAAAGCTATTTCTATTCAGTTTCTCCATCTTGATAACTTTCTTCTGCTTATGGAAGACAGAGTAGAATATAGTATCTTTGTCATTAGGAATGCTGAAACATAGAGGGTATTAGGGAGCTCAGGAAAATCAACCAGCAGTCAACAGGGGCATGGGGTTGGGGGTCACAGAAGCTGACAAGGTGGTTGTATAGGGAAAGAACTAACTGTCCTCAAGACTGGATTCTCTACTTGGGAGTTAGGCTGAAAGTTTAGATTTGAGCTGAACTGACCCCTGACTTTCTCCTGTTTTAGAAGGCAGTGGTTTAAGAATTCCTTAGAAATGCAAATTTCTGGACTGAGTCTTGCATTCCCAGAGCTACAGCCTGCATTACTGCACTTCCTGGTCTGTTTGTAGGAGGTGTTGTGGTCTGAATGTGAAAGGCTCCCTGCAGCCTCATGTATTTGAATACTTGGCCCCCAGCTGGTGTCACTGTTTTTGGAAGACTGTGGAACTTTTTAGGAGGAAGTAGGTTACAAGAGGTGGGCCTTGAGGTTTTACAACCTGGTCCCACCTCATGTCAGCTCTCTTGCCAAGATGTGAGGAGGTGAGGAATACCAACCACACACTGTGGCCTCCATGGTGAACAGAGTCCTCCACTACGCCTTCTGTAGTAAGTTATTTCTTTTCTTTTTATATTTTAAAGATTTATTTATTTACTTTATGTATGAGTACACTGTTGCTCTTTTTAGATACCCCAGAAGAGGGCAACGGATCCCATTACAGATGCTTGTGAGCCACCATGTGGTTGCTGGGAATTGAACTCAGAACCTCTGGAAGAGCAGTCAGTGCTCTTAACACTGAGCCATTGTTAATTGTTCTAAGAAGTCTGACTGACCGCAGTTCAGAACAGACCACTCCAGACCACACGGTTCCAAGGGGGAGGAGGTTTATTCAGGAGATAGGGCAAAGGTGGGGGAAAGAAGGTGGAAGGATAAGAGAGTAGAGAAGTAGAGGCCGGCCATGACCACGTGGAGAGAGAAGAAGGGGGGGGACAGAAAGGCAAGAGGGTAAGAGAGGGTAAGAGAGTAAGAGAGAGAGGAGGGGGCAAGCAGCCCCTTTTATAGTGGGCCAGGCCTACCTGGCTGTTGCCAGGTAACTGTGGGGAGGAGCATACCTGGCTGTTGCCGGGTAACTGTAGAGGTGGAGTTTAGACAGAATACTAACAACCATCTCTCCAGCCCAGATAAATTATTTCTTTATTGGTGAAATGAGCCAATTCAAGCCAGATTAAAGTATTCATAGGTAGGTTTATTGCCATGAGGAGGGAAAAAGAGGAGAGGGTGAAGAGAAAGACAGAAAGAGCTCACACATAGAGTGAGGGAGAGATGGAGAGAAAGAAGGAGAGAGGAGAGATCAAAATGTCTGGATTATATAGGGGAAGGGCAGCCCAGCCTCTGGGCTCGAAAGTTCAGGATTGGGGCAGTGTATGCCAGGTAGGGACTAAGGGATGCTGGGAGAGTCTGAAGGCCAGGTCTGTTTTGTTATATAAAATATGAATGTCAGCTCCTTGTCCTGGGTCTGAAACCAAATATTCTGCACCATAATAAACTGTATCCCTTCAAACTGTGAACCAGCTGACCTACTATATCCTTGAAATTTTTTTTAGGTATTTGGTCAGAGTAACTAGACAAATGATATTGAGGGTTACAAACCTCTTGTTCTAGGCTGCCATGCAAAGTGATCCTCAGGCCTCCCTGGGCATGATCTTTTGGAGTGTGCTTGGAAGGATGCATATCTCTTGCCCAGCTTGTAGATGCTGCTAGTGTAGCAGGGAAACTTCAGGCAACTCCCAAGTTCCTGAACTGCTGAACTCGACCGATCTTGGCTTCTGCATATGTCTTCTCTCTGCTCTTCGGGCTTTTGCTGGTTCCCCGGAATCACTGCTGAGTCCTTCCTCCTCCCTACCGTCTCGCTGGAGCATGGCTCTGGTGTGAATGATGCGGATATTCCTTTGTCATGTTGTGAGTTCCCATGGGCTCCCTCCGGCCTCATCTGAGTCTGGAGCAAAGAACTCACAGTGGGTGTTGGGGGTTCTGTGAGCAGCCCGTGGGCAGTACTCACTTACATTCTCCCAGGGTTCCTTGGTGTGTGACTGAATCGAAAGGATGTGGTAATGCTGGACCTTCTCTTAGAGAAAAGGCAAAAAATGTAGGGAAAGCTAGACCCAGACCAGGCTTAGGTGTTGGCTATGGAGCTAGCCGAAAAGATGGTAAACCTTAAGTCTCTCATCCATTTGGGAATCCATTCTGCTTCCAGAAGTAACACATAAGCAACATGTAAACTGGTGGATAGAAGATAGCCCCTTTGGGAGGAGAGAGACCTGGAGTTAGGCTGGAATAGACATTTGCCTGATACAGCGCTGGACAATTCCCAGATTCCTAATTGGTTAGGTGGTCTAAGGTATCTGTGATTATACTTAGGGTATGTGAGTCTCCTGTGCATCCTTGTGTGTTCCCATGAACATCTCTGTGCCTTCATTTTAGTTACTTTTCCTTGTCATTGTCACCAAAACGCCTGGCAAGAAGCAGCTCAAGAGAAGAACTATTTGGGCTCATGGTTTGAGGGTACAGTATACCATGGTGGGGGAGGCATTGAGGAACAGGTGGCGTGAAGCTTCCTCACACCTCAACTCTGAACCAGGAAGCAGAGAGCCAGAGTGATCAAATAGCTAACTGTGGGGGCGGGCTATAACCTGTCCTCTATCAGCTTACTTCTAGGCCCACCTCTGACAGTTCCACAGCTTTCTGAAACAACACTAAGGCTGGAGAACACATGTCTGTCTAAACACATGACCCTGTGGGAGATATTTCATATTGAAGCCTCCACACCCTTTATATTACCCACTGTGAGACTGGATGTACGATCTGAGCCACCTGACCTGAGCGTTCCCTTCCTGTGTAACGAAAATGTCAGATGCAAAGTTGCTCCAGTGACAGAATGCAATGAGCATGCGCCTCTCTGCACAGCTCCTGGTGCTCACGTGTAAGGCTGGTCACTGCATGCCTCACATGAGCTACTGAGTCTTCTACCTCGGTTTCTTTGTGTGTAAAATGGGAATGATTCTGAACTTGGTGCTGGTAGGATGGTTAAAGCAAAGGCCTTGGGTACTATGTGTAATCTTAGTAACTAAAGTCCTGCTTTCCTTCAGTGTGTGGCTGTGTCTGGGAAAGACTCTGGCTCTGTGAATGTCTCTGCCCACATGTATGTGAACATTTGCATGTGCTTATATGGCCAGGCAGGCCCCCTTCTCTTAGGGCGGAGTCTGCTGTTGGCTCATGCCTGGGATCCCCGAGCCAGCTAAAGCCTGCAAAGGGGATGGAATTTCCATTAAGAATTAAGCAGGGCAGTGCTTGGGGAGCCAAGCAGACAGAGGGTAGAGGAGGAGGTACAAGGGAGGGTACTTTAACTCTGAGCTCCTGGGGCAGCCTTAGTCCTGAGCAGCCTTGGACGGCTGCTCATTAGCCTTTGCTTTGAATCTCAGGCCTTCTCAGATCCATGGCCCAGAAGGATGGGTGGACAGAATGAAGCTGCTCACAGGGGCCTCTGTAAGAAAACCTGAATCACTACAGCTCAGACTGTAACCATGAGGCGGCCCCCAGGGGATGGAGACTCCACCGGAGAAGGCCCAGGCAACTGGGGCTTATGGGGAGCCCAGGAGTCCAGGAGGCTGTGCTGTGTTGTAGGTATCTGGGAAGAGTGTGTGTGTGTGTGTGTGTGTGTGTGTGTGTGTGTGTGCGCATTTGTGTAATACATGTGTGAGTATGCATGTGTCCATGCATGTGTCTGTTTGTTTACACATGTGTATATATGTTATGTGTACTTATGTGTATTCCTATGTACATGTGCATGTATGTATGTTATGCATATGTGTACGTATGTGTATTCCTATGTACATGTATGTACATGTACATATGTATGTATGTATGTATGTTATGCATATGTATGTGTTCATGTATATGTTTTGAGGTGTCTGTCTTTGTGTGTATGTATGTGTGTATTTATGGATGTACCTGTGTGTATACATATGTGCATATGTATCTGTGTATATATGTGTATGTGTGTGTTATGTGCATATGTATGTTTGTGTTTATGAGTATGTGTGTATGTGTGGGGAGTGTGTGTGTGTGTGAGATGTGCATGTGTGTGTGTTGGATTGAAGCTTTAACCACAAGTTCCTCAAGAGTAAGTACATGTAGCGAACCTTACTCCCAAATATAGGTACAAGATTAGACTCAGATTCAGAAATAAAAGCCCTCTGAGGCCTCTTGCTAACAGGAACACTGTTTAAGACTCAAGCTTCCCTTCTAATATGCTACAAACCGTCTTAACCTTCCTGGTTATTTCCTGAGCTTTCACATGCCTTTGTGAGCAGGCAGCCATGGCTATTATCCCATTATATGTGTGGAAAAATAAAGCTCAGAGAAGTTGGGTGACAACTACTCTGAGATAGATACAACTGGAAAGTAGGTAGTGAATGAAGGACAGAGTCTAGGTTATTTGCGCACCCCTTCACCCTCCAATAGCACATGGAGAGATGATTCTGCAACCTGCCAACTTGAGGAAGGTGTGATGTAATGTCAGCATCCAACCAATGTTGCCTAGAGGCCCCAGCCTTGCTCCAGGGAGGGAGACAGACTGAAGTCCTCTCACACAACTAGGGACCAAAGTCGTGCTGTCTCGATGGAAGCAGGCTGGAATTGAAACTACCCCCCTCCCCCATGACTGGGCCACCTGCAGTCCCAAGCCCCTAGAGAACCAAAATAGATGATTTGCTGTCAAAGCCGTGGTATGCCCAAGGCCAGGCAGCAGCAGTGCCAGCCGGAGCCTGAGGCAAGGAATAGGGAGGTTTAGCGGCAAGAGCTCAGGACATTGTACCATGGAGGTGGTACTTCTTTCCCTGAACATGTAATGTAAGTAAACCTCCTGCCAGGGCCCCAGGTGGTGGAGAACTGTCTTTTCTTGGCAATCTACCAAGCTAGAGACTTTTCAGGCCCTGGGGATTCATGGCAGAGTAGAAAGCATTGGATGGAATGAACTAGAAGCTTCCTTTTGGTCTAAAAATGTAACATTCCAGAGCTTTTGGGCCTGGACCAGACTTCTGTGGACTTAGCCATCTGACACGGAGCCCAGGGGTGAGGGTAAAGTGGTGGGGTTTCTCATCAACACCCCTGTCATTTTTTGGCAAATCTGTGATTTGGAGGGTGACTTAAGTGGGTAACTGAGTTTCCAAAGGGAAGCACCTGCAGTGGACAAACCTAGTCTCATTCCCGGGGCTGTTCAGTGAAGCCGCTCCCTCCTCAGGGATGTAAATTGGGCCCAAATCTCTCCTTGTTTTCTTTCAGCTCCAGAAAACCTATCGTGGCAGCATAGTCCCTTTCCCACTCCAGATGTTGGCATGCAGGACACATGTGGGCGCCCTCGCCTGGCCGGCTTTGGAGCCTCCGGGTGATGGCCCAGCCCAGGGGTGAGCCGGGTCTCTAATTAGACCCGACCACGTTCTCATTCCAGAGCTCCCACAGATGACAGCGCGCGGTCTCCACCGTGGCCAGGGGCTCCGAAATAGCCCTCGCGCCCCGGCGGAGCCTTGCAGGCCACGGTGGTGCTTGGCGCGGGACAAACGTTTGACTGGGTGTGTGCCGCCAGGGACGAGGCTGGGATTGGGGGTGGGGGAAGCGGCGGGGGCCGACGGCAGGGCAGCGCAGTCCCCAGCGCCCCCGCGGCCACTTTGAGCCTAGCCTCTGGAGTTCCAGTTGCTGTGAGCTGCCACCCATCGCTGGACTCTGCACACACTGCTTTTTGCCTTATAAGATCAGAGTAAGTAAGCAGAGGGGATGGCTAGCTCTTTTGGCTGGATCCAGGGGCTCGGGCTGGAGCTGCTAGCATGGTTGTAACTTCTAGGATAGCAGGTGTGATTGTGTAAGTGTAAGAGTTTCTACCATGTGCTTGTGTGTGTGTGTTTCCCGAAGCATGCCCACAGGTGTGGCACACAGGTGGGTCTAGCTATGTCAGTGGAAGCCTTTGTGTAGGGGACAGGAAGGTGTCTAAAGGGATAGAACCTGCCGGAACCCTGCAGGAAGAAGGTTTAAGTTGAGAGACAGGTAACAGGTAGAGGGTGGGGATAAAGAGCAATAGATACCTGAACTCACACTTTCTGGGGTAACCTGACTTGTCCCCAGCTGTTGTCCTCAACTGGGGTGTCTTGCTTGTAGGTCATGCAGCTTTGGTTTCTCAGGGCTTTGGGCCACACTGAAGCTCAAAGCTCTAATCCAATATCAGAGTGCATGAGATTCTGACTGATATTACTCCACGGGGCTGGAACTCCACTTTCATAAGCACAGAGACAGGAGGACAGGGGACACTCATTCATATACACACACAGTGCAGCCACACTCCACACAGATTGTACACCCATGACAAATGGCATGTATGCCTAATTCACTCATGTGGTAAACACATATGCAAACCCACACAGCCTGGAAGTGACCCTGACATGGTCTCTAAGCTCACCTACTTTTGCGTCTTGTACCCTTCATTGGTCATCTCTGAAAAATGGGTTCAGAAACCTAGTCTCAGTAGGGGAATACTTCCCACTGAAGGCTTTGGCTGTGGATTAAGACAGAAGATACCTTTGGTTATCTCATCTTATCTACACAAGGGCTGTCCATGGAGCCCAGCCACAGAGCACTCTTTGGCCTTAAGGTCTGGGTCTGAAACAGCAGATGCTCTTTTAGAGGTGAGAAGGCCAATCTCAGCAGGAGATGGGCTGAGGGAGGATGTGAGTAAGCCTCAGCTCCGGAGGAGCTTCCTCCAGACTAGAGTTCATGACTTCAGTTCGTCCTGCTGAGGACGAGCAGTGAGACCTTAGGGCTGGGCTAGGCTGGTATGATGAGTGAGACTGGACCCACTCCTGTTCTTTGGCTTCAGTCACCCTACCTCAGACGCTGAGGGACAGACGTTTCAGAACCCATCTCTCTCCTTCAGCAGTTGTGGGGAGACCATTGGGGGTGCTAATAACAGTGCTTGGAACACTGAGTGCCCCCAAATGCCAGGGACTAGTACTTGCATTTATGGTTATTATCTCGTTATGACTTGTAGACCTCTTCGGCCCTGGGCATCCTCTTCTTCATGGGTTTCTGTGATGTGTCCAAGCTCATTGTGCTTCTTTGGTTGGGAAGTTAGTGTTTACGAGGTGCCCTAAAGGTTGCCCTCCTAGTCTGTTAAAATGGGAAATGATCCAGGTTCAACTGGGCCACTAGAGTGTCTTTCTTTTGGTCCAGCTCTAGACCCAACCCCTAGAAATGTTTAAATAAGGGTTGGCAGTGGCGAGCCTAGGAGGCTTGCTGCAGAGAGAAGGAAGGATTTTTCCCTTCACACTTCATGCTGCTCCACTCCACTAAGTTAAGAAGTCTTCCCTTGATTTTGACTTTAATACCTTTATAGACTATATTTCTTTTATTGTAAACTCCCTTATCCTTTATAGAAGAAATGAGAATAAACAAGAAAAAACAACAACAAAAAAAGAAGAATCGGCAATCAAGCACTGTTAGTCTCTGAAGATTGAAGCCATATTGGTCATATTGTTTGAACTGCTCTCTCTCTCTCTCTCTCTCTCTCTCTCTCTCTCTTTCTTTCTTTTTTTTTTTGAGACATCCCAAGTTGGAAATATTTCATCTAATTTTTAATTCACATGTCTCAATTGTGACTTCTGTCCCTGAGCTCTGATTGGTAACCATGTCTTAGGCGTTTCTCCTTAGTGGCTGCTGGAGATAATGGCAATCTCTGTGCTGGCTCAGACAATGAGGATTGTCTAGAATGAATTGGGGCATTGATCAGCTCCCCTGCTCTGAGGGCTTCAGCTGTCAGCTCCTCCATGTCTCAAAAGCCCTAGTGTGTGGGTGCCCTAAGGGATTTGATCCTTGCCCTGAACCTGGCCATGGCCCCATGACTGCCCCTTCCTCAAGTGACCCTGCCTTGCCCAAGGCCTTGCTGGGAGGACTGTGTCTCTTGGGTCTAAGCCCTGCTTCCCTCTGTATGATTGAGGCCTTGTGGAGACAGAGCTTGGAATGAAAAATGTGGGAGTTCAGGCTGTGCAGGGCCCATGAAGGGTTCTCTTGACTCCTTCCCTTGGTCTAGAGGCTACAGGATAGTGTTCAGTGCCATCTCTTTCTACTGAAGGGCTCCCAAGTCTGTCAGATAGAAAGTCATTTGTTAGCTCTTACTAGTAGAGACCAGGGCAGTGCTGAGGCTAACACAAAGCTGGTGAAAGCTCTAATTTCTGCTGAGAGACTTGTTTTACCTGTATAGGCTGCTGTGTTGGGAAAGAGCCCATGGCAGGGCTGTGCTTGCACAGGGAAGTGGTTAGAGTGCCTGATAGTGGCCCTTCAAGCCCTGTGTGGGTGACTGCTTTCCAGGCATGCTAAGCCAACCATGTTGGTGGCCATTGCTCATATTCAAGGCTAACTGTATGAGGAGAATTTCACCACAGAAGGAGAAAACGGAAATGCCCTGGGCCTGCTACTGGTAAGGCTTAGTGGCTTTGGTCCTTTCTAGACGAATATAACCTCAAAAGAGGAGACCGTACCTCTGCTGAGGATTTGTTCTGGTTATGATCTGTTGGCTTCCCGACACTGAAACCCGACCGGGGAAGCAGGCTTTAAAACAACAAGAGAGCATCGTGCAGGACGCCAGAGTGCTCAAGTGAGGAGGCCACTTGCAATTTCCTAGCTCTCTGCCTTTGTTTCTTTGGATCTTTCCTTTTGTGAAACCTCGTCGTCCGTCACCTTTTGAAAGGGGTACTTGCATTTTAAACACAAGGAGACAGAAGTATAGCAAAATCAAATAAGCACAAGGGTAGAGCTAGCTATCCTGCCTTGCCAGGTCTGCCACTCTGGAGTCTGCAGTGGATGGCTACTGGTCACTGAGTGGGGCAGAGAAGTCTCCCCTTTTGGAAGCCTGAAAGTAGGAAAAACTACCTTTTCAGGTAAACCAGGGGAGGTGCTGAGGGCTTGTTTCTATCTGGTACGAGGAAGTGACTATCACCAGCATTGTGGTTGAGCAGCATCCCTGGCCTTCCCAGCCTCAGTTGGGGATAGTCACTCCCTGGGATACAGGGGTGCATGGTGAGGGAAGGCCTCAGAGGCCAGGTGAGGATCCCCCACCCTACATCATAGGGTGGGGAACACTGGGCTTCTGTGATTTTGTTCTTCCCTGGAATAATCTGTTTTTGGAATGTAGCTTCCACCAAAGCTCCATGATCCAGCCAGTCCAAGCTTCCCTTCTCCAGCTCTAGGTAACCCCCCCATTGCCAAGCTCTGGGGTGTCCCAGATCCCCTGAGGTTGTCTTTGGGCAGACAGGACTCTGCCAGGCGTGATGCAGTGTCTGTAGGCGTCAGTGGTTTGGCTGAGTAATTGTGTATAGTGTTCAGTTTGCATTGGAAAAATGGAAGGCTAGTCTTACAAACCAAATATCTGGGTTTGGCAACCCTGTGAAGTGTGGCCTGTGGTCTGAGAGTGTGAGCTGTATTGTGGGCCTATATGCCTGGCCAGTTTAACAGATGCCATTGTGGGATAGAACATTTTATACTGGCCATCTACCCTAATGGAGTCAGAGGTGGGCAGCATACACTGGAAATGTGAGAAGAAAAGCACATAAGCCTTGTAGGCAGAAAGATTTACTGTTCAGTCTCAGTTTGCTGACCTGTAAAATGGATGTGTCTTATTATAGCAGTGATGATGGAGACAGGAAAGCTATTAGAAATCCAGCATCCTGTTACTGTTAATATTTAGTAACCGGGGCTGCACAGGCTGACCATCTAAGCTGCGTTGGCTCTGCCTAGCTCAGGCCACCATGCTCCGTGGCCTAAAGCCAAGTGCTCCACAGCTGGAAGAGGCCAGAGGCCATGGGCACGCCACAGCTAGAAACAGCCAGCCAGAAACACTGGCCCTGGCATATAGTGTCACAAGATGCCAGTGTGGGAGTTGGCTTCACCAATCTTCTACACTGTCTCCACAAGGTTGTGCTGAACCTATATCATCCCGCCATCCATGTGGTATCCAGTAGAAATGAGACTCTAATGTTTAAATATTATCCAATAGTTTTATATATTTGAAATGCCCAAATAGCAAGAAACCCACACAATTAGAGATGTTACCCAGTACCTAACCTAGATATTACAACTACCTTAGAACACTGGAGACACGCTATATCTGCCGCCATTTTTCCCTCTCTCCTCCTCCTTTCTCCTAGCTCCTCCTCTTCCTTCTCCTTGCTCCTCCCACATTAGGTCCTCCCCAAATACCGAGTTTAATATAGCGGGGGTGGGGTGTATGTACCGCTACAGCATCCCTCATAGAATAAACAAACCCTGAAAGACAACCTCTCTGTTTCCTGTCCCATCCACATTCATGAAAGAACGCTGGACTGGCAAGAGAGATGGATGCCAGTTCTCCTCAGCCTCTGAGTTTGCTGTGTTCTTATCTTCCCCATACTTCCCCTTCCTTCTAAGTAAAACAAAAGACAAGCTCCTTTTCTCTCACCCCTCTGTATGTTTTGAGGATAATGAAGAATTCAGGGGCAAATCTAGAAGTTCAGTTAATACTGAGTCACTACTTTATGTCTGACATATTGAGACCCTTGTTATGCTAGGGTCCAGGTAAAACATGAGATATAGGGACAAAGGAACATCTCAGTCACTAAGTCACCATATGACCATGTGACAAGACAGACCCACACACCGAGACCCATTTGTAGGTTGGTCCATACAGGCTGAATCCTTTGTAATTGTGCACATTGGAGAGGCCTTTCCAGAGAAGACACCTGTGATGTGCACCCTGAAACATAGTTAAGTTTTAGTAAGTGAAGAGGAGGACATTGTAGCAGAGAGACCAACATGTGCTAAGGTGCTAGGCTGTGTGTGTGTGAGTATGTGTGTATGTGTGTGTTTGTGTGTGTTTGTGTGTGTGCATGGACACATATGTGCGGGTATTGTACACATGTCTGTTTATGGGATGTCTTCCTCAAACTTTCCACATTCTTTGCTGAGTTGCTGAACCCAGCGCTTACCCATTTGACTAGTCTAGCCAGTAAGCTTGCCCAGGGATCTTGTCTCTGCCTCTTGAGCACTGATTACTACTGGGCTGCTGTCCTCATCTGACTTTCATGTGCTGGAGACTCAAACCCCAGACTTCGTGCCTGTATGGCAAGTGGTTATCCTCTGAACCACCGCCCCAGACTCCAAGTGTTAAGCTTGGGAGATATTAGTGACTGTGACTGGAGGGTGCTCACTAATGATGGAAATAATACAGGAGACATTGTAGGGAGCTCGGAAAGGGTATTGGGCCTTGATGCTAAGCTCAGTTATCCAGACAGTATTTATAGGCAAGGCACAGTATATTTTCAATGGTTGTATATAGAAAGGTTGAAATTCTAGTTAAGAAATCCCTCTTTATCCATGGTTTGCAGCTGATCATGATACACTTTTTTTTCTTTACACCATTCTGCTTTTCTTCTTTTCCAATAACATGAAAATAAATCCCTCTCACTTATGCACCCACTTTTATTGCTTGCATAATTTATATCTCATGGTTATAAATGTTACCATAATATATATTTTATTAAATGTGTGAACACATTTAAATTTTTTGCATGTCTTATTTAACCTCAGAATGAATTAGAGACACAATCTCTCTTTATCCCTAAATCCTTCAGTGTATTTAGAGAAAGGCAGGCTCCTGTCTCAGTACAGTCTGTGTTGTGTTAGTCACCTTTCTCATCACTGTGACCATCCTGACAAAAGCAACTTAAGGAACAAGACGGATTTTTTTTTCTTTTTTTGGCTTGTGATTGGAGGGGGCGTAGTTTATTGATGAAGACATGAACATAGTGGCAGAGAAAGTGGAGTGCTTATTATTATCTGGCTTTCTACTTCCCCCTTTGTCAGGCTGCTCTCCATTCTTCAGTTAAGTCTTTCTGGAAACATCTACAAAGACATGTCCAGAAGTATGTCTCCTGGCTAATTTCAGTTTCAGTACATTTGACAATAAAGATCAGAGTCTTGACATCATCTTTGTGGCTATACCATCTTCCTCCCAGGTCTAGTCTGTGGATGCTGCTAGCTACCGTGCCTCTTTAGTCTCTTCTGCTTTCCTTTTCTTGATCCTTTGGTTTTGAATAGTGCAGGTGGTCATTACACTGAGAATCTCTAATTTGGGTGTTTAGTGGTCTGCATGGCTGGAGTCTGGATGTATGTTTTGGGCAGGCAAATGTGTTCTCTAGAGTCTTCATTTCAGCAGGCCACAAAACGGGACTTCTCTGGCTCTTGGTGACCGAGGCTGTCATTGCCCACTTCAGGTGATGTCTATTTCCCACAGTGAAATTGCTGTTTTCGTCAGTTAATGAGTGACTTGTGGAGAGATATTTTGAGAATAGAGTCATACCATATTTGCCATCAAACTTACAGTTATATATCAGTCATAATTTTGAATTCATTATTTCTTTTATATTTATTGTTATTCTACTAACAATTACTTATTTTCTCCTTCTCTCCGTTCTTCCCTTCCTCCATTGCTAGGTTCTCATACATTCTTAGTTCATTGGATGAGTCAAGTGTGATATTTATTTTACTTTGATGGTCACATGATCTCAGATTCAGTCAGTGGGAAGCTGCTATAAGCTGGCTTCTGTTTCTTTTTTAATTTGTTTCCATGATTCTCTGAGTGCTTCCTTATCATCTGATGTAGAAAAAAGTTAGGGTTCATTTTGATCCTTCCTTATTCCAGCCTTGGAATTAACCATTTGTTTGGAAGAGCCCAGGCTTCTTTTATAGGGGAATGGCATTTGGAAACCCAATTGGAGGTGACCTGTGCCCTTTTATTGATGTGTATGCTCTCTTGGCAAAGCTAGGACATGCATGACTATTTTCTTGCACAGTGAACCAACACAGCATGTTGCTAAGTGTTTTTTTTTTTGTTTTTTTTGTTTTTGTTTTTTTTTTTTTTGCAGTAACCCTGTGAGTCTGATGTAGAGAGTAACAGGGAGGGGGTATGTTAGGGTGGGTGTAGTTTAGTGATGGCCTCTTTCAGGGGATGATATCTCAAAAGACTTACATGTGAAGAGAAGTTGGAAGGGGAGAGAATCAGGGCACTGTTTTTAATTGCACAGGAAATAATTACAGGGGTCTGAGCTGAGCCATGATGGAGTCAAGGCAGAGTAAGTACTACACAGTAATTGATGAATGCAGAAAGTGGCACAGATGCAGACAAGGGGTCTCCTAGGTTGAAGTCTTCAAGGCCTGTCAAACACAACATATTCAGAGTGGAATTCCTGTCATTTCCCCCTGCACCATCAGCCTTAAGCACACATGACACTCACCAGGTGTTTCAGATCTCACTGAATGACCTTTCAATCCCTATAGCTGCACAAGCTAGAGAGATGAAGCCACCATCCTCATCACCCTCATACCTGTTGTGTTAGTGTGTATTGCTCAAGTCTATCATCTCTCTCCATCTTCATCAGCATCCCCCTAGCTCAAGGTACCACTCTAGACACTCGAGTGACTCAATCATGTCTATACTGGCTGCCCTCCAGTTCATCTTCACAGAGCAACTAAAGGAGACTTCAGAACAATTCTGGTCTTGTCATTTTTCTACTTCTAACTGATCTTGAGACAAAGAACAAATTCCCACGTAAGCCCTACAGGTCTCAATTGTCTGGGCCTGCCCTCATCTGCAAGGATTGCTCCTCTGCCTAGAATATTTTTTTCTTTCTCTCATCACCTGACCAATTTCCACTTATCTCTCAGTTCAGTTACCTTTTCACATCTACAACTAGATCAAATCCCATTTTATAAAGTTTTAAGACACATTATACCTCCTTCAAGGCTCCACTCAGTAGGAATTTCTGTTTTCCTGTAATAATGAATACTTAAAAAAAATTTATGGCACTCTGTGCTATCTGAGACATTCCACTTTTGTACATTGCTTTACCCTGGTTGGTAGACATTACTGACACATGCCACAGGGACACACTGAGTGAATGGATAGATGGCTGAGTGAGTGGATAGATGAATGAAATGTTATGGAACAATCAGACAGACCATGATACTGTTTAACAGAAAGAAAAGTTGAGTGAAAATTTTATTTGAAGATGAAGCTAAAACATTCATCTTGGATGTGTACCATCTTTTGGGCCAGTGACTTGGATTACCACCAGGAGATTTGTAGATATGGTGATCAAATTCCTGTATAATCCCAAAGAGGACTCTGGAGAAGGCAGCTGACCTCCAGTGGTATCCCTGAGCTCTGGATCTCTGTTTTCCCCACCTCTGATTTGTTGAGCACATACAGCATAGGAGTGGTGTGAAAGGTCGTTGCCATGGAAGGAAGGCTTCCTGGAGCAGCCTGAATGAGTCTCCTGAATGATTATGAGGCTCAACAGCTGCCGGCATGCAACTCTGCTGGGTGTAAACCCAAGGGGAATACAGAGAATGGAGCTCACAGACCCAGCCACCCCACCCCCTTGTAAAGAAGTCAAGCACTCGAATAGGCCATGTGGTCCCTCTGGCTCACTCATTTCTGCATTCCTCACTCTCCTGTCATTCATCAATCTGTTTCCTCTTCTTTTGGTCACTTCCCCACCCACCCATCTGCCACCTACCCAGCTATCCACAAACAAGAATGGATGTTGGTTTTACGTGCAACACTCAAAGCTGAGGAGCCCTTCCTCTCTTATATTATTTAAATCCATTGTCCTCTCAGCCCAGAGGCTCAGGTAAGGTGACATCAAGGGTGGGGGCACCATGCTGACTAGGTACTGTTGATTAATGTGGCAGCTTTGTCTCTGTCTCTGTCTCTTTTCCTGCTGACTGGCTCTCTTTCCTTACTTTCCACTCCTGGGTCCCATCTTGCTCTCCACTTTCCTGACCTCCTTTCCATGATAGCTTAGGGAACTGGCTCCTCAACCCAGTAACGAAGTAGGCATTTCAGGGCTCTGCAGAGGATGTAAGGACTCTGCAGAGGAGGTCAGGGCTCAGGCCCCAAAGAGTAAGACAAACAGCCCCCTCTGGGGCACCCTATCTTTATTTTCATCTTTTTTTCATTGATTGCTCTTTAGTACTGTGGAATCTATAGAGAGGCTAAAGGTGTGGGGAGAGTCAGCTTTAAAATGCAGCATTTAGAAGCCAGGCAGTGGTGACCCAGGCCTGGCCTCTATAGACGATGTCATTTCAGTTTTCTGAGGACTCTCTTACAAAGGTCTCCAAATGCATGCCGTCCATCTGGTGTCTCAGACAAGGTTGGAACTGAGCAGGAGAGGACAATAGCATTCCCATCAGATAGCAGCATCTTGGAACAATGCCCAGGGTACCAAGGGTCTAAGTTACAGACATCTTTACTCATTCTCACATCTATTCAAGCATCTACTTAGCATCTGCTATGGGCTGTGCATTGCTCTAGACACCTAGAGTGTCTAGAAGCAAGAGTGGACAAAAGCCAGCATTAAGTCCTTACAGTTTGGGAGGACAGCTAACAGGTCTTGTGCAGGATGCAAACACAGTTCTCAGTGCTATGTAGAAATGTAAGAGATGGTGAAGGAGCTTCAGGAGCAGGGAAGGTTTGGATAAGCAGACATTGAAGCAGAGGCCAGCATTGTCTCAGCCTTTTGATTAAGATCAAGCAGAGGCCTGGAGGAGGGAAAGGTGCAGGCTGTGTGAGCATTTCGGAGAGGAAATGCGAGGGTGAAGGCCTGAGGCATTTGTGAGGAAGGTCAGTAGGGACAGAGTGAAGTGAGGAAAGAGTCCAATGGAGGCGAGGTGTGGCAGCCAGATTTGGGAGTTTCCTGCATGTTATTCGAACAACAGTCTGAATGATAGTGACATTGGAAGAGTGAAGCAGAGTACTGTCATGCATTGGCTGCTGTGAACAGAATAGACTGTGGAAGAGGAGCTAGAAAAGAGAGAGGACTCAGGAGCTTCTTTAGAAACTCAAGGGACAGAGGGCAGTCTTCACTGACCATCCATTCTTTCCGTCTCATAGGATCGCTGCACCAGGCCTCATGGGGTTTCTAATTTTAATTTTAATCTATTTTAATTATGTGCAAATATGTGTCTGCACATGGATAGGAACACATGAGTATGGATGGTGGAAGATCCAGAGCTGTCAAATCCTTTGGAGATGGAGTGACAGATCGTTGTCAGCTGCCTGATGTATGTGCTGGGAACCAAACTGATGTCCTCTGGAGGTCCAACAAGTGTTCTCAATGACTGAGCCGTCCCTCCAGCTCCAGGCCTGGTGGTTTCTAACACATGCAACACCATGCCAGATACTGGCTGTCATGGGCATATCTTTGTGGGACATTGGCCCTAACAGGAAAACAAAGTGTGATATAAAAGGTCACTGGACAGTTAGGAAGCCAAGCATTCTCAGCGAATCTAGCATAAATGGAGCTAACCCTGCAGTCTTGCAGTAGCCCTGTTGTGCAGGACAAAGTAAGCTTCAAGTCATAGCCGTGTATTGGCCGATAAGGTGGGCAGTTCAGTCCTAAGGACAATAGGGCAGTGTTCTTGAGTCTGGAACCTAAAGAAGTACATGATGGTGATACTAATGGATCTGGGGAGAGCTGGGGCTCTGACGGCTGGGAAGAGGATGCAGAATTTAGATCCGCATGGAGACATGGGGCTGATGGAAGTACAGCAGCTTTCCAGGGTGTTACTGGGAAAATTGTGTTTGAAGAGCTTGAGACTGACGTTAGCTCAAGCAGGTTAGGCTGGGGTTGGAAGCCAGCAAGACTGTCCCCTTGAGTGAGGACCCCTGGGATATAGGTAGCAGGAATGCTATTGGAAGGATCCCTAGAGGTACAGTAGCTGGGAATGCAGTGATGTAGGGGCTTCGGTGGTTAACAAGGTCAGTAGGAGAAATGAACATCCATCATTGGCTTAAACCCCCAATGTTTCTTGTCACTTGAAGCCACCATTGAACAAAGAACATAAAGTGACCTGGATTCTGGATAGGGTAGGACTGGGGTCTAGACTCTGGTTGTGATTTTCACAAGCTTCGGGTGAGGAGAGACTTTAGATTGTAGAGATATTAGGTCTTCAGTGGGCCCTCATCAGTCCCAGCCTCTCCTCTTACATATAAGATATTGAAGGTCTGGAGAAGAGGCATACATGGCCCTAAGCCACTATATCTTATGGAAGTTGCTAAGACTGGAGTCTGGGCACTGGTGGCACTAACAATATACACTACCTTCTATCCTCAATAGCCTTCAGTTAAAATAACAAATAGCACTGCAAAGCAGAGAAAGATAGCCCAGTGTGGTCACACTGGGAAGAGGAACAGAGAGAGCCAGTGACCTCCCAAAGCCCATCTTCAGGGTCCTGACAGAAGGTTTACATTTAAATAGAAGGAAACTGGTAGCATGACTAACTAGTCCTGGTCAAAGTATGGTCCTGCCATTCTTCTTTGTCTCAGCTTCAATGTCTCCTGCAAAGTTGAATGACAAGTTGTCAGAATTGTAGACGTTCTTTCTGGGGACAACCTCTCCTGGCCAGCACCAGGCTTCAGCTCTTCCTTCTCAGCTCTTCGGTGCATTTCCGCTTCTTGGAGACGGTTGTTCAATAGTCCGATAGCCAAAGGGAGGAGAATATGAGTTTCTTTAGAGTATGTACATTCCCGCCAGGACGTCTACATACAGAGTGCCTACACCCATGGCAAGAAAAAGCTACACATCTCGTTGAACTCATGCTACCAAAATTACTGTGTTTTACTTAATTATGCATTTGTATATCCCTGCCAACAAAAGAGGAAATCCTATTAAAAAAGGCAATTCATCCATCTTCATCTTTGGCATAAAACTGGGGCTTGAAGCATAGAGGATGCTGTACTATGTCTCTCTTGACCTTGATTAAAATGGGCATGAGACTGCTCTCAGAGATGGTTGACTAGAAAATCCTAATGTGAGTGGGACCAAGTGCATTCATGTGGCTTTCTTTAAGAACAGTTTCTGACAGTTTTCATTCACAGCCAGTTGCAAAATCTCACAGCTTTTGCTGTGAAATTGCCTGGTACCACGACAAGAAAAACCTTCCCTTTCAGAGAGAGGGAACAGCACAGGAAGACCCATAGCCTCCAGCAGGCACTTGGAATGTGGTATGTGTGTGTGTGTGTGTGTGTGTGTGTGTGTGTGCGTGCAGGAGTGGGACTTAGGTCCATTACTTAGCCTAGCCTAAGGCTTGGTCTCTGGGGACTGTACAGACCTGATTATTTGTTTCCCTGTTGTCTCAATGATCAAAAAGCTATTTCTTTAAGAAAGTCTAGAAGACTTGTGACAGTCTTGGTGCTGGAGCTGGGGCTCATTCCTTATCACTGTAGAAGAGGCTCCAAAAGAGTACTCTTGACTGTTTCTCTGATGCAGGCCAGCTGCACCATTGCTCTGGAGCAAAGGTGGGTTCAGGAGCAGCAATATGAGGGCAGGCAGGAGCAACAGTTCTGCCAGCTGCCTCCCCAGTTCTATTCACTTTCTGCTTGTGGTTGGGAGATGTGTGAGTTCTGAATCCATCACCCTCTGTCATCATACTCTCCTTATCACTGGTATTAATCCAACTTTAATATTCCTTGGGTAAATCCTGAGACTATTATTCAACTTCCTAAATTCATTCTAGGATCAAAATTTATTAGTTTAAAAAAATCTTACCAAAAGAAAAAGTCTCCTTTTTTTCAATATATCTTGGCTATACATTTCAGATTCATATTGTCAGATTCTAAGGAAGAATCCTGTTGGGGTTTATCTGAAATTCCTCTGAGTCTATACAATAGATTTTTTAATGGTGGATTGGCACTTCTCAGCATTTGCACTCTATCTGAATGATCTCTTGATTTACCTTGGTCTTTCTTAATATCTTTTAGCAGTGTTTTATAATTTTCCCAATTAAGGGCTTGCACAGAAGAGTCATTTTAATTTTCCTTATGTATTTTATTGCTCTTGTTGAAGGTCTTTTCTTCTCTACCCCTCTCTGTGTCTGTCTTCCTCCCCTCTGTATGCTGTTGATCGAGACTACATCTGAATGTTGTCTATTTGTTGGCAACTTTCTAAGTTTCTTTATAATTTAGGGGCAATTTATTTGTAGATATTGTTGGGTTTTATACATGGACAATGAGCAGCAAACTCATCCCGTCTTCTTAGAAGAACTAGAGAGAGTTATTGGCAGAGTGTCTGGGTGGACACAGATACATGGATTCTTGGTTTAACCAGGGAATCAGGTTTACATATGTGTGGTTGTGTGAGTTGACGAACAAAGCAGAGGTGAGTTTTAACTTCCAGTTCTTCTGTGGCCATGTGCTACACAGCGACAGTCTTGATTCTGACATTTCTCACATACAGCTTTCTTTCTATCTCAGATCAGATTTCTTTTGTAATAATGAATCTAAGTGGTGGAATAGGGCATCTGCTTTCACGGGACCTGCTTTCAATGGGTTAAGTAAGCATAGTATTCATGGTACTGTTTCCCTGTAGAGGCACACTTATCGATCAGCCAGTCTATGGGAAGCCCCTTTTATTCCTAGTTTGATCAAAGTTTTCTTTTTCTAAGTTACTATTGAACTCTATCAATTTATCTCTGTCTCTTGGTAATAGTCATGATTTTTCTGTTTTGTTAATGTGGTGAGTGTCATTGGAATGGCCAGGCTGTATGTATTACTCTTCCCATCGATATTAGATTTTGTTGTCTAATTTAGTATATTTTATTTTCTGTTATATATATAGGATTGGTTTATATATCTTCATTCTTGTGTTGTTCTTTTTATAATCTCTCTCTCTCTCTCTCTCTCTCTCTATATATATATATATATATATATATATATATATATATATATATATATATATTATGGTGGGGGTATTTGGCGTGTGTGTGTAGTGTGTATGTGTGGTGTGTGTGTGAGTGTGTGGGTGGTATGTATGTGTAGTTTATGTGGTACGTGTGCCATATGTGAATGGTATGTGTGTGCTACATGTGTATGGTATGTGTGTGGTATGTGTGTGTGTGCAGGTACACATATTTCTGTACACACTCATGGATGCTTGACAGTTCTGTTCACTTAAAACCTGCTTTTCTCTGGATAAGTCTAGTATGCTAACCATTATACAGTGGCATTTGCTTACCTTTGGGTATTTCCAAAAATCTTCTTTGGATTTAATGTTCTTTAGTCTTTTTTTTTTTTAATTTTCTAAGATGCATACACTTTTTGTATTTATTTTGTTTGATACTCATTGTTGTTTCTGGATTTGGAAGCTACTCTCTTTGAATGCTGCTTCAGGCATGCGCTCTCTTACCTTCTTTGGAACAGTGGTAAAATACTCACTAGACATGCCACTTTTTGCCCTTAGCCTTAGTTTTCTTATTTTTAAAATTATGTCTTCTGAGCTGCATTTTGGATAACTCCTTTGTTCTATCATTTGACGCGCCATTACATCTTTTAATTCTATTTGGTTCTTCCATGGAGCTGCATGACTATAATTTGTAGCCTTTGTTTTTTGAATCTGTTTCCAAGAACTCTACTTTGTTTCTTGGAATGAAGTCTTCTAATTGAGCTCTGTCATCAGTTCCCTAACCGGCAGTGCAAAGCCAGCCCGAAGCTTCTCTGGGGTTCTTGCCTCGGTGATTAATTCTCGGCTTTTACGGCTGACATTTTGCGGAGAAGATTCATTTCTCATTTTTCTATGCATTGCGTTTCTTTTCTTCTGACTTGTATTTGATTCTTCCTCTTGCTGAATCCCTAGGCTTTAGTACCTGCTCCCTCCCGCCCTCCACACAAAAGAAACACATGCTTGATAGCTGTGACATCTCACAGATGTCATCAATAGAAAAATCTCCTTGATAGCTTATCCTATTTTGGCCTCTCCAGAATTATCTTTATTTTTATTTTTGCCAGATCAGTGATATATTTTTAAGGCCCTAAAGTGGTTCATCTTTATTGTCAGCTTCACTGGATTCAGAAGATTCTGGAAGATAGTTGTCTATGATGTATTTCCAAAGTGGTTTATTTGAGGAGCCAAGACTCATCTTGAATGTCGGTAGCAGCATCCTTTGGTCTACGCTCTGAACTTGAATAAAAAGGGAAAGAAGGAGAAAGCCAGCTGAGTCCATCACTTTGCTTCCTGATTGTGGACATATGAGCCTTGTCCTTCTGCAACTGTGACCTCCTACATGATGGCTGCACAGCCATACATGAGCCAAGATCAACCTTTTAATTAAGTTTTTTGTCTGTATTTTGTCACAGATACAAGAGTAGTAACTGATGCCTATAAACATATCAATACTTAAATCAGTTTTCATGGAGAATTATTTAGACTATCTGATCTATCATTTTACTGGAGTTAAAAACAATGCTAGTTTTCTGTGTAAAAAAGGGGTTCTAAAATAAACAAACAGAAAGTAAGAAAGAGAGAGAAAGAATGACAGATAAATGGGCTCTGTTGCTAACTAAAAATTAGCTGCTGAAAAATGGCAATACACTGTGGAGGATTGGCAGAGAAGGTGATGTTTTTATCCCCACTCAGCTTTTTAAACACGTAAGCTATCAAATTAAGGGAGTTTTTTTTTTTCTTTCTACCTCTCAGAAGTAGGGATAACAGTGGCACTGATTGTTTAAGATGTTTGGGGTATAAATGTGCTTATTTATTCAAAACACTTAGAAACCTTCTTGGCACATAGTTATGTGCCAGATATAACAATTCATTGCATTTGATATAATAAAATAAAAGACACCCCACTGCTTCATAAAAAGTAAAGATGGCTCCAGTTGAACTACGACAAGCTACCATTGGTTAGAGTATGACAGAACTCACCTTATAATTGCACGACTGGAGCAATATTGGCTGTTATTATGCATGGATGTGTGAGAGCAGAGATGGCCTTCTTGGGGACAGATTCAGAGTCTCAGAATGGATCAGGTTGTTCAAGGCCACCCTCATGCTGATTGAGCTCTTACTCCACGTAGGCACTGCGAAAGTGTTGCTGTGATGTGTGGTGTGATAGAAATAGTGATGCAGCTTGTTAATGCAGCACTCTACAGAGCTCTGGCCTTCGTGTCTGAGTTCTATATACTTAACTTGAGTAGGCAGATGCAGACAGTGTATCCAACATTCCCTTAAAAGGGGATTCTTTTTTAAGGGTCTCTTTAAAGAACTCTTTAGTTATACACATTAAGGCAATGTCAATAGCATGTTGAGAATGATTGTGCTTGCCCATACTCTGGCTTATCCTGTTTATAAACTCAGAATGAGTCAAGCCTCAGAGTTGGTTACGTCTTGTCTGTGATTTCTTTTCACTAATAAGCTGGTGAGAACACATTACCATTGTGACTGAGCCAAGGTTTTGATTCAGATTTAGTTCTTTGTTGAATGTCCCATAATCCTTTTGTCACACAGGGTGTAAGCTGGGGTGGTAGTTGTTTCTTTAGGGCTAATGATGTTAATCACAGAAATATCTTAGTGTTTATGCTCATTCAAAACACGCTTTCTGTCCTATGCTACTATCCCCAAATGACAAGACTGTAATTATAATATGCAGAAATGTATTGTCTCACAGTGTAAGGTTAGAAAATCCAGTATCAAGAACACATTTTGTATATGGAGAGGCTTCTAAGATGATCTCGGAGTGTTACGTCCTCCAGAGGGGAGAAAGAACTGGTCCCCATGTAGCAGAAGATGGAATGATCAGAATAGCAAACCCTTTTTTGTGAGCCTTTTATATAAGAGTATTCATCCATTTTCAGGGATTTCACTCTCATGATTATTTAGCTCCCTAGACTCTACCTCCCAGTGCTAACACATTGGCTATTAGATTTTTATGCATCCTGATGAGAACTTGAATTTTCAAACAGTAGCCAATTTCTATGTACTAATTTTTCTTTATATTCAAATTCCTTTGATTCTTTCCAATACATTTAATAGTGTCTGCCTTTTAGCCTTTTGGAGGGAGAAAGCAGATATTTGACATCTTGGTAAGAAATCAGGCATGTGGAGGGATGCCATGAAACTTCTCTTGTAGTATCTCTTGGCCTCTGGGGTCAGGGTCAGGATAGATTCTAAGATTGTTATTAGCTTCTGAAGTGTCATACAGGCACTATGCTCTTGTGTAATCTAGCAACACAGAAAGGGTTCCAGTCTGATTTTACAGATGGAAAAAAAATCCAAAGATCAGAGGGGCTGAAGTGGAAGCAGTCATGAGTTTTTGCTGTGTTCTGTGCTATCAAGGCCACATAGTAACACTCCAGTGCAGAGGGTCAGGAGGGGAAGAAATTAGAGGAGCTTGGCTCATCCTGGTTATTGGTGTTGTGCTATCATCCTTTCATGGACTAAGAAGAAAGAAAAGAATGCATCCATGAAGATATAAGATGTTGCAAATTCTCCTTCCTATGTCCTCCCTCTCAAGAGTATGTAGACCCCTTCAACTTGGGTCTTTAACATGACTCAGTAAGGGAAATAGCTTGCCCAGTGTGACCTCTGAATGTGATTTATAAAATAAGATTTATCCAAATTTTCACCACATTGGAGCTATTCAATTTTCTCTAATGGCCTTTATCTGAGAATTATGTCTATTCATGGCAGTTACAACCAGTAAGTCATTAGCTTAGAACATGGTGATGGTTAATTTTAGCACCCTGGGATCTGGGCCCAGCAGGGAAGGTCTCTCTCCTTTGCAAATCAAAGATAAGCAGCATTTGAGAAGTTGGATAATATTTATATCAGGGAAAGTTAGAAAGTAAGAAGTAATCATTCAAAGTTTGAAGTATAAAGGCCTTTGAATACTTAGAGTTGAGTTGTCAGAATGGCCTCTGACTTCTTTCTGTATTTATGTGCTTTCACCAAAAGAATATATATATATATTCCCCCCCACCACTGGTATATAAAGAATTCTCATTTTATTCTAATTATGTATTCTGTCTTATAGAAAAATATAACCTGATGTCCAAAGTCACACACTAGTGAACTTGAAAGTCTAACTCCTGAATGTATATCCTTAGTTCACAGAGCTCTGGTAGGTGAAGCTCAAAGCACAGGGAAGCTGGGTAATCAGTGCCCTGGAACCAGGGAGGCTGTATTTCAAGACACACCATAGAGGCATCCATGGGTTTTCTGATTCTAAACAAGATGTTTTGTGGAGGCCTCATGGTGGTTTTCTTGGATGGGTAACGCCATTTAGAGAATGGGTGGTGTATAAACCAGGCATTGGGAAACATGTGTTCCAGTAGAACATCTTGATGTTGATTCTATGTGTCTTAGTTAGAATTACTCTTGCTGTGATGAAATACCATGACCAAAACCAACTTGGGGAGGAATTTATTTTACCCACAGTTCCATATAACAGCTCATTATCAAAAGCAGTGAGGGCAGGGATCTGGAGGCAGGACCATGGAGGGATGCTGCTCACTGTCTTGCTCCCCGTGGCTTGCTCAGCCTGATTTTTTTTTTATAGACCCTAGGACCAGTAACCCAGGGATGGTACCACCCACAACAGGCTGGGGCATCCCCTATTGATCACTAATTAAGAAACTGCATTATAGCTGGATCTTATGGGGCATTTTTTCAACTGGGGCTTCCTCTTCTTTGATAACTAGCTTGTGTCAAGGTAACATCAAATTAACAAGTACACAACGTTTTTTCTTTCTCTAGAGATGCAAACACATTCTTGAGCTAACTTATCTGATCTGTCTTACTCCAAAAGACAGTATGCAATCAGGACCCTTGCATCTATTTTTCTCACTACTCTGCTTTCCTGTCCTTGATAACCATAGCAAATAATAATAGCAGGCATGGATATATTGGATTTATAACTGGTCACCAAAGCTCCATTGAGTTTTCTCCTGCAGACACTGAGGGCTCAGTTGGTCTTCCTACAGCTCTCTCCTAGGCAAAGGCTTATTGGGATTTTCTGGGGGATAACAAGCAGTTTACAGGACACGGACATGTGTGCATGTCTGAAGCATAGCTGTGATCTTTACCAATCTTGATCTTCCTCCCTGTGAACCTGTCTCTTCATATGCATATGAGAAAGGGCCGTGGAGGCCTACAGGGGATAAGACTTGTTTTGTGAGTCCTGAGGTCTGTTCTGCCTCTTCCCTGTTTCTGTCACCTGAAAAACAGGGATGACATAGTGACTTAACTCAGGGAACTCTTATAAAGACTGAGTGTATACAGTGTTTAGAACAGTGTCTTGCAGCCATTAGTGCCATTAGTGTTTCTCCAGCTCCTCGCATCATGGTTACTGCTGGTTCCCCGGATTCCCTTAAGTTCTAATATCCTCAAAGTGTAATTTAAGGTCCCCTAGGAAGACTGAATTGTTTGTTCCTGGTCACCACAGTCTCTGTCCTGACTAGTTTGAGATATAGTTTTGTAGATAGAATTTTTGTGGCCTCTTAGGCAAAGTCTTGAAGCTAGACAGATTTAGTTCATCAAGCAGAGGGTTGGGACCCTGTGTGTGCTTTGCTGAAGCTGTTCTGTGTCACACAGGGCTGTGGAGGGCTAGAGGGGATAAGTCTTGTTTTGTGAGTCCTGAGGTCTGTTCTGCCTGCTTCTTGGCCCCTGTGGCCTGACAGCTGTGAGGAGCCACCACAGCTTTCTCCAGGGAGCCAGAGCTTTCTATATTTCATGAGACTCAGTCTGTTAGGCAGGGCCAGGTGGCAGCTTGCTTGGTTTCTTGCACCTCCCCTGGGAATGAGAGTCCTTGAAGTATCTGATTGCTGCAGGATGCCTGGCATCCCAGCTAGTGACTCAGGTATAGCTCCAATGACTACCCTCATTCTTACCCCAGATCTGAGGCCCCAAGTTGAAGGAGAGCCATTGTTACCTGGAAAGCTTTTCTCTATAGTTTCTTTTTCTCCCATGTTTCCAGGATTCTAGTGCTCTCTCTCTCTCTGGAAGCTTCCATCGTCTTCTGATGCTGCTCTCCTTTGCTGGAGTCCATCCACCGCTCTGAAGCTCCATTCTAATCATTCCACGTCCTTACCCAAACTTCTCCAGTGGCTGATTGGTATTTGTTACTGCTGTAAAAACTTCAGGATACAAATGCCCAGTTTTTTGTTTGTGTATTGTCTCATGAAAATTTATAATGGTAGGGTTATTTCTCAAATGTAGGAAGAAGGGGCATATGTTAAAGACAAAAGGAACATTGTTTGTCCTTGAGTTATCTTAATGCCTACAATATTATAAGGTTCCCATTCTGCAGGTAGCAAACAGATATGGAGGCACTAGAAAAGTCCTATTTGCTCCCTGAATGGAGCCATATTCTTTAAGAGATGCTTTAGCTCTAAAGATGGATTGACAGAAAGAGTGGGTTGTCAAGATGGTTCCATCACTGCAGCCTGTGCACTCTCAAGTCTTTTCAAGACGGTTCCATCACTTGTAGCCTGTGTAATCTGAAGTCTGGGAGAAAGAGGCACCAGAGCATATCTGATTGTCCTCCTCCCCCAAGCAGCCTCCTAGCACTACTTCCAGAACTGAGTGTTTTCCACAGTATTTACTGTCTCTTCCATGTGGTCAGTTGTACAGAACTCACTATATTAAACAATCCCAGCTGTGCTGTGAGCTCTCCCCAGATTGTCCCATTAGACAAGAGCAGAGACGCCCTTTGCTGCTGGTTCTAGTGGAATACTTTACTGTAAATAGTTTCAACTTCCTGTAGGAGACCAGTCACCTTAGTTAACTGGAGATGAGCAAAGGCTGCCTATAATGGGAACTGGGAACAGAACTAAGCCACCTAAATTGATCTACTGAGTTTAATTAAGTCAGAGATACTCAAGGCTTCAAGAACTCATGAACAGGCACTCATGGTGTGGGAGACACAGTGCCCAGGAAAACACAGTGACTGAAAGGATAAAACAGAATCCATGTAACAATGTAGTGTGTGTGTGGGGGGGGGGGCGCAGAGAACCCCTGTTTCCTGTAATGATGGAGTGGGCGGGCAGAGGATCCCTGTTTCCTGTTTACATCTACATGTGCTCTTTCCACCTTATCTACATTTCTCAGCTCCATTTCCTAAGAAAAAGGATATACCCTCATTCATCTGCCCAAGCACAAGCAATTTGCTTGTATTTAATCCTCAAGGAGTTTCTGGAGTAGGTATAGTTGAGGAAACCACTGGTACAGAGGGGTGTTGATTTTCCAAAGTCATGTGCTAATTAAGTAGAGTCAAGGTTTGAATTTCTCAGCCACTTTGTTTAAACTCTCTCTTTTATGACTCGTAAGAAGTAGGGTGTCCCTTTGAATCTGTTCTTGATTTTCTGATAGACAAAGTAGTTTTGGATTGCTCTTTACTCTGTGAATCTTTGCTCAGAGGATGGGTGGGACTTAGGGCAGTGGGATGCTGGAAATATGTAAGCATCAGAAGGAGATGCAGAAATTGGTGGAGAAATTCTGTGAGAGCTGCATTCTGAGCAGTTCTCACTACTAAGGGTAAAGGTAGCAGCCATACTTGATATTTTAGCTGGGGCTGTGAGTGAAGGCCTTTGGAGTGGGCATAACATCTGGGGAATGGAGTCACCCTCTCATTATCTTCATGTGCTCAGCACCGGTCTTCCGGTCTCAGACGAGAATTTTAGTGTGTGGTCTCCAGTACACACTTTTCTCCTCTATAACAGGATACTAATATACCATGAGTTAATCATATATGAAGCATTTAAAAGGGCACCTGGAACGCAGTTCATGCTCCACGAATATTAGCTATTAAAATTGTTATGGGATCTTCATAAACATCATCTAGGTTGAATTTCTGGTGTTGACCATCTGGTCTTCTAGATAGTCTCCTTCGTCTGTTTGTCATCCCCATGAGTGAAAGCTATGGTTCTACAGAGACCCCTGACTATGTAGTGGTCATTGTGTAGGATCCTGTGCCTATTTCTACCCTATTCTATTTTTAAGAAGTCTTAAAATAGAGCTTCTGATTAGGTTGTTGATACATAAGAATTTCATATGTCCCCAAGGGACATCCCAGCCTGTGAAAAGACAGAGGATGCAAGAGATCACCCTAATGAAGGGTTGTTGGCCTGTGAGCCCCACCTACATCACTGCTGGGCAGCTGTGAATGAAACACTCACTACTCCTGTCTGAAGACACACAAATAATGGATGAGAAATGGCTGCCAGAATGTTGTGGTCTTCAAGCCATATTTCTGGAGTCTTGTAAGAGAAACTCAAATATTTATCTGCTTCTAGGTTTCTTCTCATAACTATTGTTCTTCCTTGGGGTTCCTCAGATTCAATGGAATCAAATCCAGGGCTTCCTCTAGTGTTCTATGGCCTCCATTCCTTGGCTTGCAGAATCCTTCAGTTTACACTGTAAAGAACCTTGATGCTTGTCAACCATCTTTCTTCCAGTCTTCTAACCTACCTTAGGTTTTAATTCCCTGTGGGTCTGTGTTTCGTCTTGTCTTTAGGGTATCAGGCTTGTGAGACAATATGCCGCTCAGAGGAGGTGAAGCACAGTCTAGGACAGGGGACCTAGCCCATGTTTCTCCAGCTGAGAAATGGCGGGTGCTGGGACTGAGGCTGTGGTTGTCAAACTCGTGGACACCCAGATGCCACTGGGAACCAAGAGGACTTGAGAACAGGGCCTACCATCCTCTTGTGCACTCAGACACTGCTGGGGACCTTGAGAATTTGGGAATAGGGGATGAAGGTTTGCAATGAGTCCGGGGTGTGGGTGCTCTGGCTTAGTTCTATGCTATGTGGCTGATTATCATGGTCTTAGTGGGGTGTCATGGTCTTCTAAGAGGGATGTCAATGGTCTCTGATTAGGAGCTAGTCTGAGCACCTGCCATTCTCAATTATGAGTTTTATTGGGGTTCTAAACTTCACTACTACCTTATCAGTTCTTCTGCCTGGTGGCACCGTCCACTGTCCCACAATTCCCTCTTCATTTTTTTCCTGTTTTCTTCATGATAAAGATAGAAGTAAGATAGAATGTTCTCCTGCTGTCATCTCATCACAATTAGATTTTACCCTGGGAAACGGGGTGCTTCCTTTGTATTCTCTGTGTTCTAGGGCCTTCTAGGGCCTCCTTGACCCAGAACATTATAAGCAATTGCCAATGCTCTTGGTTGCCCACTGGAATGAGATTGTAAAACCCCATGGCTAAAGTCCTCATCCATTATAAGACATTGAGAAATCAAGTTGGATCTGAGCTGGGATTTTCTTCCTGCTGGTTCGCTTTCATAATGTTGGATGGTGCTATTTAAGCTGCTAAGGGAGGAAAAAAATCATCAATGTTCCTGCATAATTGTTCATCCATGGGCTACAACGAGGACCTGCCTGGTAAGATATGTCTACCAGGGTAATAGTATTGCTATTAAAACAGTAGTTATCCACTCTCTGCTTGGATTAGAGGCCCACTCTACAGGGAGAAAATGAAAAGAGAATGTAGGAGAGATGTTAGAGGAGATCAACAGTTGGGCAGTTAGTTTATGAGGGAGGAAGACTGACCACGTAACATGTTACTGTGAGGTTCAAGAAAGCCAAGTGCACTCTCAGCTCCAGGATTGGAAGTCTCTAAACCATTCACTTTTTTTCATTGGTTCACTATTGGCTGGGCAGAACAAAGACCTTTAGTCCACTGACTTAACAGACAGAAATTGATATGATCTTAGATGCAGGAAGTGTAGAGGTGGACCCGACTGCAGAGAGTCCGTGATCTGGGATCCAGACACTTTTTCTCTGCACATCAGCTCTGTTCTGCAGTTAGCTCCTCTCCTGACTGTATAATGCTCTTATTGAAGTAGAAGTGAGTTATCTTCTGGGTCTAATAGGAGACTGTCTCTCTCCCCTGGTAGTTCTGCTTAGAGAAAGAAAACCTTTCCTAAGATTTACTCTGTCATGACTCAATGACCTGAACTGAGCGTTAGGTCACATCCTGAGCTTTGTGCTTGCTGTCCAAGTGAAATGACGTCATATAAAGTGGAATGCATTGGCTGCTTTTTAAGTATGCGTATGTCTTGTACAATATTTGCTATCTTGTGTGTCCCAATGTCAGTCACATACCAAAAGGGTAAATATTTGACAATAGGACAAAGGGAAAGATTGTAGGGGGTTACAGTAAGCCAGGGATTTAGAAAAAAGGTCACATCTGAGTCCCGCCTTACCTGTGTGAGGACATCAGAGTGTGAATCAGCTCAGAAGAAGAGGCAGCCCAGTAGACCTTCTCTCTCACCTACTTTGGCTTCTCATAACCCAGATTTGAGAAGTGAAGACACTGTGTCTCCTCTCTTAACAGACTCATCCTGGTCTGTCTTTTCAGGGTCTGGACCGCTGTGGGCAGGCATTGCTGCAGATTGGGATTAACATGACGGCACTGCCTGGAGACCACCACCTGGATTCCATTCCTCTGCAAGAGCAGAGGTAAGTCATGCAGCATAGCCTGCCCAGAAGAGAGCTGTTAGGACATCTGGTCTTTGGGAGGCACTAGCTGCTTTGAATGGACTGGTGTGGGCAGAGGTAGGGGGGTGGTTAAACAGTGTGTAAAGACAGAAGGTTTGAGTGTATTTATACTGGAGGAGAGGTGCGGAGCCACCAGAAGTGCCTGTACCCACTGGAAGGTCCACACAGAGCTGCCAGTGCATGTTTGACTTGGCAGGCCATGGAGGTCTGAACCAGAGCAGGGGTGGAAGTTCAGGGAGCCAGATCTATGCCTGATGGGCTGTTTTTGAGACTGCCCGATTGACATGAAGATCCCAAGTGTCTAGACATTCTTTAGGCTCAGGCATTGGGACAGTCGGTGATTCTGGTCTCAAGAGGAACTGTGTGACCTGGTGTTTCAGACTTCTGACAGCTAGGCTAGCCTTGGCTCCTTTATACACTCCATCAACACAGGGGTTTTGTCTTTAACCTCATCAGCCAGCAATAATTAAAATACTATTTCTTTTCTGATTTGTTTAGATGTTTTGATAGACTAAAGAAAATACAGTCCCGTTGAGTCCTGTTGTGTTCTATTTTGTCATGTTTTGTTTCACTTGTATCTCACCGTTCCTGTATCTGGAACTTTCTACTACAGCTTCCAGGGATGCTGACTTCATATTCATTTCCATGCTGCTCATTTGATTTTTGAATAGATGTGTGTGTGTGTGTGTGTGTGTGTGTGTGTGTGTGTGTGTGTGTGTATGTATTGTATAGATAGATATAGCAACAGATAGATGATGGATGATAGGTGGGTACACAGAAGATAATTTGACTCTTTAAAATAATAAGGATGAGCCAGGTGGTGGTGGCGCACATCTTTGATCCCTTGGGAGGCAGAGGCAGGTGGATCTCTGAGTTCAGGCCAACCTGGTCTACAGAGCGAGTTCTAGGACAGCCAAGGCTACACAGGGAAACTGTCTCAAAAAAGAAAAAAATAAATAAAAGGAATGAATTGCTTGCTAAAACTCTCTAGAGGGGCAAAGTCAATCCTTATCCCTGAAGTCATGATTGGCTCTCCTAAAGTCATCATTAGAAGAGGTGTAGAGATTTGACACACAGTTCTTGCATGTTCCCTAGGACACAGAACAGCATTAGAAATGTAATTTAAAGTTTTCTGTACAACCAGAAGTAGAAAATAAGGGGTCCTATTTTTGTTTGTAGTCTGTATGATGAAAATCAGACATGGTAAGACATGGCTGTCAGGATGTGTGTCAGATGGGGCTGCTTCAGTTTGGGATAGCTGGTGGTGGAACTTTCCTGAGATGATCAAGTGTGGTCATCTATGATATGTGGCTACCTGGCTTTACAGCTGGGTATTACTCCTTATTCACCATGTGGCTGGTGACAATTCTGGAACCCCATCTGTCCTCCAGTCCCTTCATGTTTGAGATAGACATAATGACAGTACATACCGTGCAGGGTTTATGTAAGGCTAATCAAATTAATATATGCAAAATATCTAGAGCTATGTAAGAGACTATTATTTAACAGATGTCTGCTAATGCCAAGCTCATTCTGTGTAGATGCTGTTAGAGAGTTCTTCTGGAATCCTCCCTTCTGACCCTCTCTCCCATTAGTGGGTGGCAGAATTTTAAGCCTGAAACAGTTGGTAGAGTCCTGCTAGAGAGGGTACAGTCTGCCTGCTGCTGAGCTGCCTATTCCTGCCCTGTGTGACATTAAATCGGGCTGTGAAACACCAGCATTTCGGCACTGGGGTCCTGAACTGGTCAGACAAAGTCTGTCCTAGGGCTGGAGAAGTGTTTGGAAGAGCAGAGAGGAGGCCAGACTGACCCAGCTTGACTCTGGTTTCTGCTATAACTAAACTTCAGTTTTCTTATCTGTGAATTATGAATAATTTATACTTATATCAGTAGTTCTTTTTTGAGACTATAAATTCTCTGTGTATCTCTGTATCTCTGTCTTTGTGTCTATCTCTGTTTCTCTCTGTTTCTCTGTCTCTCTGTCTCTCTCTCTCTCACGCACGCACGCACGCACGCACGCACGCACGCACATAGAAACTCCTCAGTTGGCCAGCTTCTTTAGATGAGAACTGGGCTCCCCCGAATAAAGGATACGGTCAGATCTTGGTAGCCTTTATGTCTCTTTGGTTACACACTGACTTTTCTTTTCCTCTCTCCAGCTTCCAATGCTGTCAGAAGTTTTAAGGAGAAGCAGAAGTTAGATTGCATGAACACGATGTAGGAATCTAGCTTGCCCTAACCAGCAGGCACTTTGGAAACTCCAGGCATTCATACTGGGCATAGAGCCGTGTCCTGTGCAAGAGATTACAGTGCTGTATTTCTGATGGGGCAGTAAGTCAGTCCAAGAGACAGGGAGGCCTGTTTCCTTTTGCATATTCCTAACCTTGCATTGCAAAGCTAATTGAACATACTGGCTGATAACTGAGCATGGTGACACATGCTTTTCATCTCAGTACTTGGGAGGCAGAGGCAGGTGTATCTCTGGGTTTGAGGCCAGCCTGGTCTACAGAACTTGTTCCAGGACAGTCAGGGCTACACAGAGAAACTCTATGTTGAAATAAAAACACACAAAAAAAAAAAAATGAAAAAGAAAATGAGAAAGAAAAGAAAATACTGGAAGAGTCAAAACAAAACAAAACACTGGGCCTGGAGACCCATCATGTATGTTCTGGGCCGTACTTTTGGGCTTTGCTCACAGAGAAAGCTAGTTCACTCTTACAGGATATTAGAAGTGCTTAGTTTGTTCGGTTGGATACTATATTGCTGGCAGACAGGAGCAGAGACTAATGTTACATGCTGCAGAGGCCTCTTTAGTGGTGAACTGCACTATGGTCCTCACATCTAGATAAAAGGCTGGCCATCACCTCATTGGTTCACATACACAGCACTTTCTATGGTACATTGCTGCTCATGGAGCTTTCACAGTGACCTATGCAATCATCTCTATGAAGCAGCCTTTGAGTGGTGTTCAAAGTCCAGGATAGATGTTGGGAGGCCCCATGGAGGTCAATGTTTGTGCTAGGGAGAGTGCTTAAACTGGATCTCAATGGCGGCTCTGTGGTGGAAGCTCATCTGACCTCACAGGGAGCTTTGGAATCAGAGTAGTTCATAGGTCCAAGTGGGACTTTAGGTTCCGCCTTGCTCTGTCACTGGAGAGTCATATAGAAGCCAGTAGGCTGGGACTGCTCTTTTGCTTCACACGGAAGTGAAGTTCAGGGGAAACAGTGAAATGAAACTAAGGATGTCGTGGATCAGAAGCCACCAGTCACTCTCTGCTTGGAGTCTTTCTATTCTGACCAGCCAGGGGGATTTTCCGTCTCCCGTGAGTTCAATGTCTAAGAGCTCACTGCCCGTGCTGCCTCAGTACAGCTGTGTGACCTTTTCTGTTTTATAGTGCTGCCCTGCGAGAGAGCCATGCATTGCTCAAATAAACTCTAAGCATCAGTTACTTCCTCATTACTGTGACAAAACCAACCAACCAACCACCACCACCACCAACAACAAAACAGCTTAAAGAAGAAAGGGCTTACTTTGGCTCACAGTTGGAGGATGCTGACCATGAAGAGGAAGGCGTGTAGGAGGAAAGTGGAGTAGCTGATCATATTGTGTCCACAGTCAGGAAGCAGACAGGACTAGAGCAGTGGCCCTCGACATTCCTAACTCTGAGACCCTTGAATACAGTTCCTTCCTCATGCTGTGGTGACCTCCCAAACATAACACTGTTTCCATCACTTCTTCATAACTGTAATTTTGCTACTGTCATTAATCATAATGTAAATCTGTATTTTCAATGTTTTTTTTTTAACCCCCTGTGGAAAGGTAGTTTTGCCCCTCGGGGGCCATGGCCCACAGGTTGAGAACAAGTGAGATAAATGACGATACTCAGCTTGCTTTCTCTGTTTCCTTCAAACCCACAGGATGCTGCTGCTTATGTTTTTGGTGTGTCTTCCTAGATCAATCAATCCCATCTAGAAAATTTCCCACAGCCATGGGCAGAGGTTAGTCTCCTAGGACCCTCTAGAACAGTGGTTCTCAACCTGTGGGTTGAAACCTATTTGGGGGTTGCACATTGGATACCCTGCATATCAGATTCATAACAGCAGCAAAGTCAGAGTCATGAAGTAGCAGTAAAACAGTGCAATTGTTGGCGGTCACCACAGCATGAGGAACTGAACGTCGCTGCATGAGGAAGGTTGAGAACCACTACTCTAGGACAAGGCCATCTGGCAAGCAGTAGTGACTGTCCCGTTCTATGAAATACATTTTGTCCACAGTTTCTCTCTGAATAAAGGCAGTTATAGGAGAGGCTCTGAGGTCATGCTCAGATGGTTTCACAGCTAAAGACATCAGAATATGATGTTTCTGACAGCTCAGCAACAAATCTTGCTGTAAAGAAGAAGGGTGGGAACACTGATAAGTCTGCATCCCATGGGGAAACTGAGGCTTCAGAGAATGCCAGAGCTGCTGAGTAGCAGAACCAGGATGTTCTTAGTGCTGGTCAGACTCAAGTCAGTCTGTTTTTCCAGTTTTCTTGGGACGCTACATCACATACTCAACCATGCAAACAAAAACCCTGTGTTTATTGGCCTCCTGTGAAATTATTGTACACATATTTATTGGATGTAAATCACAGACCTTGTATGGTACAATGTAGCTGAAACTAGTAATGACCTTGTTGGACATGGTCCCTGCCAGCAAGAAACTCACACTCTATTCAGTGACTTCCCTTTAGTCTGATTGAGTTTTATTTGCAGCTCCTGGGACTTTTCACTGAGCATGCATCTCTTTGTCTTGAGAATTCCGTTAAACCAGAAGTCTGAGATGATCAAGGCTCGGGGTCCTCTGTAGCTGGTAATGAGTGGTCCCTGATTGTCCAGCTTACTATGGAGACCCAGTGAGGGCCACTGTAGGTCAGCCTGTCTCTGAGTCAGTAATGGCTTACATGTGTGCACTCTGCTCTGTGGCTGCTGTTCTGCTGTTGAGGGTCATTTTCTGTGACTGTGGTGAAGAGTGAAGACTGTAATTGTCAATGGGATAATTGTATGTTTTTCTGTTGTTTAAGCCAAAAGGCAGACCAATCAAAGCTAGCATTAAGTTCCCTCCCTTCTCCCGTTTCCCATGAGAAATCCACAACAACATGGTGTGTGACCTTGAAAAGGCAGACAGGAGTGATTCAGTAGTTATTTTTAAGATGAGGTTGAATATAAATTCCTGTATGCTTCTGGGAACTGGGGCTACAGAGGCATTGGATATTGTTGCTTCAACTTCCCTCTAAGCTTATCCTTCCAATGCAAGCCTGGGAAACTGAGCTCAGAGCTGGTTTATCTTCAGGTGCCTCGCCACTTTTGAGGAATCAATTCTTTTCTGGTTTATATTTCATAAGCTCATTTCCCCACCTCACCCCCAGCAATTGTCTATGGCAAGGATCTGTTATAGAGAAATAATTTCATTCTTTTTCTTCCTTCACTCAAGTAAGATTAAGAGTTTACTTGATGGGGGACATGACACTTTATCCAACTGTAAATGCCTTCAGCACCCAGGACTAAATGGGTATATTATATTGCTTCTTCTGCCTATGATTACAATGTATACTATAGGAGTTCAGTAAGTGGCTGTTGGATGAATAAGTGTTTATCAACTGTTTAGTGGCCTGAGGAGATGGCTAAGTGGGTATGAGTGCTTGCTCTGCAAGCATGGGGACCTTAGGTGGAACCCTCATCACCCACATAAAATTCCAAGTAGAGCCACATTGTGCCTATAACCCCAGCATTGGGATGTGTGTCGGGGGTGGGGAGACAGGCACATGCTGGACTGTCCAGATATCCAAACAGCAACTTCTAGTTCAGATCATTGTCCTGTCTCAGGGCAATAAGGTGAAGAGTGATAAAGTCACCGAATCTTGAACAGCATCTGCATTCACATATGTGCGTACACACAACCAGATTCTGCATGTATGTCCCCCAACCCAAATCCCCACAGATGTTTAATGAATGAATAAATCTTTCTCTAGGGAGCTTCACATAAGAGGAATGAAATCATGCATAGCTTAGCAATAGGACTTGGTTCTTTTCCCTTGGAGTTTTCTTTGGCCTTCAGCATGCTTAGTCTTTTTCCTTCCCCCCTACACTCTTTCCTTTCTTTCTTCTCTCCTTTTCTCCCTCCCTCCCCATATTCTTCCCTCTTTCCCTCCTTTCTTCCTCTTTTCTTTTTTTCAAAGTAAGTTCTGTTTGGAGGGAAAGGATAAGCTATTTATCTTGAGACTTCAGAATGGGAGTCAGAGGTTTAATTGGTTAAAAGAATCAGAGTTGAGAGAGACCCTTTTTGTTTTCATCCAAAGAAGAATGATTCAGAAATAGTTTCAGCCTTTGCCTTCAAGTTCATTGGAAAAGAGAAAGTCTATAATTTGCTCATCAAATCTCCTATGGGAGAGCACAGCACATCAGGGAGCATGGCTTGGGAGCCAGAGTCAAGCCTACCACCAACTTGCTGTGTGTCTTGGGCAAACCTTCTCCTCCAAGGTTCAATTTTTTCATCCAAGGAATGGGAGATGGTACAAACTCCCTAGAGGCTTTTCTAGATTTAATGTTCTGAGAGTAGAGTGCCGAGTTTTGAATGAGTTTGTCCCCCTTTGGACAAAATGATCTTTAGTGCCACAAACTGGGAATGTAGTTCATTGGCTAGCAGGAGGCCTGCTCAGTCTCCCCTATGAGATGTTCAGTGGTGTTTAGCATCTGCCTTGTAGCTGGGGTGAAACTGTAGAGTATACTAGTTTTGTAATTCTTTCAGCCTCTGAGGGTGGGCTCTGTTTAGTTGTGTGGAACTCCTTGGTATGACTGAATGCATGCTAAGGAAGAATGGTTTGCCCTGATTTGTTGGAGTATATCACTGATAAAGCCATAGGCAAAAGCATTCCAGCAGGTTTCTGAATTCTACCGAGTCATTTTCAACCTCACTTCTACCCTCTGGTTACACTTGGCAACTCATCACCTCTGCATTATATGATCCCATGCCTCTCCTTGGCACATGATACTCCTTCTGTCTGGAGCTATCTTTTCCCAAATCCCACTGACTTGAGAGCGTGCTCTATGGATAGGAAACTTACAGGGATCTAGTAGCTCTAGTCAAGCACCCCTTTTCTTTTCTCCCATAACTCTCTGCTGACTTCCGTATGATGTATGTAGCACACACTTGGGGTGGAAAGAACATGTCTGCAAAGTTAAAGAGTCCATCTTCATGGAGCTCATACTCTGGTACTGTCTTAGTTACTTTTCTGCTTCTGTAATAAAACATTGTAGCCAAGGCAACTTATAAAAGCAAGGGTTTATTTGGGGCTTATGATTCCATCAGAGGGATAGGGCCCATTATACCAGAGACAGCACGGCAGTATGGCAGCATGTCGCAGACATGGTGCCTGGAACTGGAGTTAAAAGCTGAGAGCTGACCCCTCACACATCTTGAACCTCAGACAGTATGAAAGGAGAGTGATCTGGGAATTGTTCAGAGCTTTGAAACCTTAAATTCTGCCTCCAGCAACATATCTCCTCCAACAAGGCGATACATTTTAAGCCTCCACAAACAGTCACCTACTTGAGATAATATTCTAACACCTGAGCCTATGGAGGTGGCATTTTCATTCAAACCGTCACAGGTATCTCCTCTGCAGAATCCTAGAACACCCAACCCAGTGTGCATGGTAAATTTCACACACTATTTCTTAATGCTTTTTATGTAGGAAACCATTTATTTACAGAGAACCCACTTTTTTCACAGTAAGTAGGAAAGAGAGAGAGGAGAATCCAAATTCTAGACTTGGAAGGCTTTGAATTGAAAATTCCACTTAAAATATGAAGAAATTAAAATGAGCCAAGCAGAGAATAGGTGTCAGCGTTCCACTAACTATTGACTCCAGAATTTTGAAAAACACTATACACAGGACCAGAAGGATAAACTAGGAATGAGGAACTGGTACTAGGAGCTGGAGGCTGGGTACAGGTCTGCCAGGATGGGAATAGTATTCCCTTTGGTATGGAAAGGATATGACCTAGAGACTTTTCCCAAGTTCTGGACTTCAAAGAATGAAGGGAGAAATCCAAGATGGGAGTGAGGACAGTGAAGAGATGGGAAGACCCCAAGGCTCTCAGAATTCTGATGGAGTGATTTTCTTGGTACTACTGTTGATGTAATCCTCCAGGTTCCCTGCTCTGCTGCAGAATCATCAGAGATACAGTATAATGGGACTAAGCCAGCCCTGATGTCTAACACATCCTATTGCTTCTCAGGAAGAAGTAATTAATTTGAGAAGTAATTAGCACACCATGGTCTGTAGATGGTTACCAAGGCATCACTATGCAACATAAGAACAGTTCTGAGTAGTGGAAGGAGCTGACCTTGGGTCCTAGGGGTTGAACCATCAGCTGAATTGCTGGGCCCCAGCCAAAGGTACAGCATAATAGAGAATATCAAGACTCTGGTCTTACACTTTCTGAGATTTGTTCCCATTTCTCTGTGTGACATTGGCCAAATCAGTGTCAGCAATGGTAGTTTCAAAGGCCTGCTTTGAGGGTTACAGTGAGTGATTGTGATCAGGTCAAACACTTGGCAGTGACCAGGGTGTTTATTAAACCAGTTGGGTGGGGAGAAGGTCTTAGACAAATTATTCAATGCCCCTAAGTCCCCTTTCTACATCTGTAAGGTAGAATGGTCAACTCTATCGCCAAACTACCTTGAAGCTGATATAATAAAAGTTGCTCTGTAATCGGTAATCCCTCACTTGTGCGTGGGCAATCTAATCCCTCTGGCCTAGAGAAGTCTGGAGAAATGTGTTAGGAGTGAGTTGCTTGGTTCTGAGTTCCTTAGGATAAGCTCTGTAACTTCCTTCAACCCCACCCTGCATAATTCCAGCCTAAACAGCATCATCTGGCTGGGAGTCTGGTGTGTGGAGAAGATTGTGGTTGCATCTGGAGTTGTGTTTGCAGTCTGCGAGACTCCAGAAGACCCAGATTTGGAGGCTTAATCACCTCATTTTAGATGTCTAGGAAAGCCTCTGTCTGAGGCATAGAGGAACAACAGGGGGAACAGGATATCTCCAGGGACATAGCAGAACCCCTAGGAACCCCAGCCCTGGGAGGACCCCTCACCTGCTCCCAGGCACAGGAATGACCTTTATAGCATCAGGTCCAGGTTCCTGTTCATTATGGATACGGCAAAAACTGAGCCCCAGTCCCAGCTCGGCTCCTCTGACTCTTCGAGCAGAGACCCCTACAGGCTCCTCCTGACTGGTGATTTTCCACCATGAAGAAAAGTGACTCATTGCCAGGCCCTCTGTCTTGACCTCAATTTTCAATTCTCCTCTGTGTGAGTAATAGGATCAGTTGTCTGTACTCGCAAAGGACAGATTTCATGCATAGAGAGACGGCAGCTTGAAGTTCATGGCTGAGGACACTTGAACCACAAGCAGTTAGGGTGGGCAAGGGCAGCAGAAGCCCCCATCACATAGCCAGAGCTGCCCTGATTAACTAGACATTTTATGTTGGGGTCAGTCAGCAAATCCAATAGAGGTGGGGCTCAGAGATTCAGAGAGCTAATGACAGAGCATCAGACAAGCTATGCAATTATGGGATGTTTAGTGCTAACATAGTCCAAACTGTAATGAGCCACAGTCCTTAGATTCTGAAATTGAGGAGAGCAACACATTCTGTGGTGGCAGAGTGACCAAGGCTGGGCATGGATGGGGCTACATCTTTGGGAGGGAATGTGTCTCTCCCCTGGAAGACGTTGAGGACTCTCAGATATATATCTCTGCAGGGCTTGCTTCCCCCACTCTACAGAGGCCTGTGACCTCTACTCATTATGGTACCTTCTCACACTGCAACCAAACAAAATGAAAACCAGCTCTTGCTTGGCTGTGTTTCCTGTCCGAGCAGCAGAGCTTCAGCTGCTGGGACCCAACATCCAGGAATCAATTTTGACCTTTGCCCCCACTTCCCTCCTGGGTCAGCTGCTTTTGTCTATCCCCAGGCACTGTTGTTCAGGCTCTGTTTTCTCTCTTCCATCAGCACTGTCTCTCAGGCAGCCTCCTGACTGGTATTTAACCCCACTTTTCTTCTCCTCCTTCTCCTGACTCATCTCACCACATGTCACTCTTCTGCCTGAAAAACGCCATCATTGGCTCCAAATGTGGGCTAAATCGAATTCCTAAACTTACTGCATTTAAGGTCTTTGATCAGGAGCCAGTCTGTCTCTTCAGACCCCTTCCTTGCCATGTCACAGGTCTCCTGTGTCAGTCAGTGCAGCTCCTGCTGTGTTACTAATTTGGTCCTCTTGGCCTTTGAACATCATGTTCCCTCCCATCCCCCACACAGAAACCTGCCGACGACTCTTGTCATTTTGGCCAGCTCCTCTCCTCTGAGAACAGGGTAAATGCTCTTTCCTTTGTGTAAATATTCCCAGGTGAGGTCAGGCTTCATCTTCCATGATCATGGGCTACTGTTTCACAACTTTTTGATGACAGCCTGATGTTTAGTGAAGCTAAGACTTTGGGCCCTGAAGGCCTGGGTTTGAGTGACGGCTCTACTGTGTACTTACCATGTGTTTTCCCCTGGCAGAAGTTTCCTCATCTGGAAGTAGTAGTAGTCTTTCTCTCATAGTACTGTGGGCAGGATGAAAGGAGACAGTGTAGACAGGGCCTTAGGGTTCCAGTTGGCTTCTCGCTGAATTTTAACACATTGGCTACCTTTAGGATCATCTCCAGATTTGATTATTGGTGTTACCTCACCTGTCTGAAGTGTTAATGAGCTTTGTTAGGGCTGAGAGTTTCTCTTGCTCAGGGTTGGAGCCTCTGCTGGTATAGGACTAGTGTATAGAAAATATCTGACTATGACTTGCGCCTGGCACAACCTGGCTAGGGGACTTCGTAGGATGGATGACTTCTCATAGCTGTATCTGGGGACCTATTGGAGGACAGAACCAGCTGTACAACTCAAAGGAAGATTTTTCTGCTCTTCAAGTCTTCCCATAACTGGGGACAGGGAACTTGTGCCAGAGCCTGGGGCTTGCATGGTGGATGAAGTGGGGATCCGTTTGTTGGGTGGAGGGAAAGGGGTCATCAGAAGCTTGGCAGGTGGTAGAATAGCTGGTGTCTCTAGAGATGGCACCTACTTTCTTTTTTGCCTTTCACAGAATAACACCGTGGTCTTAGGATGGCCACAAGCATGCTAGATCTGTAAGGACTTCTATACGGGCCATGTTGGTAAAAGAAAACCTTACTTGAGGCAGGGAAGTAAAAAGAGCAGGGAAGCTCATCTCTGATTACTGTTCTTGTGGAGCTCCATGGTGCTGTCCTGAGGGTGGAGCCTAAGCACGGAGGCAGCTGAACCCGAGCTCCTCTGTGTATAGATGCATTTGAGGTTTTTACTTGAGGACCCCGCCCTGTTCTTCATTGGAACAGAGAACAGCGAACAGCCATTCATAAGGTCCTTTAATTTAAGAACAGGGCTCTAGACTCTGAAGTGTTGGGTTCAGCACCTAACATTGCAACTTCTGATCTGTGTGATGGGCTACTCAGCTTCACTAAGCTTCAGTTTCCAAATCTGTAAGAAATCCTTAGAGAACTCCTTCCATGGTCATGGGTGGGGGACCTGATGTGATGATAATGAGGAGAACCATGTTTTCACTGGCACACAGGCTGCCTCAACACACGCTGCTAGATCACTATGGCCTTTTGTTTCCTCCCTGGATTCTCATAATGCTATGAAACATGTATGTAGACTGACAGCTACAAGAGTTTGCCATTCTCATTCACAAGGTACTTAAGCTTAGTTCATATATACAGTGAACAGCTTCGGTGTGCTAGGCGCAGCAGCTGGGGTGAGCATACACAGGCTGGATCTGCTCAGGGTATAGCAGGATTTCTGAATATTTGTCTACCATGACCCATTTTACCCAAAGAAATGTTTACTTAACCCCCAATATATAGGCCTATAAACTAGGCATATAAACAATTAAATGATTATTAGTTTATATAATCAGGAATAAATTTATTATCTCAAAGCAACTCTTTGTATACATACAATTTGATCAAGTAGAAAGATATATCTGTATGGGAAGGAGATTGGATATGCTGTTTCTTTTTGCATAAAAATTAAATCTTAGCTGAGTGTCTGACCTTGCAGAACATAGGGCAACTTCTGTTTTTAGAGTTGATTAGTATTTTGATTTTATAATTAAATAATTTTATCATTGTCAATGCTGAAGATGTTGTTCGTGTAAATACACAGTACAAAATAACAGAAGTATGCATGTGCCATTTCAGAAACGGTTAGATAATTCCATCCTAACCCCAAGCCAAAATTAATGATTTTTTTATGAAGCTCAAATTAGCAACTGGAGTAGCAATTTTAAAGTCAAGCATTCTAATACAATTCAAGGATATGCTAATTTTATATTTACATGCAGAGGATGATGATAGGAAACTATTAAGAGTCTTTGTTTTCTACAGTTGAACTGTCAAGTCTTCCCAAGAGCAGAATACTGTGTGCACAGCAGAGCCACTACAATTATCTAACTCTGATAGAAGTCTCATGTCTGAGCTGAGGTGTCTGCAGTTGAGTGGTGTAACGACACCCACAGTGCAAAGTGTGCCTAGTTGTGTTCAGAACCAACTCTGAAGTAAAGTTCCATGGTATAACAGGAGCCGGTGCTGTCTGAGAATGTCCGAGGCATACCTCAGAATCACTACTACACTTTTGGTTTGGAGTTAATTTTTGTTCATCATACATTTGGGAACCGTTTTGTGATGTAATCCCTTATGAGATGGTGACTCACAGTGTAAGGTTCTGGGATCTGGTGGATAGATCGTTTACAAGGATTTAAACAATTGAGCCCAGTGAGTGACAGACAGTGGGTCCTATGAAATAGCATGCAGGCAGACAAGTGGGGCATATGAGACACAAAGTCATCCAGAAGGCTCCTTCAGAGGAGACAAGTCAGCCTGTGAGGAGAAGGTGTAGGCAAGAGGTCAGGACTGAGATTGGAAGGACTTGGGGACAGGAATTGGAAATGAGGAAGAAGGTGAGAGACTGAGGCCCAGAGCAGAAGTGTCACATGACATAGCCATTAAGATGAGAAGTGGGTGGGCAGCATAGTCCGGGCCTCTTAGTCTGGTCTCTCTCCTGCTGACTCTCAGACACATACAGAACCAACACACACATACTTTCACAGAGGTTATAAGGTAAGCCATGGGCTGGTTCAGTGGGTAAAGGTGTTTGCTGCCAACCTTAACGACCAGAGTTTGATCCCTGGGACTCACATGGTGGAAGGAGAAGATCAGCTTCTGGGAGTTGTCTTCTGAGTTCCACATTTGTGCATGTGAATACTCACACATGCAATCAATCAATCAATCAATCAATCAATCCATGTCAAAGATAATTTCATGAAGGAATTAATGAAAGTCAGGGAGTATTAATAACGTCTCTCAAGCTAGAATGTCAGAGTTAACAAAAGAGGACTCTGAGTCATTTTAGAGAAGAAACAACTGTCAAAGGTGTGTGCTAGCTCATTATGCCAGAAACAGTTGTCTGATTCATGTCCCTTGGCATCCCAAAACAGAATAGTGAGCCTCATGGCCTGGACCCAAGTTTTAGCCCCATCATCAGCACACTGTAGGAGCCTCTCCGAGTGAGGATAAGGCTTTTATGAGCACTGGTCAGGGATCACATGTGCTGGGTACGCAGAAGGTGTTTGTAAATGCAGGCCACATTTCTAATCATTGTGATAAAATGCCGGACAAGATCAACAGAGGGACGGATGAGTTCCATTAGCTAACAGTTTGAGAGTACCCATCATGGTCTGGAAGCCATGGCAGCAGAGTTGGAGACAGCTGGTCATGTGACATTTGCTGCAGTGTGAGGCTGGGTCACACTGTGTCTGGAGTCAGGAAACAGAAGGAGAATTGTTGGTAGTCAGCTCACCTTCACCTTTTTGTTGACGCTGGGACTCCAGTTCCTAGAGTGGTGCTGCCCTCAGTTAGGGTAGCTCTTCCCTCTCACTTAAGCTATTCTAGAAAATCCCTCACAGACAAACCCAGATGTTTTTTCTTATGGGAGTCTGCATCCTGTCAAGTTGATTGATATTTGTTATTATCATAATATTCAATAGGTAGTTTCTCTTAGAAACTGCTTTGCTTGAAACTATGTTAGGTTTCAAAAAAAGAAAAGAAAAAGGTTAAATACCCTCCAAGTCTCCTATTTCTTGAGAGAATACTGTAAACTGCAGGATGATTATGTCTTTGCAATGCGTTATAAATTGCTCTCAGACCTTTGCACCCAGGGTTGCTGGTGGGTACCACTTCCCTTTGTTAGGATTCCTGGAGTTATCCAGAATGTAGGATCCAGTCTTTTACCATATCATGACAAGCAGTTTAATGAAAAGAAAATGTCATGGGGTGTAGAAAACAAATATTAAGTGGACAGAATTAATAAACTTGGTAATTTCTGGTTAATCTTGGGGTAAAGACTTGGGGAAGATAGTGTGAAAACAGGAGAGAGAAGAGCAGAGGGGGGCATTTGCCACATAATGGGTGAATGAAGAGTTTGTGCAGTCTTCTGAGGTGAAGTAAAGCTCACTAATATTTTTAGAAGTGCACAGATGCTCTCCTAGTGAGTGGGGAATCACACTGAGCTATTTAGCCCTGCAGAGAGGCGAAGGCTTTCATCTCACCTGTTCACTAGGTATGATTAGGGATGCAGAATTCGGGACTTGTCTGCCCAGTGCCTGGAGAGACTCATGCTGGTGCCACACAGCATGGGACTGGCAGGAAGAGCAGAGGCAGAGTGACCAATATGGTGGAAAACTTAAGCAACACTTAGCTTGGGCGTCACCAGTGCCTGAAGCAGAAGGATTGGAAGTTAAAGTCCCGACCACACTGTCCATTATTTATAACTCACTGCATAAATTATTATGCTTAAGTTGGCTGTCTAGTAAACATAGTAAACATTGCATCATAGAGGTCAGGCCATTCTAAATTAATCTAGGAGTTGTTTTGTTGAGAAAGGAGGGACAGAGGGAGGGGGAAGAGAGGGGGAAAGAGAGAGAGACAGAGACAGAGAGAGATGAGACAGAGAGACAGAGAGAAAATGAATAAATGTGTTAGAATCTGGACCATTTGGGTTATAGAGAGGTATATGGGCTGGGTGGTCCCAAATGATACTTGTGATGATAGTCCTAGGAGAATCCAAGAAACATTCTATTACACAGAACAAACCTCAAAGGGTTTATACAGCCTCAGGAGCCACTGATGTGCGGGCCAACCCTTTCTTGAGCTCATCTTTTACTTTTTCTCCCACACACTCCACCATAGCTACCCTGTCTCCCTATTAGTTCCCTCCAAGGGCCTTTGCCCGTGTCCTGTCCTCTGTGGTGAACACTCAGTTCCCATATTTTATCATGGCTGATCTTGCCTCCTGAGAGTGTTTTCGCTTGACTTACACTCTCAAGAATCTCTACCATGACCATTCATTTACAATGGCAATAGTCTTGTGCCTCACAGAAGCATTCTTAATATCCCCGATTCTGCCTCGCCTTTTCAGTAGAGAGGATCAGTTCTCAGAACACCACACAGTTCTTATTTATTCTGTTTTTATCACTTCCTTTCCTGCCCATCCCCTGCCTTCTCTGTAAGGGGATTAGTGTCGGTTGTTTTGTTTGCTGGCTTATCCCACTTCCTGGCGCATCACAGGCACTGAGTAAATGATGGTTCAGAAGAAGAGCAAATGTCCAGATGGACTCTGTGAGGACACATGGGACACACATCTGCATGTGTGGAATGAAGTTCCATGGAGGGCAGTGAGAAACTGAACATCCTGAGAAGCAGAAATGAAGGTTTGTTAGGTGTCCGCCTCATCAGAGTTCAGCACTGGCTTCCAGTTCCTTGCTACATCTGTTCTACTGCTGCAGTCACAGATCAGGGTGTAGTTTTTGACTCTTTTCTCATTCATCACCTTTATTAACCAGTGTCAATGTCTTCACAATTTTATCTTCCTAATAGTCTGCTTCACTGCTGAGGCTGGAATGCAGGGCCTTGGGTGTGATAGGCAAGCACCCTGCAACAGAACACCTAAGCCCTTCCTTAACCATTTAAAAAGAGAGTTATTTATTTTACATGTATGAGTGTTTGCCTGCCTGCATGTATGTGCACCATATACATGCATGGTGTCCGTGGAGTTCAAAAGGAGGGCATCAGATTCCTGGAACTGGAGTTACAGGTGGTTGTGAGCTGCTGTGTGCAGCCAGGGAATGGATCCTGGGTCCTCTGGAAGAGAAGCCAATGCTTTTAACTGCTGAGCCATTTCTCTGGCCCTCTTTCTTAACCACTCTTGAAGGGTTATTCTCCAAAAATTTTTCCTACAGGAGCCCAGGATTCCGCCTTCTCTATTTAAGTATTTATGGCTGAATATAAAATCTTTGATTATCACCTCATTTTCTTGAGTATTTCATTATGACTACTTTATAATAAGACGTTGGTCCAAAAATATCTAATGTTTGCATACATTTCCATTCTTAACCAATAACTTGTACTTTCCTCTAGATATACAAGGGGCCCCTTCACACATCTCTCCCTATCTTCCCTTTTTCTCGATTAGCTTTGTTAATCTTTATTATTTACTCCATTTTAGATAGTCTTATGTAGTCTCATCTGGCCTTGTACGTAGGTCATGATGACCACAAATATCTAATTTTTCTCCCTCCACATGTTAAAAGCAGAGAGGGCAGGAATGCAGTGTACCACATCTGGCTTGTTTTTTGTTCAATATTCTTAATAGACTAAGTCTAGGATGGATGTCTTTGTTTCCATGCATGCAGTATGCTCTTTTAACATGTCTCTTTAGGTCTTTTTTCTCCTTGGAAAGTTTCCCTGGTGTGCAGCTCTCTCAGTGTTTATGGTTTCTCACTTTGCCTTTTATCTTCTGGAATGTCTCTCCTGTGTGCTTATTCCCCATTACCTACCTTTAATATTTGTCATTCTTCCTTAAATTCTTTAATAGCTTTCTTGTTTTTTTTTTTAAGGTTTCCCCTTTTCTATCTGATTTTTTAAAAGTATTATTGCATACTGGCTTAGTGTTACCATTGTTTCTTCACTATCTGAAATGAATGTGCTTATTTCATTTTTAACTCTTCCCTGAATTAGGTCATCTTCATTCTGAGAATTTATGCTTCTCCTTCAAGTCTTGCCTAATTTTCTTAAAAAATTTAAGTCTTTAATCAGATAGTAAGTTCATTTTCTCATCGTAGGGATAGTATGTTTGCTGTTGTTGTTGTTTTGGTTTTTTTTTTAACAGTAGCTGTAGGTAGCATGAGATTTAAGCCCTTGGTGTTGCTTGGTGTTATGTGAAGTTAGGCATCAGGAGCTTTTAGGATCAGGTAGGGTTTAGGACACACTTCTGACTTCCTGCTTTGGCCATTGGGGATTTCTAGCTCTATTTCCTCCTTCCTCTGCCTCTGGTGTCCCTCACACTCCCCCTGTTTTGATGGAAGAGCTTCCTGGCAGGCCAGTGTTGAGTCATCCTATTCATCTGATCCCCAGATAGTGAAGAGCTCAGCACATCCTTGTCCTTGCAGCTGCTGTTCTCAAACAGTTCTATCATGTTTTCTAGTAACTACCACGACACTACTATGTGGTCTCTCTATCTGAATTCATCAGTTACCGTCTGCTGCTTCCCTAATCTTCTCACAAGAGGCCATCAGGTGTTGTTTTTTCCCAACATCTTCAGTCTTCATATTTGCAGTTGGTGGGAAAGTGAGTTCATCTCAGCTTTTAGTACTTCTTATCTTTGAAAAATTCTGTTTCATAGTTGCTCCATCGAGTTTTTATGTGGGGATTTGGAGAGATGGAAAAAACTGTGTCACACCATGTTTCTAGAATGTTTCTTGTTTTGCTCACTTCTAAGTATCTAATGGTGATGCATATGCTGATTTATTAAAATTTCTCTAGTAATAACTACACATAAAATATTATGTCTGCCCAGTATTTTATATTTTATAAAATAAATATATCAATATATATTCTCATTATATTTAAATATATGAATATAACAAACACTTTATTGATGGCCAAGAGTCTGGGAATGAGGCACTATGACCTTTCCCTACTTGCCAACAAAGACTCTAGAGCACAAAGAAGCCATATAATTTACTCAGGCAATTCAGCAGATGTCAGAGCTGGGATCTGAAGCCAGGTAATCCAGTAAACAGTGGTGCCCACCAGAAGCCACAGTGATATTCAAAAGACCCAAGCCATGCCTGGAGCCAGTACCTAAAAGGTAGAAGGAATTGCTAACAGAACTGTCCACTGGGGTACTAAGAGGATGCCTTGAGCCAGAAAGGAAGGCAGCCAAGAGGAGGGGACATGCTTGGGTATGATATTATAGGCCACTAGAGTCCAGTTGGTTTAAGAATTAGTGGGAAGCAGATCTGAGTCAGCTTCTCCTGTGATTAACCAAGCAAGGACACATGAGGTAAACTGTGGGAGCTACTGAGACTCTTGAGGAAATGCCATGACCCGTCATGATGGTAGGACAAGATGTCAGCTGCATGTGCACCACACACAGGCTGGCAGCATCAGCATCAGAGGGTCACTGAAGTAGGCTGGCCAGGGCTTGCTTAGGAGATAGTTCTCACTATTCTAAGCTTTGTTTCCAGCTGTAGAGAATGTTTTGTATACTATTGATGTCATGTGAGAACAGGCACTTCCCCCTGGGAGCTTTAGGCAGTACTCCTTAGAGAATTACCACTCAGAGAAGGGGGCAGCAGTTGCTAAAGGCCCTAGTTCTACCATGCAGAGCAGGGACAGGGACATTTGTGAAATGTCATACACAGAAGCTTTCTCCATTCTTCTTAACATCTGCTTCAACTATTTCTATTTGAAAATGAAATCATTATTACCATTTTTTTTGGGGGGGGGTGGGGTTAGCTACTTTGCCCAAGTCTTAAATTTTTACCATAGGGCAAGAAATATTTATACTTTATCCTTGCAAGCATGGAAATTATTTCCAGCTCTCACTGTAAGGCTATTCTTCATGCCTGCCAGGTGGTCTTTGCCCACTTACATAGTTCTTGATGCCTACTATGTATGAATATAAAGGTCAAGGGTAGGCTCCCGAGCCAGAGGGATCAAGGTTTGATCTCAGGGCTGTGCCTTTTTTTTTTTTTTTCTTAGAGTTTAGTTTTGCATCTCACTTGTCTCATCTCAGGCCAAATGATGACTAATCAAGACTATTATTCTGGAGAGCAAATACAAGAATTCACATAAAGCTCGCGGCACAGGGCTGGCTCAGCGTGTGTATTGTGTTCAGTAAGGGCTCATCATTAGCACATTTTAGTTATTGTCCTGTTAATGTTGAGGAGTAGCAAACTGTCACGCAGCCTGTCTGACCCTCACACTCATTCTTAGCTCACACCTTCCATGAGCCCTAAGTAGGAGGATCTATTTGTTTTATTTTAAATATGATGGTGCTAAGGCTTTTATGAAAAAAATTTGCTTATTTGGAAAAGAATCAGAATCTTGGAGATCCTAGTGGAATAATGATGTAGAAACAATCAGGGAGCCCTGGGGCTGGTGACACCACCCCATCCCTCTTTATTCTTTGAGACAGGGTCCAACTCTGTCACCCAAGTTGGCCTGGAACTCACAGTGTAGTCTGGGATGTCCTTGAACTTGAAGCAATCCTCTGGTCTCTGCTTCCTGAGTGCTGACATTATCACATGACAGATTGTTTCTTCCCTTTTAAAAAATGTGGTTATGTGTGCACACTGACCATATGACAATGTATCCAGCTCAGTCTTGTACTTTTATGTACATGTGTTGAATTTCAATAACAATCTCAGGAAAAGGAAAATGGCCTCAAAGCTGTCTGTGCAGGCTCTGTCTATCCTTACATGCCACTCATTCACTGTGCAAGCCTTGTTAACTTGAGATGGATGACAATAGGCTACCAACCCAGGAAACTCTGACTGTCTTAGGGTTTTACTGCTGTGAATAGACACTATGACCAAGGCAACTCTTATAAGAACAACATTTGACTGGGGCTGTTTACAGGTTCAGAGGTTCAGTCCATTATCATCAAGGCTGGAACAGCAGCAGCCAGGCAGGCATGGTACAGGAGGACCTAAGTGTTCTTCATCTTCATCTGAAGGGTACTAGCAGAATACTGGCTTCCAGGCAGCTAGGCTGATGGTCTTAAAGCCCACACCCACAGTGACACACCTACTCCAACAGGGCCACACCTTCTAATAGTGCCACTCCCTGGGCTGAGCAAACCATAACACTAATGCTGTTTATCTTTTATGATTAAGGAAAGAGACAGGGTATTGGGACCTAATCAGAGGGGTCTTAAGGCATGGCTTCAGAGGGAGCAGAAGATACAAGCCCAAGAAGCCACCTGAGATTCAGCTGCAATAAGTTTTAAGGACAAATCAGGAGGCCCCCACTAGACAATACAGTCAGTGGATTTGCCCCACAGACCAAGCAGTGTTTCTCTTTCCTTCCACTCCAAGGTTCTCTGAAGAAGCCTCCACTCCTGCCTCATTAGCCAGGTCCCACCAGCCTTCCTCCTGAGGGACTCATTACATATGGTGTGGGACAACCAGTTCAGCTCAGGCTTTTGATTAAGGAAGGAGCATAGGGAGAAACGTCATTGTTTTAAAAACAACATTGCCCATACGGAGACAGCTTTAGCTGTATAGAAAGTTGCAGAGACAGTAGGATGTGTTTCTCCTGGCTCCGTGCCCAGGTTCCCTGATCATTCATAAGTTTTACTTCTCACACTAAGGAACGGTCACAGATCCATTACTATTTAACTGAACTTCAGATGATGTCTAGAGTTCCTCTGTTTGCCCACACACGCCATTGTTCTCTTTCAGGATTCCTCCCAGAACATCATCTTCTATATACTCAGCATATCTCCTAGGTCGCCTCTGGTTTATGACAGTTCCTCCCATTTTTCTTGTTTCGATGACTGACAGCTTTAAGGAGCAGAGCCATATTGTGTTGTAGTGTGATTCCCATCTTAGCTAGGGTCTCTGTTGCTGTGACAAAACACCACCACCAAAAGCAACCTGGGGAGAAAAGGGTTTCTTTCAGCTCACACTTTCAAATCATGTCATCAAAGGGAGTCAGCAGAAACTTGAGACAGGAACCAGAAGGCAGGAGCTGAAGCATGGGTCATAGAGGAGGGCTGCTTACTGGCTTGTTCCTCATGGGTTATTTAGATATTTGTTTTTCTGTTTTTCACCTGCTGGACCACCTACCCTGAAGTGGTCCCACTCAGAACTGGCTGAGCTCTTCCACATCAGCAATGAAGAAAATGCCCCACATGTTCCCCGAATTCCAATCTAATGGGAACGTTTTCTTAACTGAGTGTCCCTGTTCTAAAAGCACTTTAGCTGTGTCAAGTTGACATAAAACTAGGCAGCACAAAGCGATAATTAGGATTTGTCTGATGCTTTTTCACCATGAGATTGAAGTCATATATTGTGAAGAAAAAAATACCACAGCTCTGACGTGGCCCCTCTTAACATACTGGATGGATGCATGCTGTCAACATGATCAACTTGATCTAACATTCGTGATGCTAACCTTGGTCATCAGGCCATAGAGTGTCTGTCAGTCTTCACCACAGAGTTACTTGTCTCTTTCTTTTTTTAATCTTTTCTTTGGAACTGAGTCATTGAGCCCATGCTCAAGCCCCCCTCATTTATTTTTAATCAAGTTTATGTGACATGAGACTGGTAAACACACACACACACACACACACACACACACACACACACACACACACA
>JANHMN010000003.1:103319504-103336795 GCA_030674055.1 Rhabdomys pumilio
ACACACACACACACACACACACACACACACACACACACACACACACACCTCAGCACTTTCGAAGGTTGGGAGATAAACCCATACACAGACATACAGGAGGACATCTAGTAATATAGACGCCTAGATGAATTCACAGCCACAAACAGACATACAGGCACAAACACATATCCCAGATAAATCAATAGTTTTGTCAATCTACGTTTGCCAGGAGAATGAGGAATCGATTGAGACTGTAATTTACACAGCTCCTAAATTTGCACTGTCTTTCTCATCCTTATCATAGATTTTAAAGAGCAAAGACGGAGTGTGCCTCCTGTGTGGGTCAGAGGTGAGGAGTTTGACCAATGTTTGAGCAAGGCTTGGGTCTAGAGGCTTTCCATGATGGTCTAGGCTTAGGGCATTTGTGGCTCTTGTCTCCTTCTCTCCTTCCGGGCTTCCCCTTGGAGGCTGTATTGGGGGGTCCTGATACTGTTATGATTTGGTTCCTAGGTGTTCTCCAAAGGTCCCTTTGTTAAACACTTTGTTTCCAGCCAGTGCTGTTGAGAAGAGGAACGAGAGGCAGGGCCTTAGGAAAAGCCGGTGAGATTGCTGGGGGCATGAACATTGAAAGAAGCATTTGTATCTTACCATAGTCCCCAGAGCAATGGAACTAGGTAACCATGGACTTTGAAAACTATGAACAGAACCAGTTCTTGCCTGCTTTATAAATCACCTCAAGTGCTTTGTTGCAGTCACAGATAGCTGGCTAACACACCCTGGACAGCCAGGGATGAGTATGTCTCCACTCAAAAAAAATTAAGTGTTCTTGCTCATGTTCATTCTCAAGGAGTATACTGAAAGCTGGCCCTGGCATATGGTTATTAATGCTGTGATTTAACTATCTTTAGTCTCTTCCAGTCTCCAGCCCTCTGTGATGTCCCATCACCCTTCAACCATGTGCCAGGGCTTTCAGTGTGATTGGATCCTACCCTCACGATGTGGTTTCTGTTCTTTCTGTCTCCTCACTGTTCCTGCTCTTCCAAATTCACAAATTTAATCTGAGGGACTGACTCACTGTCATACACAGTACTAAATATATTGAACTCATAATGTGTTCAGTATCTCATTAGTGTCTGAAGCTACTGAGTAAATGGAGTTAATCTGGTTCGTCATAAGCTTACATTTGCACTATAGACAAACTGGAAATTAGAGGAAAGTTGAAAGACAGAAGGGAAAGACTTTGATGCTATCATCCCTAAAGAACCCTTAGGATTTCTACCTTTCCTTTGAACATTTTCTCTAGAATATCATTTGTGTATCATTGTCTTCTTTTTGGTTTGTACTCTGTATATTGCCTTTTCTGCTTCTTTGGGGAATTGTTTTCATTGCTACCAACTTTGGGGAAAGCATTACTTTAAGAAAATGCACTCAAGCCGGGCAGTGGTGGCGCACGCCTTTAATCCCAGCACTTGGGAAGCAGAGGCAGGCAGATTTCTGAGTTCGAGGCCAGCCTGGTCTACAGAGTGAGTTCCAGGACAGCCAGGACTACACAGAGAAACGCTGTCTTGAAAAACAAACAAACAAACAAACAAAAAACAACAACAACAACAAAAAATAACAAACAACAAAAAAGAAAATGCACTCAATATGCCCATGTAGGTTACACAGCTTACTTTATGCCCCTTTTATTTGGTACTTTCTGTCAGGATTCATGGCCTGTCATTCACTGGCCTGGTCACCTGCCCTCAAAGCATTGCACCTCCATCTTATTAGCTGTTGGATAGTGATCGTGAGAAATGATGGAGAGGATTGGAAGTACAATGCTGAGCTTAAACTGGATGCTCTGTGAACACTGGTGGCCTGGGAAGGGAGCTGTCTGGGAAGCGTGGGGGTGTTGGCAGTCACCCTGCCACTGTTCTATGGTTGCAGGCTACACTTCATGCAGGTGGACTCGGTTCAGCGCTGGATGGAGGACCTGAAGCTCATGACTGAGTGTGAGTGCATGTGCGTCTTGCAGGCAAAGCCCATCAGCCTTGAGGAAGACATGCAAGGTGACCTTATCCTGGCGGGTGGTCCTGGCCCAGGAGATCCTCTACAGCTGCTCCTGAAGCGGGGCTGGGTCATCAGCACAGAGCTTCGAAGGATCGGGCAGAAGCTGGCCCAGGACCGCTGGGCACGTGTGCACAGCATGAGTGTGCGTCTGACGTGCCATGCACGCTCCATGGTCAGCGAGTACAGCTCCATCAGCAGGACAACCTCACGGGAAATGGGCCAGGTCAGCTATGTTGGGATAGAGCTAGTAGGTGCTGGGTGTGGGAATGCCTTCCTGAGTTCTGGGGTCTGAACCTTGCCTGGCCAGTAGCCTCTCTTGTCTAACAAAGTAGAGAAGAATAGTGAGGACATGAAATGAATATATAATTTATGCAAGGCATTGTGGCAGGTGTTTTCTATTTTTTATAAGTATCTCATTTAACCTGTGTACCCACTGTGAGCAGCTTGACAGTGGGTAAGTATATTAAAGAGAAAACCTGAGTACAGACTGATTGGCCTCAACTGTCAGTCTACACTGTGTGACTTTGGCAAGTTACTTGACTCCTCTTTGTCTTGGTGCTTATAGGTATAGCAGTGTGTTTTCCAGGAGGATGACTGGGTTATAACATGTAAAACATGTCAAGCAGTTGACTGAACAGATTAGTATTATAGTATCATGGTTGAGAAGATAGATACTTGAAGCTGAGCCATTTACTCCAAGTTAAGCAGGGGATGACGTGAGGAAGGTTCAGATCCAGCTTTTCTGATTCCAAGATGCATTAGAATCTTCCCAAAGTCAAAAGTGAACTACTGACCATCTACCCTCCTCATCATCATTTTTCACTCTCTTGGATCTTCTACCTTAAATGTTTCCTTCCTTCATTGTGCAGGCATCGAGTGTCTCCTCCTAGAGGCTTCCTAGATCCCACAGTATAACTAATTGCACTCCAGCTTTCCTTAGTCTCTCAGAGCAGCTGGCCTTGACCTCCTTGGCTATCTAAGTCCCAGGTCACAGTATGTTCTCATTTCTCTGCCTGTTTCCCCCTCCACCTTTATGCCCCAGAGTGTCCGATGCAGCGGCTGGTTCTCAGTGGAATCACACTGATCTCTTCTGTTTACTACAGGCGGAGAAGCTGCTCATGGAGAAATGCTCGGAGCTCTCTGCGGTCACGGAGAGGTGAGTACACCCTGTGCTGTCTGCTTGACCAGCTGGCCTTCTAGCTCTTGAAGGGACTAGTCTCTTCTCTGGGTGTCAGTGCTTGCACTAGGTGGTGGTAGGCTGGAGTTTCTTTATCTGGGCATTCTCAGAAACCTCAAAAGTTTATCTTGAAGTCAGTATAGTGATGCACATCTGTAATTACAGGTCTTAGAAGGCAGAGGCAGGAGGATTGCTACAAGTCCAACATAGTTCGCATAATGAGTTCCAGGCCAACAAGGGCTACATAATAAAACCAAAAAGTAAAATGAAGTAATGAAAGATTCCCATGAGGTTCTCGTCCCACGATCAGAGGCTAGGGAAAGGCAGAAGAGAGCCTTGGGTGTTAGTGCAAAGTTGTTTGAAGTAATGAAATAACGGGGAAAGATTTCCTTCAGGTCTGAAGAACTCCTTTGGACTACAATCTGAAAGCAAGAGCCAGGGAACATGAAAGTTGAACTCACACACCCACACATATGCACAGAGACAGAGCTGTTCATAGACACCCACTCTCTCTCACACAGCCACATAAACACACACTCAGACAACCACAGAAATCCACCACAGCCCCTCCCCACTCTCTCACAGCATAAACATACCCGAGTTCGCACTCAGACGCACACATACGCACTCAACCTCATATTGACATTCATCCAGAGTGTGTGTTGATGTGCTCCTTTACCCATCATGCCTTAAGCCTGGAATCTGGCATCTGTGGGAAGCTGGAGAGTCTCTTTCCTTTCTGGGTAGAGTATTCTCAGATCATGAGGTAAACTTCAACTAATTCCCTCTGCTTTTCTTGTCTGGAAAGAAAACTTTGGAAGCAGCTTTTCCCCCCCATATTGTGGCAGCAATTCTTTGTTTTCCTTGTTAAAAATAAGTTTCAAACTGAAATAGAACCATATTATTTTTCTCCCTCAATTCCCTCTCATGCCCCCACTGTCAACTAATCATCTTTTTTATTTTGATTATTTTATTATTATATACATACATTCCTGAGTATATGTGTCTGCATATGCACACACACACACACACACACACACACACACACACACACATACATACAACTTTCTGAGTCTATTTTTCTATTTTGGTGGTATGTGTACATAGTTTCATGACTGAGCACTTTGGATTGAACAACCTATAAGAAACAAGGCTAATTCTTCTCCCATAGTCATTCATTGCCTGTGAGTCTTTGTCTGAGGTCGGATCCTCAAACTTGACCTTTTCCATGTTAATGTGTCCATTGGTATTGCCATTGTTTGAGTCTTGTTTGTGCATAGGCAGCAATTCTTACAAGCTCTATAGAAAGAGGCCAAAGGTAACTGCCTTTCCACCCAGGCATCACCGAGACCAGACTACTTAATCTTAATGACAGCCCGCTATCCCAGGGAGAACCCACTGACTTTGCCACTCCCTCGTGATAGTGATAGCACTTTCCACAAACAGGGAAATGTGATGAGCCAGCATTTCTCTATATACCAATAGGCCAGGGGACAATCAGGTTGGCAGATTCCATCCCTGATTCTCTTGAGATCAGTGTCTTCCCTCTAGTCTGTTCTTCCCACACACCATGCTTTGAGCAAGTCAGGTTTGCCCTAGCCACAGCTGTGGTTCAACCAAGTGCGACCCCTTCTGGTGGTTCACTCCCTGCTTCTTTCTCCCAGGTGCCTCCAGGTGGAAAATGAGCATGTTCTGAAGTCAATGAAAGCCTGTGTGAGCGAGACCCTGAGCATGCTGGGCCAGCACTTTGGCCAGCTACTGGAACTGGCCCTCACACGGGAAGTGCAGGTCAGTGTGGACTGGGAGGCAGAGGACACTGTGGGCTCAGCATGGAGGGAGGGGCACTGAGTGATTCAGCCAGACTGGGAGAAAATGCGGAGTGGCCTTGAGAAGAACCGCTTCAGACCACCACTATCCATTCCAGCATCTACGTGGAGATTGTCAAGATCCAGTCAGAATTTCCAGAACATCTAACCCAACTCGAGTTTCCAGATGTGAGAACTGGAGTTTAGAGAGGAGAGAGATTTAGCCAGTCACAGGGCAAGGTAGTGCCAGAGCCTCCGGTATTTCTCAGCACTGTTCTCAGTTTCCTGAATCTTCTCTGTTGAGCTATTATTCACAGCGCCCACAGGGGTTCTGCTGATCTTGAAGAACATAAGCTACCAGGAGGGGGATAAGCCAACTTTTGAAGACCTGGCCATAGAGAACACTAGAAAGGTCATCCTCTGCTTCTAGGCAGGCTCATACTTGATTCCAGAAAGAGGGTGTGGTGCAGTCTGTAGTCTGACAACAGATGTACCACAGGCTGGTTCACCACAGAGCCAATGTCGAGGTCTTTAATGTCTCTCCTCCCCACTCCCTGCATGGTCTGTGAGGTGAAACTTTCCTAGGAATGAAAGTAAGAAGTGGAGAGCAGGTGGACAGGCTGGGTTAAATGCACATGACTTCCCTCTCCTGACTTTGTTATTCGTGACTCCTCTCAATACAGCAGGCTCCATAAGGTTTTCATTATAAGAGCTATTTACATGTTATTTATAGTCCAGGAATACTGTGTCACATACTTGCCATTCTTTCCCACCACCAAATAAGAACCTCCCATAAATAATAAAAGTCTGATTTTCTCCAAAATCGGCTTCTCCAATGAGCTCAGAGATTCTTCTCTTCCTTTCCTGTGTGTATCCCATTTTGCATAGGGTCTGGCTCTTATGGCCTGATTCTCCTACAAGTCCTCTCTTGGTCCCTGTTCCTACTCCTGTGCCAATGCAGCTGGTCCTAAGTGTTCTCAGGCCACAAGAGGGTCCTCAAAAGGTACTCTTACTATCCTTAGACTCAGAAACAAATGGAAGGAGGGTTTCAAGGCTGCATTTGTGCTTTGGGGCCATAAGGACATTGGGGCTCTCAAGCACAGAGGCTCTGACATAGGCACTCTTAGTGAACCAATGTTATCAATGACACGGAAGAGCAAGGGTATTCACTTTAGAGTTCATGTCACAAACTGAAGCATTAAAACAAGTCTGTCCATGGTAGCAAGAAATTCTAGTGCATGATGAACGGAAATATTGAAGTCTGAAGAAGACTTAAACCCTGGGGTCACATTTCATCAGAGGAATTTCTAAGCAAGGGTAGAGCATCTCATTCTAACAGGGAGCCATGGGGTAGGGTTTCTTCTGCCTTTATGTCAGAGAATTGTGGCAAAGGCCAGGACTTTCTGGAGACTTGGACCATGTATCTGACATCCTAGGCCAAACTTCACTCTGCTTGTCCCTCATCCTGAATTTATTCAGGGTAGAACATATTCCTAAGCTTCTGGCTGGCTGCTGTCCTACTGGGAGGTATGACTGCCCAGATCTCTGATGCCTGGCCTGGCAGCTGACCTGTATTAGCTACTCTTGTGTTACAGGTAAATTCCCACAGCCCTGCTTTTCAGGGAGGGATGACAAAGTCTGTCCTTGATGTGTCTGCATATTTATTTTCTTTCTGATAACTTCCTCTTTTGGTGTTTTCCCCCTTCTCAGCATTCCCCCATGGTGTCTTCCAAGTTCCTTACAGGTCCAGCTTGCCATGCTCACCCTGAAGATTGAACTAATCTCACCTTAGCAAATTCCCTTGAAAGACAGTGGTGACTTCAGGAAACATATTGGCTGTAGACAAGTTTTCTGGTGTTGAGTTGTACACACATGTTTATTAAACCAGGGACTCAATGTCATTCCCTATGATGCTAGGGGAACCTAGGATACCATGAACCTGTATCTGGAGTGTCTTGATATAAACAAAACAAAACTTCTTTATCTGCATAGGAGCTTCTATGATGCTCATTCTCCTTTGCTGATCTTCCCAAGGATCCATGCTACCTTGGGATGGCACCACCCAGACTCAGGGTGGGCTTTCTAGCCTTCTTAAGCCCCTTTGAAAATGCTTTCACAGGCAAGCTCAGAGATGTATCCTCTTACATTCACAAGATCTTTGTCTCCCTGCAGCAGGGATTTTGATTTGTTTTGTCCGTGTATTTCTAAGGCACATATCTCTTGATGATTTGAGCAATACAGGTGGAGAAGGCCAAGCGGTATATTTCAAACTGGTAGAAACACATTTAAAAAAGGTTAAATGTCTATTTACTTCTGCTTGGATCCTGGGGCAATGCGTTTGACAGCATGCATTTTGGAGACATTCCTTTACCACTATGGAGCTATGCTGGCTATAAAGGCAGAATATGTGAATCTCAAAAATCACATATAAATAGTGAAGCAATTCATACAAGAACAATAATAATATATTACTCCACATTGTCCTGACTCTTTCTGGAATATAATTAAGTCCAGTTTTGGACCCCTGATTAGTTATTGACAAAATGCCTGGCAAAAAGTATCTTAAGGGAAGATGGACTTACTTTGGCCCAGAGTTTGAGAGAAGACTAGTCCATGTGACAGGAGTTCACAGTGACAGGAGCATGCAGCTTGTACACCTCATGTTTGAGAGGAGGGAAGTAGAGAACAGAGATGGCTAATGCTCAGCAGACTTCTTCCTTCCTCCCTTTTTATTCATCCTGGGATTCCAGCATGCTGAATGGTACTGCCCAGAGTCAGGGTACCATACCTTCCATCTTTGTTAACCTTTCTGAAAACATTCTCACAGGCATGCTTAGAAGTGTATCTCCTAGGTGATTCCAAATCTAGTGAAGTTGACAATGAGAATTATTGATCATGTACATGTGGAGATAAAAGGTTTTCAGAATATTTGAAGGATTCAGGAGATGCTCAGCCTAGAAGTGAACATTAAAATCTAGCAAAATGCTTTGGAGTACACAGGAGAAGTGTACTAAGGTCATTGGATATAACCTCCAGGATATTGCATGTAGAGTAGTGGGGCCTCCCAGCAATACGAGGGGCTGCCCTAGCTAAAGTGGGCCAGTAATGACTGGAGGAGAGAGGTAGTAGACTGAAATTGGGCTGAATGTCCTTCTCTCTCAACAGGTTGTGATTCTATGAATGTGGGCATCATGGGGTGGAAGTGGTAGACTAGGCATATGGTTTCCAACCAAGAGTTCAAATCCTGACTGCTACTAAGTCATTTTGCACACTTGGCCAAGTCACTTAATCTTTCTAACCCTAGCTTTCATTGCTGCTACAGTGGGTTGGGTCAGCGTAAATGAAATTACACAAGGTATTTGGTGACACTTTCTGGATTGTATATTATTAACTGTAAGTATACTCTACCTTAAAAGAACACAGTAGTTTTTGCTGTAGGAGTGTCCTAATTTCATAATTGTGTACTGATATTATTTTAACTACTTGGTAAGGAGAGTATTGTTTAGGCTGGTGGCAGATGAAGCAGAGGGAATCCAGCTGTCTGTGGGGCATTTTTTAATCTTCCTGAAGCTGCTGTCCCAAAGGCTAACCCAGCTCCTTAGTGTGTCCATTGTCAGAGATCAGTTTACTTCTAGGTGCTGAGATGCAGTTTATGATGTCATGGCCATGAAATCACGTCTACATTTCCTGAAAATTGGCCTAACATTTCCTTCTGATTCTGTTTGCCACTCTCAGATTTTGCCCAGCAAGTTGTCCAGAGCAGGTGAAGCAAGGCTGCAGTGAGATTAAATAGCAGCGCAGAGACAGCCCAAGTGCACTTGCCAGACAAGTAGGATTTCCAAACGTTTCTTCCAGCTTATTTTGTAGATTCCTGGGAGAAAAAGCAAATGGAAAACAAACTTCACTTCTACTGCTTATCCAACCAGGAGTGGGGGATTAATCCAGTTTCTTTGCAAGGGGTGTAATCATTAGTCATTGCTGTCAAAAAATTTGTTAGAAGCAATTTGAGGAAAGAAGTTTGTTATGACTTTATGTTTGCAGGTGGGTCCAAGTCAGGGCAGCAGGGATGCCAGTGAGGTCATATCACATTTGCAGGGAGGATGCAGAAAGCTAAATGCCAGTCCTCAGTTCACGGTCTCCTTATTCACTCTTGGAACCCAGCCCATAGAATGGTGCCACTCACAGTTAAGATGAGTTTTCTTAAGACTGCTGTAGGTATTATTGGAGTTAATAAAGGCACCAAGGAGTGTGACATAAGTGTATTAGAAATATACTTGTGGGTCAAGGGATCACATCTTGGAAGAAGAGAACAGATACCCACAGATACCCTTTAACTGACACATATAAGCCAAGGAATATGCACACATATTTAGTCAGACTAAATAAACATAACAAAATTTCAAGAAAATGGCAGTGCTTTTATATTTATAGATAAAAACTAAAGCACAGAAAAATAAATTCCCTGAAGTTGCACGCATTAAACAATAAATTTTAGATTGTAAAAAGAGAAGATGAGTTTTCTTAGCTCAGTTGACTTAATTTAGAAATCACAAGCATGCCCAGAGGTATGTCTCTTCTAGATGATTCTAGAGCCTATTCAATTGAAAACCAAAATTAGCCAGTATAGGCATTCTGGTTTCCATCATGGCTATAGTTTAGGCTGTCTCCCCAGTAATGGGGAGGGTGTTTCAGAAAATTGACTGGTACAGGTTCATCCCAAACTTAACTGAAGTGCCCAGAAAGTTAATACCTCAGACCTAGTATTACCTCACTACTGCCATGCAGGCCAAGCAGATGGAAATAGGTCAATTCTCAGCCCCAATGGCAGAAACTCCAGGCATCATTTTGTCTTTAGATTTCATCCCTAGGGCTCCCAGAGGCCTTAAATGTATACTACAGCTGAGGAAAAAACGAGAATACAGTCTTGGATGTGGCCTGGACAGGAAGACAACCACAGTATTTATTTTAGTTGTCCATTGCCGCAAGCACATGTGAACATATACCTGCGAGGGGAAGTGAGCCACTGGAGATTAATTATGCTACTGTATTTACCATATATGGGAGAAAAATGTCCCTGTTCTCACAGAAGGACATTTGAACATTTTTCTTCTTCCTACAAAGTCAAGAATTTGTAAGTACTTTACATGAATGTGCTTAATGTGCATTCTTTGGCACCCTGCATTGCTGAATAACCTCCATGTTTGCTCCCATGTATGATGTGCTGCCAGCCTTCAGGTTGCATTGACAGGACTCTTTCAGGTGACCTAAGCAGGTGATCGTTGAACCATGTTAGATGCACTGCTTTTCTCAGTATCCTGACAGAGTCCCAGGAGACATGTAAGCACATAGCATTTTAAGTAAATCTATTTGTTAGCTCTTCAATTTTCATTTTTTCTCTCCCAGGAATGCATGTGGGTTTTGCTAGCACTTCTGTAACTTCTTAGAGGAGACTTATGGTTATTACATATCCCAGATCCCCTGTCCCCCCAAATCCTGGGGGTGGGGAATCAAGTAAAGGAGAAGCCTTTATCCAGGAACAATAAAGCGATTAGGCCACCACGATTAGTTCCGAAGAATTTTGCACTTCTGTGTTGAGAAGGGCATTATAGATGTTTTCCCTAGAGTGGGAGTTTCTGAATTCAGATAGATGGCAGAATGTATAATTGGAGGTGGGGGAGTTGTGGAAATCTCTAGTTATTTTATCTTTTCTTTCTATTTTATTCTGGAATAGTGTATGGCTCTTGAATAAGAACAAAGAGAAGAGTGGTAGGGTATATCAAGTCTTTAAAATGGCTGTTTTAAGCACGTACTTAAGTGGAAGCCATTTCCTTTAGCCATTTTTTATATTCACCCCCAGACTATGACACTAGCTGGAAAGAAAAGTATCTCAGAAGAGCCAAAGTCCTAAATGATGCAGATTATTCTGAATGCAATGGGCTTGACTTTTATTTTTTTGGATTTGATGTGCACTATTTAAAAGACCAGTTAAAGTCTTTTTTGTCCAAGTATTTAGACTAGAAATATAATATCTATTTAATACTTAAAATCATAAAATTAATTATTAGCAGCTGGACTAATTCCATTGACTATATATAACAATGTGATATATTTTAAATACCTATTTCATCAAGAAATGTTTACAATAAAATTTTTGTTTGTAAGAATTGTAGTTATTAAATTTTTTCCACGTTCACCAATTGTTCTGATGGTAACTGTGATGTCAATCAACCAGGAAAAGCTTGGGTTTGTTTGTTTGTTACACTTGGAACCTTATAGTAAAGGTAAATAAAATAAGATGTCATATATCAGTGATAAGTATCATAAGAGTGATCAATCACACACTTTAAATTTAAATTCATTCACATTAAGGAAAATTTTGAGAGGAAAGTACACTGTGGATATAAATTTAATGAGAAGTTATAAAAATGTCAAAGAAATATTTTTCACATATATTAAATGGTGTTGTTAAGATGTTTTGATATTCAAATTACGATGACTACATCTGAGTGATACAGGGATTTTATTTTTATGTCAATATATATAATCTGCCGGAAATTACGTAATATTCTGCTGAAAATTTTTAGCTGTCAAATTAAAAATATGCAAAATTGTAGAGACAAATAATGTTATGTCAGGATATTGCTGTCGCTACTTCCCACTAGAAGGTTGCTTTGGACTTGGGTCCCTTGGCTTCTCTGAAAGATTTCTTTCTGGTTTCCACTCTTGGGCAGATCCCAGGCACCTTTGGGCTGTGAGGACTAGCTCTGGAGCCAGCCACTGCTCTCAGAACCATCTTTACATACCTCTGAGCAGTTCAGACTTGAGTAGTATTTATTTGGGCTACATCGTTGTGTTTCAGTAGTGATCTGGTCCCTGCTTATCTCTCTTCTACTGTTACACGATCACTTCCAAAGAGACTCCACCAAACTCTCCTTTTCATTGGGCTCTATATGGCCTCTGGGTCTGTGCAGCTTTTCTCATATACTTTAGTTTTCTGGCACATTCTTTTGTATTGTATTTTCCTTTGTTTTACATTTTTTTCTAGACTTAGGGATAGTTCTTCTTGAAAGAAATGAAATTGCCCACTTTGGGGCCTTCCAACAGCCTCTGGTTCTCACATTTTATCTACACTCACCTTCCTAAATGGGGTGTTGTTGGTCAAGAGATATTTCACCGCTGAGAAACCGTTAATGCAACTATGGCTTCACTTGATCCTTGTCCAGGTTCTGCCCAGTCTTTTCGTGCTATCCCTCCACCCCTGCTTCACACCATGATTTCTCCAGTCTGTTCCCTAGGACAAGAGCAGTTCCTCATCCCAATTTCTAGAACTTTCATTGGGACTAATAAATGCTGATGCAAACCAGGATTCAGTGAGTGCTACTGATAGGACTGGATGGTATACTTCTAGCTTTTCTGATCTAAGGGAAATTATGTGCACATTAGTAGTGGGGCTATTGAACTCCAGAGTAGAAATGCAGTCTTATTTGTCACTTTTTTTCTTTTGTCATTGTGACAAAGTATCTGACAAAAGTAACGTTAAAAGTGGGGGAGGGTTGTTTTGGTTTACTGTTGAAAGAGGGGTGCTGTCCATTATGACAGGAAAGGCACTGTAGCGGCAACATAAAGTAACTGGTCATATCATGTCCTCAGTCAGGAAGCAGAGATCAATGCTGGTACCTAGCTCACTTCTATCTGGGACTCTGGGTCATGGCATGGTACCACCCACTTTCAGGATGGGTCTTCCCTCTTCAGTAAACCTTTCTAGAAACACTCTTCTAGATGCACCCACAGGTGTGTTTCCATGGTGATGTAAAACCCAGTAAGGTTGGACACAAGAGTTAACCATCACACTGGGACAAAGTCCAGCTCCTAGAGACTATGTGTGTTTGACCTTGGTCAGTTTTGTGTACTTCCGGTTCCTTAACTGTGAGTTGAAAGTTGACTTAAAGATTGCCGTTGTTCAGACTGACAATGTTCAGAGCTTCCTGGATTCCACAGGAGCTTTTCATTTGTTTTTCCAAATTTATGCTGTAAGAAAGTATGCCTACAACTTTTCTTTGTCCTTAAGATATCGTGTAATTGCTGTATATATGTGTACAGACATTAACATGAAATTATTCTCAGACTTAAATGGTCTAATATTAGCAGTTGATTGCAGAAGACATTGGGCTTGGATTGTTTAATTTAATGCTAATTTGCTTCAAGTGCAAACACTCATCAGGAACATGAGGTAATTATCATTTAGGTACAGGACCCCAATATATGAAATCTACATCTCCATTTGAGTGTGCATTCCTTGTGTGGCTGCTCATGTAAACACTGGGGAAGGAACGTAAGCTGTATGTTCATTATTGTGATCCATGCTGACAAATCTTAGCTAACAACTCTAGCTTTTGTTGACTCCCTTGTAGGAGGTACCTACCTATATTAGAGAATAAAAATTTTTTAAATGTAGTTTGCTTAAATACACACTTAGTCTAAGGCTATTTATTCTATGTAGAAGATTACTATGCTGTGTGTGAAGAAAACAAATCTCTTCATTTTAATCATTTTATAAGTGGTGAAGCCAAGTGCTAAGAAGTTTATCTCATTTTCTCAAACCCACAAATGACTGCTAATGATGTTTTACTTCTCTGTGTACCTCCAGACATCTTCTCTGTGCACGTTGACAAGGTTGGGATAAGAGCATCCTCACCATGAGAGACAGATGCTGTTTATCTCAACACTGTATAGATGGGGAAACCGAGGCAAAGAAAGACTAATAAATTCTCTGCTCCAGGGCACAGTACCACAAGTGGCAGAGCCAGGATTGGATGGAGCTCAGGCATTTTAGTTTTAGAATCTTCTCTTAGCCAAATGCATTCTTAATTAGCATAGAGAGCTAAAGGCAAGCTGAGACTACAGCCTGAATCTTCTTTTAAGAGTCCTTTCTGCAACACCAGGGTTATTTAAAAACATAGCCATTTTAATATTTAAAAATAAAAAATAGTGTAGGTATTGCAGTACGTGTCTATAATATCAACACTCAGAGACAGAGGCAGGAGGATTGTAGATTCAAGGGTGGTCTGACTTGCATGAGACTCTGTTTCAAGACAAAATAAGAAAGGGCTGGAGAGATGGCTCGACCTGCAAACTGATTTCAGTACAAAAATGTAGACTTAAATTCAGTATCCCAGATTCATCCATGTTAAAGAAGCTGGGTGAGTGGTGTATGTCTAACATTCTAGAGTTGAAGAGGAAGACAGAAAGACCCTTTGAGCTCATTGACTGATTGGTGATCTCTGAGTTCAGTGAGAGACCTTGTATCAAAATATTAGATGGAGAGATACAGAAGTGCACATTCATATACACATATGCAGATTCGTACACACACATGTACATATGCATGCACAGATATATTTATCTATACATGCACATACATGCTTGCAAAAATACATACATACATTCATGCATACATATCTGGATAAACACACAGGCATACACACATGCTCAAACACATATATACACAGGTATACACACTTGTGCACACACATGCATATGTACAAACAGAGAGCCACTGAAAGGATACCTGAGATTTGCACCCATATTTTGCAGTTTTGTCTTCTCATAGGAAGCCCAGGAAGGCAGGTTTCCATATCCACAGTTTCCAGGGGAAACTTGAACAACTGTATTCATTAGTAGGCAAGAATAGCTGATAATCAATAAGTCACATGTGCCAAAGCTGATGGCTGATTATGAAGTGATTTCAATTTGTAAGGCTTCTCTCCCCTAGAAATTAGCCAAGCTCTTCTAGGAATCATCTTCATATCTTATTTGTTAATGGCTTTCCTGGATCTTCCTTAATTTTGTGGTCCTATATGTAACTCTCTCCACATACAGTAGAGTGTTTCATCTTTGGTGAGTATAGCATTCATTACTCTTGGAGGTACCTACCTGTCAGTAGAATTCTGGTGTCACTATTTGTCATAGTTATATTCCACTGCAAATGTCCCCCAGGCAGGGTCATGCTACTGAAGCATGCTTGTCTCAGCTCATCTCCAAATGGAGTTCATCCCTGTCTAACAGCCACCCCAAAATCAGCAAATTCTTTGGCCATAGGTGTGGGCCCTCCTTTGCTGTCACACTGATGCTTGTGTATTTCAGCCGTGGTTTCTGTTCTCACTGTGAACGTATAGACAACCAACTGGTATACGCAGAGGCCTTCAGGAACCAGAGCATAGCTCATTTGATTTCTGTGCACTATTGGTTTGAAATGATTCCTCATCTCTGCATCTTTACAGTGGGGCTCAGACCTCCCCTACAGCTAGGGTCTTATCACCCCAAGTAGGTGGGACAGTATTGTAGATCCCACGGAGGCCATTAGAAGCAAGGACCCACTGGTATTCTGTTGAGAAACAAGAACAGAGGGTTGCTGGAAATGAGTTAACCAGCTGACTTTTCTTTCCTCTCAGGCACTTGTGAGAAAAATTGATACCTCAGACAATATCTACATCACGGAGTCTACCACAGGGAACCTGTTCAGCCTGACCCAGGAGGGGGCTCCTTTGTGCCGCATCATAGCCAAGGTGAATTTCATGGCTACTACTCCCTTAGGAGGCATTGGATGAGATTTTACTTGAATGCATATGGTAGTATTAGGGCAGAGGAAGTGGGGAGGGTCTTTGGGTTGTCTCCCCCACAGAGTCTGTGACTCGATCATTCAGCTTGGTGGAGGGGCTTGGTCTGCAGAGGTCACTTGATATTGTTCAGAACAGAGATATTCTTCAAACTTTCAACTTCATTTTGGTGATTAAATTCACACAGACTTATCTGAATTTCTTTTGGAACAAAGAACATTTTCCTCTTTAAAAATAATAAGTGGCAAATCTTGGCTGGCCCAGGTACTTAAAACCTTTTTGTGTGCTGGTGCTGTTCATGTAGACAATGCCTACCACCTGCCCCCGGCATCCCCTCCCCATGTTTCTCTTTCATGAAAACATGAGAAGGCAGATGTGAGTTTGAATCTAAGTCAAAGGTATTGTTTAACTTCCTGCTAGTTAGTCTCTTCGGAGGTCTGGAACCCACCCTGGGTTAATGATTCCAAGCATGCCCAGTGGGAGAAAGATCTGGGCAAGAACCACAGGCAGTTCTCATCCTGGTCCTGCCGTTAGCTTGTGGCAGGAGGCTGGCCAGGCCCTAGGACCAACATCCTTACCATTGTGAACTGTGGGATTTTAAGACACATCCCTAATCTACCAGTGTCTGGTTTTGCTGGTGGAAAAACATGTCTGCACTTTGCATTTTGTCAAACTCCAGTCTGAGCAGGCAGCCGCAAAGAGCTGTTTGCCTTATTTGGTCACTGCTTCCTCCCTTTCTTGACCTCTCCCACTCTCTTCCCAGCTGCCTACACAACTCCAGGCTCCCAGTGTAGCCTGAACTAGAAGTTTCAGATATTTGTCCTGATGCTTTGAGCCACGCCTTAGCCTCTCTAAGAGAAGCCACGAGTCTTGATGAATATTAATGACAAAAACAACAAAAACCTATGCAGTTCTGGTTGTTCCTCCCCTGGAGGTTTCAGGCTAGTACTTTTTATATAGTTACAGTGTTTGGTCCGTACACATCCACTGAGATGAGCATCGGTGGTCTGGTACACACAAAAACTTCAGAACTCACTGTATTTGAGCACCTTGCCCAGTTCATGCTTGAAACCAAATTTTCCTATCCATGTTTTCTGCATTTCAGAAGATTAATAGCTTAAAACTTAGAGTCTTTCCCTGACAAGGCAAAGTCCCTGCTCCAACAACTCCATCTGTCTCAATCATCATTTCTTCCTTCTTGGCTCCTGGTGCATTGCATAATGGATGATTAACTATTCCTGGGTATGAGCCTGGTCAAAGTCAGGACTGAGAGGTATTGGTGGGAGCTGGGGAGACGTGGAGCCTGAGTTTTCTAAAGCTGGAACTGGTCACTGTGATGGTGATGTGGTGGTGTTGGTGGTGGTGGTGGTGATGATAGATTAATGGATCAGTGTTTTAAAAAAAATACACCATTTCTATAGCATTTACTATGGGCTTGATAATATTCTGAGTGCTTGTTTAAACTTACTCAAAGACCTGTGTAGAAGTCAGATCTCACTCCCACTGCAGAGGTGGGGATATGGAAACTGATAGAATTTGAGCTAGGCTGTACAGCATTAAAGGCAGCATGCCCTTGGCTATTCTGAACTTTCTCCCAGCAGTGTGGCCCTCTCCTCTCTCCTCTCCTCTCCTCTCCTCTCCTCTCCTCTCCTCTCCTCTCCT
>JANHMN010000003.1:103336805-103347749 GCA_030674055.1 Rhabdomys pumilio
TCCTCTCCTCTCCTCTCCTCTCCTCTCCTCTCCTCTCCTCTCCTCTCTTCTCCTCTCCTTTTGTCTCCTCTCTTGTTTTTTCCTTTCCTCCTTCTCACTGTCTTCTCCCAAGTCCTACTTCCTATTGTCTCTGTATCTCCCGTTACTGACATGGATTCTGTGCTGTGCTTTTCCACTTGGTATCCCATCTGATGGACAACCATCCTTAGATGCATTAAGAGTTACAATTCCTACAATCTTTGTGTGTATATATGTATTATGTGGTGTGTATGTGTGTTTGCATGTGTTTAGGTCCACATGACTGTGCAGCTACACATGCAGGTACATGCATTTGGAGGTCTGAGGTTGATGTTGCCTGTTTTCCTTGATTGCCCCCTGTCTTATACATGGAGGCAGTCTCTCTCAATTCAGAACTCACTGACTTGGCAAATCTAGCTAGCCAGCTTGTCCTAGGAATCCCTTGTCTTTACCTCTGTGTACTGACATTATCGGAGGGTTCCTAAGATAACCTGGCATTTATCTGGGTGTCGGGGATCTGAACACTGGTCCTCACAGTTGTGCACCAAGTGCTTTACCCACTGAGCCATCTCCCCAGACCCCATAATATGCATCTTTAAAGGGAAGAGGCAGGTTTTCAGAAGGTCAGGGCTTGTCTGAAGTTATGAGTTCAGAAGTCCATATAGAACTAGAACTTTAATCAGGTCTTCTGATCCTAATCTTCACCTAAACCTTACAGCATCTGGTTCTTGGGATGGAGCAGACTGAGGGTAGAAGTGTGGAGAGGATGCAGGACTGCGTTCCATCTTTCAGTCTAAAAGATGGCAGGTTGAGTTCCAGTAGCAGAAGCACCATATGGTAGCTCAGTGCTGGAAACATCCTACCTCAGACACTTTGTAAGGAACTAACATTGGAACCCAAGGGACAGGTCCATTGTGGTCTTCTTCGTGACCCTTCTGGAGCCCACTGTGAGCTCTGGGCCATACATATGCCTAAGATGCTTCTAGTTGAGAAACCTGAAGTCTATTCTCTCAGTATATCTCCACCCAGATACCCATGAACGATCCCGTCATCTCATGATGATGGTGGCAACCCTCTCCTCTCCCCAAGCAGAGGACATAAAACTCTACCTTGCTGTGTCACAGTTACCCTAGCTCCTCTGTGATTCCTTGCATCAACAGCTATGTACCCTAGAGTGGCCCCTGCCAGCATCATAACAGCTCATCCAAGCTGTCTGAATAATTCATACTTTTATGCATCTGGGCTTAGAGCCCAGAGCTTTCTATAAAATTAAACAAGCCCAAGCCAACAGCGTGATCTGCTAGCTCAGGCGATCCCAGTGTTACTCCAGAATAAGTGCTGCTGTCAGGTCCTGGGCGGGGGCTCTAGGGTTGTCCATGAGATAATTCATCTAAACTCCTTAGTAACTCTCCTTTCCAATTCCCCCTATCACATACCCTGGACCTTTCCATATCTTTCATAAAGGGACATACCCACCTTCTGATAAGGAAGCCTTCTATAGCCTAACTCTCATGCCACTGTCCAGAGAGCTAGCTCCAGACCCTTCCACACACATTACCTTGGCTGCTTTTCCCATGAAATAGTTACATAGCATTTTAGCCCAAACTAAGCAGATGTGGAGCCAGAACCTGAGATCTGCATCCCCTTAGCCAGGTCTAGGCCTTTTTTTTCCTTCTATAATTGAAAACGACAGGGAGGGCATTTTCACAGGCTTGAGAGAAGTCACAATGAGGACCCAATGCAAATTCAGAGCTCAGAGAAATTTGCTGGCCTCAGTGCCTTCTGAGGCAAAGAAGGCTGCCGCCGTCTTCCCAGCTTAGGTCTTGGGTTCCTTAAGAAATAAAACAGAACACAACACAACAAACAAACACCAAGAACAAGCCTCTCAAACCCCAGAGTAATTTTACTAATTCTTTGAGAATTTCATAATGTAACACAATTAATTTTGATTATATTCACTCCCAACCCCTAGCTTTTCCAAGATGTCTATGATTCCCTTTCAACTCATGTCCTTTATTTTTTAAAATGTTTTTGAAAATAACCTTTTAGTATCCCCATATATTTCTAAGTATGGAGCCATCTACCAGAGCGTGTATCTCTCAGGAACTTAAGGAAAACCGACTCTCCCTCTCCCAGAAGTCATCCTCTACTGCCCTAGCTCCTCAGGAGTGGGAGCTTGACTAGCTTGATCTTGCATAGGTCTTATGCAGACAACCCTAGCTGCTGTGGGTCCTGAGTGTAGTGATCCTCGATTCTTAAGGAAAGGGTAGGATAGATCCCAATTGAGGCTGAGCACTCCACAGAAACCCAGTCTTTGCACAACTTTGACAGGTTGTGAGTTTCTTTGTTCAGTACACAAAGAAACTTCTCTGAGGAAAACCAAGAGCTGCCTCTGGGTAGAAAGATACACATTTAGAAGGCAGTTCAAGAGATGGTATCTATGCAGCAAAATAGTAGTAGAAGGTTCACCCCTGGGTGTATGAGATTCTCCAGCCATGGATTCATTGGTACCATTTCCTCATTGCCTTCTCCCAATATAACTATTTATATATTAATCACCAATTAAAAAATCTAATAAAATTATATATATATATATCTTAGATGATTAAATATTAAAACACCCAAATATAAATTATCTACTCATATGTATGATATCTTGAGGGAAACTTGATATCCAGCTAAGCTAGTGGCAAACAGCTTAAAACTCCTGTTTTTTTATGTTTCTGTAACTTGATTGTGCTTTATTGACTGTCTAAGCAGCGTTCTTATGTGAAATATACAGATGTCTTATGGGAAAATAAGAAAGCAGGACAAAGGATTATCAATGAAGAAATCACAGGGATGGGCATCTTTTCTCATGTTAGGCATAGTCTTATTGTAATAATAACATGTATTTGAAATTAGAGGGGTTCTGTTTCGTCATTCTACAAACTGTTCCGAGACTGAGGGGTTCCTGCTCTGTGCTCCAGGAGCCCTGCCCCATGCCTTTTTTTCACTCATCTCTACCCAGCTTTGTTCCTGATTTTAGAACTGTCTCCTTCCCCTGACAAACCACAAGTTCAGTATGGATTGGAACCAAGGTAGTATGTGGCATGGAAACTACTATATTTTGAATCTATGGATGCATTTTCTTAGCTCATCCCCATCAAAGCAACCACCCCAGAAGGAAGTAGGGATAGGAAGGTTTGTAATCAGCACTAGCTGATTATAAAACATCAGGAATTAGTAAATAACCATCTCCCTGAATTTGATCCCTTCATTTTGATCCCTAGAGTGGTCAGAGAAGTAAAACTCTTAGAGCAAGTAGGGATCCTGAGCCTCTGTTTGGAGTGGAGGAGAGGGAGATCTAAGGTTATTTCAGTGTAGTCATGGGGGCTATACTGGTTCCTGTTTTCCCTGAGGGTGCTCAATCATTATCGTCTCAGTCAGCCATGGCAGCATCCCCAGAATATGGAACAGAGCCGGGTACATGGTAAGTATATTATCAAAAACCTGACAGGGCATAGTATTTTGGTGAACTCACCTTCTACAACATTTTTCTCAATTCTGGGAACAGGTGCCAGGATAGGTATACTCAAAAGTGATGGGCAAAGTTAAAAGCGACTATCTGATGGCTTAGATTCTCTGCTCACTGAGTGCTGCCTCTAAGTACCTTCTAGTCCTCAGAAAATGGAGAAAGAGGGAAGGAGTCAAAGCTAGAGGGAGTACTAACTTTTTCTCTGGATTCACAAGGTAGTGTTGTCTGTGAGTGCTGTGGTGTGTCCCCTGTATGGTCTGTTGGTGCTCACTTTATACATGGGAGGATGGTGTGATTACAGAATTCTCTTACGCCCATATTCCTTCTGGGATGCACACTACTGGGTGGTCTCCACAAGATGAGAGAAGAAAGATTCCATTAGCAGTTCCAACCAAAGACCAAGACTCACGCTCAAGAGCTGCAGGAGTGTCTTGAAAACAGTTGAACAGTTGTTGTTGTTGCTTTTTTTTTTTTTCTACAAGCAGCAGTGAGGGTGAAATAGACGTAGGGCATATAGGGGTTGCTTTCCCTATATGGCCTTTAGTGGCTCATTTTTCCCATTGTATGGTGAATATTGGACTGGACATAAAACTCCTTTTCTGCCTGCTTTTCATGACAGGGGAAAGAGCAAGGACAAGCATCATGGCTGATAGATTAGAAATAGGTGCTGAATTCCAGACTCTGTCCTTTTATCTGCTTTCACCAGCTTACTGGACCTGTTCTGGTGACTTCACGCTGGATCTTCTGAGGGCTGACCTGAAGGGTCTTGATCCCCAACTCTACCAAAACATCTGTTGCTGGCCCCCAAACCATACTTTCAACTTGGACAATCAGGGATGGGGATGTCACTGTTTAAATGTGTAAGGAGAGTGATCCAAAACATGTCTACCAAATGAGGGCTGTCAGTTATTTTTTTGAGTCAATCTAGGGAAGATTATGAGGTAAGATCATTCTCTTCTTCTCCACAGGAAGGTGGGGTTGTGGCCCTCTTCAAGGTCTGCCGGCAGGACAGCTTCCGGTGCTTGTACCCCCAGGCGCTCCGCACACTGGCCTCTATCTGCTGTGTAGAAGAAGGTGTCCATCAGCTGGAGAAGGTAAAGGCAGCTGACTCATGGGCTGAAGTCTCTGAGCCAGCTGGGTTAGGAGCCTGGTGTAGCCATCTGGTCTTCTTCTTATAACAAGTCTATTCTAACGTGCTTCTACCAGGCACTTTTCAGAAGGCACGATCAGGGATGTTGACTGAGAAGTCTGAAGTAGAATGTGAATCTGGGGTCTAACCAGGAATTACAGGGTATAATTGTTGTCTCTGAAGTTTGTTGCCTTTGTCTGCTGATCTAAGCCTAGTCCTGGAAGTTTCTAGTCTCCACACAATTTAGTCTAGGCCTAGAATGTTTTTTCAGCCTCTGAGACTTGCTACTGAACAAGCTCACCTTTTCTTGTTCTTTCTGGTCTCTGGCTAGCTGATTCAACTCAGCTGTTCTGAGTCAAAGTCCTCTCCAAGGTGACTGATTCAAGCTGGCTTCTCTCTGCCTCTGACTTTTTGCTCTGCTTGGCCTCAAACTAACTCTGGCCATCTGTTCTAATCTCCTGGCTCCTTATTATTTTATGACTCCTGTCTTCACCTGTGTCTAGCTTGCTCTCTCTCTCCAATCTGTCTCTATAACTGTCCTGGTGAAACTACCTTCTCTCTCCTTCCCTTTTTCTCTGCCTGCACTGCTCTCTCTTGAGCAGCTTCCCTTTCCTCTATCATCTTGTGAGAGTTGGGTGTATCCCATTCTGTCAAATCTTTCTGATTCGTCACTTTGTCTGCCACTCAATTAGATATCCCTTTCAAACATTGGTGCCTCTTTGCTCTACAAACTAACTCTACCTTCGTTGTGGATTAAAGGTGTGTGCTAAGCGTTGAGCCATCCACAACTAGAAACTTCCTTTTTCTTTTTCTTTTTCTTTTTCTCTAGTAAATAACACAACTCGTGGTTCACAGTATGATCAAAGAGCCAGCAACAGAAAGGGACACTAAGCATTTTCTGGGTGGGGTCACTGACTAAGAGAGTCCAGTGTGTGATACAAACAAGGTAGAAAAGCTGTTAGAGAGTGGTTTGAAAGTTTGGGATAGTTGATCATTTCATAGCAGGAAGTCAGAGGAAGTGAATCTACGTCATTGGTGGATGAAGGTGGCAAGCACAAGACGCCCCTGGGTCCATTGATAGTCAGTTTTCCATCTTTGTGACAAAATACCCGAGAACATCAGCTTAAGGGAAAAGGGCTTAATTTGGTTCATAGTTCAGTCCAAGGCTGATGGGATCCATTACACTGGGCTTGCATTAAGGCGATGCATCATAGTGGTCACAGTGGTAGAGGAAGGAGATGGATAAGCTTGGTTATTTTATTATTTATTATGTTATGGTAGCCATGGAAAGCAAGAAACACACACACACACACACACACACACACACACACACACACACACACGGGGGTGGGGGGTGGGAGAGAGAGACAGAGAGAGAGACAGACAGAGACAGAGAGACACAGAGAGAGACAGAGAGACAGAGACAGAGACAGACAGACAGACAGACAGACAGACAGACAGATTTTTTTATCTTTTGTTTTCATTCTCTCAGGGCCTTGACCTGTGGGACGGCACTACCCACACTGTGGTCTTCTCCACCAGTTCCACATGTCAGTTATCTCTGGAAACTTCCTTACAGACACAAACAGACCTATGCTTTACTAACTTCCTAGATGTCAGCCTATCCAATCAAGTCAATCAAGACTATCACAGGTGTCTATGTAAGTGGGCAGGGCCCCATTCCATAAAGGATTGCACAACTTGGGTAGGAGAAATGGAACCAACCCAAGGGCTTGCTGGACCAATGTATCACAGGAAGTGTGGGGTCAAAGAAAAAATTTGATGCTCTGGAGGCCATAGGTGCTTCTGTGTCAGACCATCCTGGGGCAATGTATCCAACACCAGCTACTCTTAACCCCTGCCCATGCTGTGAATCTGGGCCTGCATATGGATCTGAGGGACACTAGCCCGGAGGGCAGGGGAGCCTAAACTGATATTTTAGGGTTTTCCAACCTAATTTGAATATTCTTGTGTCTTAAAGCCCAGTGTGTCCCAGGACAGCTGTGGTGACTGTGGGATTTGGGGTGCTCTGAATCTGTTGGGAGGAAGAACAGTTTTCCTCCCTTCATACCTATGTCTCATAGCCTGAGCCTTTCTACCCAGATGGCTCCAATCTTTCCCCGGTTTCTTTGCTTAGATCTGACTCATAGGCAACCAGTCACCTGCCTTCTCACCCTGCCTCTTTCCAAATCCATTCCCATGAGCAGGCAGAGGAGTACGAAGTGCTCTTGGTCGAGATGGAGGATGAAGAGTGAGTCTGCATCTTTTACAGCTCAAGGGTGTGTTTCTGAATGGGGAAGCCATTTGTGTAAGGTCACATAGCAAGATAGCAGAATGCTTTCTTCCCACTTGGTTATTAGCTTTTGCACTTAGTGGTATGCTGAGTGCCCTAGATTGGAGGTAATAGGTTGAGGTTAATGGCGCCTATGCCTGGGTTACTCAATGAGCAACTGGGCTTGGAGGAGAAAAGCTTAAAGACTTACAGCTAAGGTTGTGGGAGAGTTCAAACCAAATCCTAGATCCCAAGACTAAAGCAGATATCATTTCTCTCCTTCCCTGACTGACTGAATGTGGATGTATAATGTGTTATGTGTGCACTTGCTTGCATGGTGATGAGACAGACAAACTCAATGAAGGGAATGGATAAGCTTATGTGATGTGTAATCCACCATCACACTGGCTCCTGGAAATCTTTCCTGAATAGTGATTAAATGGCCAGATGAGGTTTACTTCTCATTTTCTTTCATTCTGGCTTGGTAGGGCTCGGTAGGGAGCATAGAGGAGTAAGTAGGTGGACTGAGATAACCAGACCTTCAAAGGCAGTCAGATGCTTGGCTTTAGTGAGCTTTGGGGTTAGCAAGAGGAAACCAAGGAAGAAACATAGCAGTACTTTCATGCTCACAGCTGAAAGCTGCAGCCGTCATGGCTGGAGGCAGTTCATTGCCCCCATCTGACACTGCTCATAAAACGCTAGGATTCTTTAGCTCATCTTTTCCAGGGCTGAGTTGACTGAATATCAAATGTTGCTTTCTGAAGAGGGAAAAGGATGCTAACCAATGAGACTCAGTGTGTACTGGGGCCTGGGTTATTCCAGTGCACACATGCCTTCAATATCACACCAGTGACTTATGGGCCAAACACTGTAAACACCTCCTTCTTTTTGATGAGGAGCCGGAATCATAGACAGTTTTTGTGACTTGTCAAAAGTCACCTCATTAGCAAGTGTTAGAGGTAGGATTTAAGTCTTGGTCCCAAAGCCACTCAGTGCCCCTGCCTTGTTTGCTTCATGAATACACTAAAAAAATTCCTGTGACGTAACCCAGGTCCCGTGACCCCCACCCCAAAAGGAAAAGAGATGGTAGGCATTTCTCTCCTCCACGTCAGGTTGTTAAGGGTTGATAAAGTCCTGGTCCCCTCCAGTCACCCGATTTAAGTCACTCACTGCTGCCTCTTCCTTCTGGCTGCCAGTCTCCCACTTCTAATCCACTCACTTGGCCCTTCATACTGCCCAATGCTCACTCTCCAGACTCATCCTTTCATCATGTGTCTGTTGGGAAGCCGTCTTTCCAGTGCAGCTGAGCCCTGCAGATGTTGAGAGGCAGGCTGTCCTTCATCTAAACTTGACTCTCCTTGCTTGTTAAGTTTGGAGAACTTGCAAGTTACTTGGGATAGCTTCCTGAACCTCTTGAACACATTCCTGATTTAAAAACACTAAAATCTCACGGGACTATTGTATACACTTAGTGTATACACTTAGTGTACAGTGGGACTGAATCACAATTTTCACGATTGTGGCTGGGGCAGTATTGATGGTAAGGGCTTTGGTAGAGACTGGACTCTGGGAGGTTACTGTCTATAGGAGGAAATGGTGTAGCCCTTCTGAAATGGGGACGACAAAAAATTGGCTCCCTTGGAGCTAGGCTCAAGGTGTTAGTCAGGGAAGGTTTTTCTAGAAAGACAGAAAGGGTCTTCCTTGTAGAGATCTAGTTTACTTCAGCCACAGGCTCCATTCTGTTTTGGTGCCAGGATCAGTACACCTTTAGAAGTCAGCCACGCTTTTCCTGGTCCTTGGCAGATAGTCATGTCTCACTAACTGGTCCCGTGCTAGGCTCAGGGTAGAAGGTAAGTAGCTTGCTCCTAAGGCCAAGTGTGGAGAGCCTGGAAGTACAGATAGAGTGGAGGCTGGCTTGTGACCTCAAGGAGGCTCCTTCCTTTCAGAATTTCTGGATTCCCAGTGAAAGAAAACCAAAAAGCCAGTGGAGACCTGGTCCCAGTGGGTGTATAGAGGTGCTTGAAGGTACCAGGGGAAAGGAGTCTTAGGCACAAAGAACACTGTGGCTGTCCATTGATCTGAGGAACTCCATGCTCTCTGAATCAGGGGAGCCCAGGAGAGGGTAGTGTTCTCAGGACCACAGTTAGGAGATGACTGGAGCAAGATGACCCAGATCCCAGACTGAAGTGAGAGCAGACACTCCCAACTCTGTCAAGATTCACAGGTCAGAGCTGCTTTCCTGACACTACAGACTGGCATTGCCAAGAACTGCAATGGTTTGTGGAGGAAGAAAGAGTCCCAAGGAGTTAGTTACTTCCCTCTGACTTTTGGCATTGTCTTCTGTGCAATGAAGTGGTACTTTCCCTTGTTGGAGGGTAGCAATACATTGAGTCTCCAGCTGGAATGTGTGCATGGGACATATGCTGCCTGTGTCTTGCTTATTTTTCCTACAGGGTGGTCTAGGGAGACTCTGCATTGTCCCCCAAAAGACTGGGTGCCAGTGATTTTGCAATGGCCACAGGAGAGTTCCAGATGTGACTAAAGTAAGGGCCAGGTACTGCTGACTCAAAGAATGGGACCAAAGATCAGGATTAGTGCTAACTGAGCACGTGGTCCAGATGAGGAGCTGGGTACCTGCAGAACAGAAAGATACAGGTCTAAGACCATGAGAGGTTAGGAACTTGCCAAGCCCAGTGCTCAGCCAACTGTAGCCAGCTCTCAAGACAGTTCTAGAAGTTTCCCTTTAGCATTAGACAAGAGAAAGTCTCACTTCTCAAAGAACATTCTTTTATTTCTATCCCATCACCCCCTCTTTTTTTGTGTGAGAAATAAGGAGTTAGTTTACTTTGTCCTGGAGCCAAAGGGAGAGTTTAATGAAAATCGATAAAGAAATTAAGGATGATCAGGGGAGGTAGAAGCATTCAATTTCAAGTCCAAGGAGAAAAATCTCTGGGGTGTGGGTGGATGTGAGAAGGGAAACTGCTGCTTACCTCATGCATTAGCTCACCTTTCATGCTTTGGGGTGCATGGAAAATAGAGACAGGGAGGTCTAGGCAAAGACCCTGGGCAGGAAGAAGTAGGCTTGGTGGTGGTAGTGGTGGGGAGGGCTCCATTGCCTGCTTGCTAGGAGTCTCTCTTCACTGTGCTCTGCTCGGTGGTCATGAGTCAGAAATAGTACATTTAAAAAAAATTAAGCAGTTTATCCCATCCTTTTGCCCTTTGAATTTCACAGTTATTATTCAAGTAAGGCAGGGAGTGGTGGTCACTTGTATTCTGTTTCACCAGAGTTTAAGTTGAGGTTGACAAGGGTAGACTGGGAGGCACAAGCCCAAACTGGAAGCCCCGTGCTTATCCTCTCTCATTCACGTGTAAATTCCTTCTCCACTCCACGATTCAAAAGAGGCAATAGTGGCCACAGTGTGTAGCCCCAGCACGAGGCAGGGACTTACTGTGCTAGTCCCAGTCCTGATGGTTAAGTGAGGCTGTGTGGGGAGAGGGGGCTGTGGATGCCAGGTCTTTGATTTGACTCACAGACCCTTCTTTCCCTAGGACAGGCTCTTGATTAAGAGACAGGGGTGCTCTGAAAACACATCCCCAGATCCTGCCCTCTCCTCTCTGGGGCTCAAGTGCTGCTTCCACTCCGATGACAGCGACTTCAGCTGCCCTGGGAACAGGCTGGGATTGAACCCAGCGCCTCAGAGCTACAGTCAGCTAGCTGGGTTGCTCTGACTGGGGCGGGGCAGAGGAGGGGAAAACCGTGACCCAGTATTCTCTGAAGGAGTGTGGCTCTTTCCTATCCCTTCCAGTCTGTCTCCCAGAGGAGAAACTGAGAGGATTAAGACTTGAAAAAGTAGAATCCAACCCCGCCCCCCCAACCCCAACATCCCGTGTACCCTCTTGCTTTTACTAAGATTCCACTGATATGGTGGGCCAGTACTGTTCAGAGTGCTAGCTGGGAGCTGCAGCTTTCCAACCTGAATTTGAAGGGTTGGAGCTGCCTGGCAGTCT
>JANHMN010000003.1:103347759-103352759 GCA_030674055.1 Rhabdomys pumilio
GAGATTAAGTTTTTTGAGATAAAGAACAAGCACTTGAGACTGGGGATGCTTTCTGGGTAGAGATTGCCACTCTGGCATTAGCAGTGACGCCTGTTCTCTCTTGGCTACTGATTCTCTAAAGAACCAGAAGGATGTTTCCCAATACCGTTTAATAAGTTTTCTGGCAGCATGTGGGGTATGGATGAATTTTGTAAGACACAGTGTGAGGTAGGAAAACGAGGGGGTGTTGACTCTCTCAGCTGAGAATTCTGGTACCTGTTCCCCGGGTGTAAGTGGGAAATGCTTCCAGAGAAGCCACTGAAATAGAACTTGCAGCCTTTTGACCCTGTGTCCTGCTTTGGAAAGCTCCCTTCCTTCTCTGTGTGGTGGTGACCAGGGGTGGGAAGACTTAGGTCTGTGGATAAAGTGTTACTTAGTGTGCACTTCCTCCTTAGAACCCAAAGGGCTCAGAAAAGATGGAAAATTGTGTGTGAACATGACGCTGGTGCTGTGGTAAAGAGAAACTGCACCTTAGGGGACATAACAAGGGGAATTGACTGGGGGTAGAGTGATGCTTTCGGCTGCCAACGCCAGACTGTCCTTTGGCTTTTGTGTGGAGAAGCACCATTAGAAGGGGACACAGGGTTTCTGGCAGGAAAAGGAAACGGGAGACTGTGAGCATCTGTGAGCATCAGTGCAGATCAGGGTGGATGTGGACCAGAAGGATGCCCTTACATGACATTCTGGTACTGACAGTGTAGAGCAAGTGGTGGTGGGCCTGTTTGTCCCTCGCAGAGGGGGAAGGACTGTGAGGGAAAAAGAGGAGGCTCACAGGGAAGGAAGACAATTTCCACAGCTGTGCTGGGGCCTCAGGCCAGTTCAGAAGCACAGACAAAGATGCTTGTAGATTTATGAAGCCTTCCCCCTCCCCCGGTTCTCTGATGAGTAACTGTAACTCAGAGCGCTGTTTCATATCCTTGTTGTCCATTTTGTTATCTTGGGTTTTGTTGTTGTTGTTGTTGTTGCTGTTGTTGAAATGTCAGTCTGAGATGTTTACTCATTTAAAAACATTGGATCATTTGTCTTGCCTTATTGATTTATAAATTTTAAAATGCAGTTTAGACACAAATCCCTTTTCAGATAGAGAATAGCAAAAATAAATGTTGTCAGCTTGCGGTTTGCTTTATTATTCTCTCAATGTTGTCATTTGATAAATAGAAATTCTTGATTTTGTTAAGGTCCTATTTATTGATCTTCCTTTTCACAGTGAGTGCTGCTTCTGTCTGCTTAAGAAATCCTTGCTTTCTCCAGAACACTGGGGATATTCTTTTTGTGTTTTGTTTGACACTGTCCTTGTTTCATTTCCATTCTTGTGATAAAATATCCCAACAAAAAGCAACTTCGGGGAGAAAGGGTTTGTTTGAGTTAGCAATTTTAGATTACAGTCTGCCACTGGGGGTCGGGCTGTCCAATGCAGTAGAGAGCAGAGTATTGATGCACGGGTCCTTTCTTGCTTGTCCTCAGCTGGTTTCCTTCTTTGTTATATTGTCTACGGACTGGTGCCACCTAAAATGGGCCAGGTCTTCCTACATTGGTTATCAATCAAGACAAATCCCCACAGTCATAACCCACAGGCCAGTCTGGTTTAGAAAGTTCCTTATTGAGACTTTCTTCCCATGCTGGGCTGTGCACACACAAGGAAGCTGATCACAGGGAGGCTCATTGGTTTGCTGTTCACATTCTGACTTATCACTCACTTCTCTTGGCGTGAAACTAAACTTTGTTAGTTTTTTACACATACAGTTAGTTAGTTGAGTCTAAGCCATTTATTGAAAAGGCCATCCCCAAGTCAAAGTGATAACTTTGTGTAAACAAAGTGATAAATCCAGCCTGTCTGCTCTGTTAGTCTTTTGAACCATCTTTTTACCAATATAACACTTAGTCCCCCAATTTTTAAACAACAACAACAAAAACCCTTGGTATTGAGTTGTACAAGTACTCTACTTGTTCTTTAAGATATATTGGCAAATCTTTACATTTCTATATTCATTTTATAACCAGCTTGTTGGAATCTACAAAATACCTGCCACTACTTTAATTAAGAGTCCTTCATATTTCTGTATGTTTGATATCTCAAATAATTAGATTAGTTTGATCAATGAACATAACACACCTTACTCCTTAGTGTGGACTTTAAGAATTGATCCCTCATACATCTTTTAAATATTTATTCATAGCTATGTTTTATGGTAATGTAAGTGGTACTTTGACTATTTTTGAAATCTTTCTGCTAATACATAGAAAATATACTTGATATTGCATCCAGTGGTTGTGCTGAATCTGCTTATACATTTTAGTAGTGTGCTGACTGCTTCACATTTTTCTGCACGTCTGAACCACGTATGAAGGGCGGTATAAAGAATAGCAGGTTTGCTTCTTTTCAACCATTATTTCCTTTCTTGTGTGATGGCATTGATGAGCACAGTGTTAGATGGAAGTGCAGGTGATGGATTCCATTGTCTTGCTGCTGGATTAAAAAAAAAAAGGCTAATGTATCATTGACTAGTTCATTGCTGTGTATGATGAATCTTGAAGAAGTCAAGTTAGAAAGCAGGCACTCTCCAAACTCTGTAGGCTTGTCAACTCTCTTGTACTACAATTGTTCCAGGACACTGGTATTCCACCCAGATGTTCATTAGACTTACATAGAGAACTTTTAAGATAGGTTATTAAAATAAAAATTCATTCTATGTGTGTGTGTGCGTGTGCGCGTGCGCGTGCGCGTGTGCGTGTGCGTGTGCGTGTGCGTGTGCGTGTGCATGTGTATGTGTATGTACAGCCCTGACTGTTCTGGAACTCACTTTGTAGACCAGGCTGGTCTCAAACTTAGAGATTCATCTCCCTCTGCTTCCCAAGTGCTGGGATTAAAGGCATGAGCCACCATGTCTAACTAGTATTATAATTTTTACTATTTTCCCAGATGATGGCACTTATCATCTGGTAACCACTGACCTAAGCACTTTGTCTACAGCCCAGGTGCCAGCTGGGTCTCCATGGAAGTTTGTTAAAAACTTGGCATTTTCATATAGCACAAGGCTAGTAACACTGATGAAGGAACAACCACTCCCACACTTCTATTTGAAATGTGCTTTAAGGAAAAATTCTCTGCTAACAAAGGGATTATTTTCTAGTTATACTCCCGAGTGATCCAAGCCATGATTGCTCTCCACTGAAGATACCCCTTCCTACTTTCTTCGCCTGTGCATCTTCCTCCCTCCCATTGGTTTTCTTTCCCCCCAGAGGAGCCACACATCCTTGCTATCCACTCTTCCATTTTCCTCTGTGTTTATTCACTTGTGTTCGAAATAACAGGAGCGGTGGAGTGGAAACTGGATATGTTGACTTAGGGGAGGATGCGGTTACCTTTTGGAGGCTTGTTTAGCTTCTGTGGGTTTTTATTGAGTTGATATCTCTGCCAAAAGTCTAAAACAAGTCCATCATTTTAGAAGGGGGCCCTCAGACCACAGGCTAGCCATGACTTTGTCCTAAACTTTCTCCCAACCTGGTTCATAGTTTGCTTTCTGCTTCTGAACCACATGATGCTCTGCCTTGTCCTTGGCTTCTGTTTGTCTTTGTGTTTCTCTCAGACCAGAATTAAAATTTTCTTTTAATGTATGATATTCTGGAGGAACTGACACATTCTTCCTGGACCCAAAAACAGGATTCAGTCTCTTTGGAATTCTCATTTGTTTTGATTTTTTCTGTAGGTCTTAGATATTTGAGTAGATAGAGTCCTGAAGGAGGTAATTAGCAGTCTTAGGAGGTGGGCATAGTGTGCATGTCTGGCATTGAGGCACTTGGGAGGCTTGTGCAGAAAGATTTTTAAGATTGAGGCTAGTGTATGCTCAACCAGGGGTGTAGGAGGAGAAGGAAGAGGAGGAGGAAGTAAGGGCAAGAGGGAAGGAGAGAGGGAGGAAAGAGACTCTGAAACTCTTGGTACTTTTTCTTATGATCAAGTTTTCATCACAGTTACACAATTCTTTGTTATAAGCCACCTCTGACATTCACTGAAAACTAAACACAAAGCAAAAGCAAAACAAATGCTCTAACACAACATCAAGATGGCTGACTAGCACCAGCGATGTATATGATGGGCCTTCATATGTAGCTTGTGTGCCTTCAATATTGTATAATGGCCACCTCTGACCTCTGACACTTTTTTGGGGCAATCAATGGGAGAATGTTACTCGTAAATCTGACATCGTTTTCTCCACTTTGGGTGCCCCAGAGGCCTGAGTTTCACACTTTTTCTACCCTCAGTGAGAATCTCTGTGTGCCAGACTCCAGGTCCATGAGCCCTGCTGTCCAGGTCCCAGGACCACCCTCATCTCCACATATGCACCCACCCACCAGGCCCACCCCACTCCATGTAAGAGCTAATTATCTGTAAGTGCTTTCGGCAGCCATTTCCTTAGGAATGTGTAAGTGCTTTGATTAGAGGACTCTTTTGGCACCAACGTTATGACTGTCAATGGGAAACAGGCCATTAGGGGCTGGAGACAGTCCTGAAATTGGACTAGTGTTTGAAGGAGCTGGCCTCCAGCAGGACTGCTCCTCAGCCTTTCATAGGAGCTGAGCTGAACGAACTCCTTTGACCTGATCATTTCTCCAGCTCCTCCCTTTCTTTCTCGAAGGCTCCATAGCGGAAACACGGGCCAGGAGATTAGAAACAAGGACCAGAGTTAACATGCTGTCCTGTGTGGCCTGAGTAATCTTAAATCTCCTTGATTCTCTGCTTGTTTCCTCATCGTTCCTCTCATACTATAGTTTGGCTGTTGAATTCTCTGCTGGGTGTCAGGGTCCTAAAGAGATCAGTTCAGGGTTTACCCTGAGGGCCTCAAAACAGAGAGCAATGTGCTTGTAACCTGAAGAGACCATACTGAGGATACGTGATTGTGATTAGATCACAGAGATGGCCTCTGTCTGGGGAGGTAGGTGACCTGACCTGGGTCTGAAACAGG
>JANHMN010000003.1:103357759-103390259 GCA_030674055.1 Rhabdomys pumilio
CAGGGGAGAACTAGAGCAGGGAAGGCAGTGAGCATGGCACGCTGTAAAGGTGCAGATGACAGGAGAGACTGGTCTGGACAAGGCATCAACTATTTTTACCATCAGCTGACCTCTTGCTGATGTCTGAGGGAATAGTGTCAGGGGTGTGAAGTCACAAAGCATAAAAGATGGAGCCTGGCTTGGAGCTCAAGGTCAGAATATCATTAAGTAACCATTGTTTCTACTGCAGTTTGCAGTGATGCCTGGCCAAGGTCAGTTCCTAGACACTTGACTTGCTGTCTGCTATATAGAAAGTCTACAAGGAGTCATTTATCTTTTTTGGGCTCAAAGCAGAAGCAACTTTGGGTCATTTGGGAAGGGGCTCTTCTCAGGTTTTTTCTGATTCCACAAGGGGTGTGAGCTCTTCTCAGAAGGATGAGAAGAACTGGTTCTGTCTCATGACTGTCACAAGCAGTGACATTCTCCCTTTCAAGGTACACTAAGAAGTTCTTTCTGTCCATCTGCAGGTGGATGGTATCCTGTGCTTGGCAGACATCTTGACTGATGACAGCCACTCGGAGGCCACTCGAGCTGAGGCTGCAGCTGTGGTAGCCCAGGTTACCTCCCCACATCTGTCCTTCTCCCAGCACCTCACTAGCTTTCTGGAGAACATGGAAGAGATTGTGACAGCCCTTATCAGTGAGTTACCCTGGGTTGGATGGGATACCTAAGTAAGAGGGCCTCAGCATGATCATCTTCTAGAAGGATCAGGAGGGTCTTCCCACCTGCTTTACTCAGACTCACAATCTGATAGTCACACTTACTGAAAGCTCATTATTAATAGGTCAGAGGTAGCTTTTGGGAGCCCTGTGATTAAGACTCTCCTATTGAAATGCAAACACCTCTCTAGCATTAACTTGCAAACTTAGGGATCACTTAGCTTTTCAGAGGGAGTTCAGAGCATGGGAATCAGGGACAAAGAGGGACCTAGGGACAGTAGCAGTACTAACTGGCACAAGTGACTTCCCAGAGAGAACTAGCTTGGGGCAACGAGATGCAGGAAATCTCACCTTTTGGCTTTGCATCATGGAGTCATGAACACATTGTTTCTTTTTGGTTTTCCTATTCGACCTATGCATGCTTGGCAGGAGAGTCACAGTCAACTATATAGAATATTCTCTTTCTCTAGCCTTTCCTTTGCCAAACTGCAGAAACTAGGATTAACCAAAGTAACAGTGCTCAGGAAACTTGCCTGACGAGGTCTGCGTTTCCACTTCCATCCATACCTTTGTGACTGACCATCTCTAGATCATCAAAATTAAATGAAAATTAATTAGGTCAGGCTCTTGGAGTTGTCACACCAGGGCTAAGAATATCTACAGTTGTCTGGAGTTACAGGCAGTGTAGGATGTTGAGACAGTAGTTGGAACAGCCAAACTTTGCTTCTGGCTTTCTACTTATTCATCAATAGTTGCTGGCCAATAACCCTGTGAGGGATTATGTGGGCTTCTACCACTCACATACCAGGGCATCTTGCAAATCTCACTTGTCAACTTTCTTCTGATATACATTGAGGGGTTGTAACCCGTATCTTTTAAAGGACCTTCTGGCTCTAAGATTGTACTGTTGAGAAAAACTTTGCATGTGGGAATTATCAGTTAGGTGGACTTTATGGTCGACCCTGGTCACAGGGCCCGAGTCTCCTATGGGCCAGGTTTAGAGAAACTGGTATGCCAACATATACATTGATTAAAAGTCAAGAAAAATGCATTCCATAGAGAACCTGGCTAGAGGAAGCTCAGGTGACCACAAAGCCCATTCTTACTCTGTTTGAAAGGTGGAGGTCCAGAAAAAGTGAGAGACTCAAGAATAGTGTTAGGATCCATATTCCAGGGCTTTCATGCTCAGTCTCTCACCAGGGTCTGGCAGGAAAGAAATGACTTGAAGGGAAAAAGTAAACAAGACATCTGCAACCTCACAGACTAACTATGGACACACATAGGTGAACCATAGTTGATTATTGCCTTGTAAGGAAGGCTGACATATTTTTTGTTTTGTTTTAAAACTTCTATTAGTTCCTTGTGAATTTCACATCATGCACCCCAATCCCACTCATCCCCCCCCCTTGCACCCACCCTCCACCCTTGCAGCCTCCCCACTAACAGAGGAAAACAAAATCTTGTTGTGGAAGCTGTAGTGTGTCACACTGTGTCTTAAAATACACGCTTTTGTCCACACTTTTTTGCTTGCAAATATTGATTGCAATGAGTCATTGGTCTGGTTGGAGGCCTCTGGCTTCTGATACACTATCAATACTGGAACCTCACTGGGTCTACTCTCAGATACCCTGTTGTTGACCTGTGTCATGGAGAGCATTACCCCAGGGCCAGCTCTCTCACCTGCGATAGGTGGCAGGGGAGAAGAGAGAGGAGAACGGTGCTTCTCACTTGTCTGTGCCACTGCACAGCAGACAAGGGGCAAGGGGAGGGCAGACAGTGGCAGAGCCAACTCTCCCATGCTCACACTCTTGGGGCCAGCTCACCTGCACCCCTGCCATCAGGGTTAGATCTACTGTTCTGCCCAGATGAGATACAGGGCCTGTTTTCCTGAGTGCTGTAGCAGGAGAGGGGCAGGGCTCTCCTGCTCTCATGACCCCAGGGTCAGGTCTTCCACCTGTCACAAGTGGCAAGGGGGTGGGAGTGGGGGAGGAGGGTGTCTCTCCCTCATTCATGACACTATGTGAGAGGTAATTGTCAGGGCCAGTTCTCCCATTCTCACACCCTCTAATGTTGAGGGCTGGCTCACCCACAACTTCCACAATGTCTAGGGTCCACTCTCCTGAGTACTGATAGGGGTGGGGTCAGCTCTCCTGCTCTCTTGCCTCCAGGCCAAGCCTCCCATGATGCCCAGTTGAGGAGCGGGGCCAGTTCTGCACAGCCCTCAGACATCAATCTATCCTGGGCGGCAGCCCAGACCACAGACTTCTGCCTGACCTTTGGTGGTAACAGCCTCCTGCTGCTGCAGATGTGCCTCCCCCAATGGCAACACAGACCAGGACCCCACCATGGTCCTTGGCAGCCTCACCAACTACTCACAACAAGCTGTTCCTTGATACCCTTGAGTTTCTGGTTCTGCCTCTCTTCATTGTGCCCACATCCTTCCTTTTCTCTTTCTCTTCCATTTCTCTACCACTTACTCGCTCCTCTTAGTGGCAACCAGTCTCTGAGTGTCTGGGTCATCTCAGGAGTGCTATGGACTGTTATCCCATTATGGTAACAAGCAGAGGTCATTTTGGGCATGGTCTTCCCCTCAGGACTGCATGGCACCAGATTGGTGTCATTTTAGGTTAGCTTCATATTCAGGCCCCATGGCACCAGTCAGTCTCAGGTTTACTCCTGCCCAGGCCTGCAGTCCCAGGTGGGGTTATTCTAGTCTCTGTTTGTCCCCACCCACCTTGTGGTCTTCTCTGCCTCACTTTTTTTCAGGGAGTGTTAGGCTGCTAATCATTCAGATGTCCGGAGGTCTGAACACTGAGAGCAGACATAGCCTCTCCTCTCTGCCACCTACTGACATACACGTGACACAGCAGCTACATCTGCAATGTCTCTAGGTGGAGGGACATATTTTAATATAAGAACTAAATGCCAACTGTGTAGAAACACTCCAAATAATAAACAATCCAGAGCATGTATGCTCCAAACAACCTTTCACTGTTGTTACATACCCATTCCTGTTTTTTTCCCCCGACTGTATTAATCCCTAGAGAAGAAAAGCCTTCTTATTTAACCCATCCCCAAGAAGATGCACTGTTCAGCCCACTCACAGAGTCAGCAGATGGGATATATCTTCTGGGCAGGATGCCAGGGCTCTGTTCTTTGGTGGGAAATAGCGCTCCAATTTCTTGCCATTCCCTGGAAACATTTATAAGTGAGTCACTGGAATCCTCAATTTAATCTTCCTAACACATCCCAGGTGACTCAGACTCTAGTTCAAATGAATTTGCAGCAAAATTAAAAGGCACTTAGATGGCTGTGCTAATAATCAATGTGTCAGGATCAACGGCAAGTGCACGAGGGCAAGGGGTACTGTTTGCCCCTAGGGACAAATCTAGCAGTAGAGTGGTCCCATACCAAAGCCCAGGTATAGAGCTGGAAGCTTGGACAGGTTCAGATGCCCCAATGATTTTCCCCTGTCAGGGATGGAGGAAGCATCTATTATAAGGATGTTACTTGGCTAATCTGTGATCCTAGTCCTGGGTGGTGAGTTCTAGATATTTGGTGGTCACATCTGGGCTGTTCTATAGGGAACACAATACCTTAGAGGTAGGCATTACTTTCCCAGTAGGACTGAAACCTATGTCTATGGGGGCATTGCTGAGAATGAGTCAAAGAGCTGAAACAATAGACATCCTGAAGTATAGGAAGAATGAGGATTTTGTGAACAGGTTGACATGGATTTTTTTCCTTACTGGGCATAAGATCTCAGCAAGCCACAACATCAGATATATAACTGACAAAGTCACAATAAAATTGGATTGCTGTAAAGATCAAATAACTGAGTGAAGTAAAAATTAAAGTAGATGCTTGCCCAGAGTAAATGCTCAAGAAGTAGTATCTGTGGCTGCTCCTGTGAGATTCCATTTCCATGTCTGCACATAACCCCTTTCTTCCTTAAAGATGGGTCCAAATGCACTGGTACAGCACAAAGAAGAATGTAGGTGTTTAGCTGATATTCCTGCCTATCCTATATCAGGGGAAATTCACAGCCACATCCATGAAAGGGCCAAGAAGTGCCAACTGCAGTGTCAGAACTCTGAAGCATGGACTATCATAGGGCCGTGCTCAGCTCTGTCTCTCTACCTTTCTTCCTCTGCTGGTCTGTTTTATGGAGTGTGGCCCTCCTTCCTCTGTCTCTATAGAAGTGACACATTTGCTACAAGTGGCACAGAGCTTAATCTGTCACACCCTGACTGGTTGGAACTGAGACTTAGAAGTTAGGGCCATCGGGACAAGCAGAACCACGGACAGTGCCTCTTGAGGTGGGCAATCATTGCAGGCAACTGTATTAGGCGATGGAGGGATGGGAATGGTCCTTCAGGAAGGACTTAGCACAATTGCATATGGCAGGTGGGGGACATTCGTTTTGTGCTGAGTTGTAACTACGAGGACTGAAGAAAGAGCCCTGGCACTCAGAAGCTTGTGTAGTACTTTTTGAAGCCAGGTGACCTTTGCCATCTGAAACTGGAAGGCAAAGTATCTGCATGAACTCCAGCCTCTTCCTAGTGTACACCACTGGAGACATGGGAACTAGAGAAGGGATATACCCCTTCCTGCTCCATGGCCTTTGCATACATTACTTCTCTTATCTAGAGCATGTCCTTCCTCTAGACATTTTCATGACTGATTCCTTTTCTTCTCTTAAGGCTTCAGTGTTATGGATATGTTCTTTGAGACATCTCTTATGTGACCCATGGGTCCCCACTTATTCTCCATCATAGCATTTGTCTCTTTTCCCTTCATATTTATCAAAATTGGCAATTATTTATATCAACTCTCAAAGGTTCTCTATCTCTTGTCTGCTAGCAGAGAATACATATCACAGGGGCAACAATGTGATTTGTTTGTGTATCTTACATCTTACCATCTTACCATCTCATAACTCTAAGCGCCCAGGATTCACTCAATAAACACTGTGGGTGAGCAAAAGTCACATTACAAGGCCTCCAATCCCAGCTCTGCTACCTATACAGATGACACAGTTCCCTCTCTAGTAACAAATTTGTTCATCTCTAAAACCACTTTCAAGACTCACACTCAAATGGTCTCCCAGAGTTATTGTGGGGATCGAGGGAGATCATGTGCAAACACGTGGCCTTGAACTGTTTCTTCTTGTTCACTATCCAGAACTGTGCCAAGAGGCCTCATCAGGGGAAGTCTTCCTGCTGGCCTCTGCGGCCCTTGCCAACATCACCTTCTTTGACAAAATGGCCTGTGAGATGCTTCTGCAGTTGAATGCAATCCGTGTCCTCCTGGAAGCCTGTGGTGACAAGCAGAGAGTGGACACACCTTATACTCGGGACCAGGTGAGAACCCAGGAAGGCCCCGACTTTGTAGTTTACTTCTTAGAGATGGACAAGCTCGTGGATAGTCAGGGTGGGAATAGGTAGAGACCATATTCACATAGGCCTAGCTATTTGCCTTATTGACTGGCTTCTGAAAGGCAATGCCCAGTGTTTATTGTAGTCATTGGTGTTAGTCACGAGAATGGGACTGAAGGTTCTGCTCTGTATTGGTCTTTATTATATGTATGGTCTCTTTCTTTAGCTAGATGCTTCCACTTGTTGAACCTCTCTCATGCCTTCACCATCAAGTGCCTTACCCAGGGCTTATTCTGGTCATGTCAGATGAGATCCAGTAGTGACAATAAGAACAAGACTTTTGGAGACAGGTGTTACAGATTCAGCAGATCCTTGCTGTTAATGGCCATGTTATCTTGGGCAATTCTTTCTTCATTTGCAAAATGTATGTACATGATTGCAGAGTCAAGGTAGGGATTAAATAAACTAGGGACTGCGGACTCTTGGTGTAGACTCTGTCACAAAGACGTTGTAAAGTGAGTGAATGGCCCACTGTATACAGCACTGAGTGGGAACCTGTAGACTGTGGTCTCCCTGTGTGTCCAATGGGATGTTGCTTCCTCTGTGAATGTCCCATGACTATGCAGAGTCCATAACCTGACTAGGAAGAGTGGCAGCTTCCACCCCACCCCCAGCATGAGGTCTCACCAACACTTAGGAGAAGGGCACCTCAAAACCATGAGAATGTGGGCAAGTAGGAGGCAGATGAACACTCTTCCTCCCCGCCTCCGCATCTGATTCAGGAGTTTTCTACCCCCTGTCTGAGTCAGGCACATCTCCCACTGTCCTCAGGATGGCTTCACCTTCTGCCCTGGCTCTGAGCAGCCACTTAGCTAGTGAGAGCATACCCATTAAAGAAACAAATGGCTCTTTGCTATGGCAGAGGAAGGATTAAGGTGATCAGAGGGCTCTCTGTAATGAAGACAAAGAAGATGAATTGAGCTCTGAAGTGCTCACCGCCCCCTGAAATACTTAAGAAATTAAATGCCCAGTGAGGCTTCCGGTAATGAGCATGCCAGTGACGCCAGTGCTGTGCAAAGCCTCCTGGTCTTGGCTATATACTTAGTGCACCTCTGTTTGAGCAGCGAGAACTCCTCTATCATCTAGGCAGGCCAAGTCCACTTAAGTAGTCAAGCCAAAGCCTCACTGGCAAAGCCCATTCTGTACTCACTCTTGGGGTGTGGGCAGCTATGAACATAGCCATGGGTCTGGGGTCTTCCACTTACTTCTGCTAATCTAGAAGATAGTACAGGTGACATCTGGATATCAGGAATCAAGAAAATTATCCTAGCTTGGGGATATAGCTCAGTTGGTCAAATGCTTGCCTACTATACACAAAGGCTTGATTTCTACTCCCAGAACTGGGCATAGTGGCCTTACCTATAATACCTAAGAAGAAGACTCTGCTTACTTATTGGTTTTCTTGTGATTTCTCACCCATGGGGTGCTATGCAGAGGCTATGCTGTGCAGATATCTAACCACAGACAGGACAGGGTGGGAAGGACATCTCTAAGGCCCTGCACAACCAGTGTCAGTGATGTCTGAAGTGGAGGAAGGATACTTAGAACAGAAACATCATGAGCCATTCTGTGACTTGCTTTCAAAGAGACAGTGAACTACCTGCACTTCCCATAGAAACTTGTAGACTGCTAAGCATTTTAGATTGACCACATTTTGTACCATCTCTGGGACTTCAATGTCAACACCACTTATCAGGAATCCATTGATCAGAAATGCCGTTTACTAGGGGTTGTAGCAGTAACTTGTGTTTCAAAACTCCTCCATAGCTTATAAATCTCTGTCATGTATGTAAATAGGAGTAGAAACAACATGTCTTGGGTTTAGGTACACTTTAGTTCAAATCCTGTCTCTGTCATCACCTAGCTGTGTGTCCTTGGACCTGTCTCTTAATCTCTCTAAGCCACAATTTTCTCATTTGTATAATGAAAAGAATAGTATTTCTTCTCTCCTCTGGCACTTGTTTGATTAAATAGGGTGGTGTTCACAAAGCATTTAGAAGCAAAGTGAGTACTGAGTAGTGACTGGAGCAGGTGACTGGAACGGGATAGGTTGAGATACGTCTAGCTGGAGATGTCTAACTTAGGGCAGGAATGGAGGGCCTGGAAATACAGCTAATGCAGTGGGGAATGTTTTATGGTGTGATGTAATGAATGACATGTATAGTAACAGGTTGTGTGTGGACACATGCAAGGTATATATACGTGTGTGTGTGTGTGTGTGTGTGTGTGTGTGTGTGTGTGTGTGTACACGGTTGAAAGGTACTATTAGCTGGAGCTGGGGAGATGTTTCAGTTGGTAAAATGCTCTTTACCCAAGTGTGAGAACCTGATTCAAATCTGTAGAACCCACACAAAGGCTGAGCAGGGAAACACATACCTGTGGTCTTGGTACTGAAAGGAGACAAGTGGGTCCATGGAACTTGCTGGCCAGTCATCCTAGCTCAGATGGCAAGTTCTTGGTTCAGTCCAGACCATTCAATATACACAGCTGGAGAATAATTAATCTCTGGCTTCCACATGCTTACATACATGAGCACACAAATCATGAAAAAGGAAATAGTCTGGGCAGGAAGAGAAGAGAATTCCAGAGCTATGCTTGACATTGTTGACAAGCTTCTGATTAAAGAATAATGTTAATTACAGTTGTTTGAATATTGGCTTTTTTGTTTGTTTGTTTGTTTGTTTGAATCCTTGGGCAACCCATGAATCACCAATGGATGTATACAGGTGTTCTGTGTCATAAGGTCTGTCAGACCAGAGTCTGTCTCTAACTGGGTGTTCTGGGTATACTTTATATGTCGTTTATGTATTGTAATCTTTAGGGCTATCCTACAGCACAGCAGGTGAGGAGGGATGTTGGTGGAGTCAGGGTGTGGTCAGAGTGACTGCTGAGACTGCTAGGGATGTAACACAAACTGGGAAATGTCTTTATGTCTGCCTGTGAGCAAGTATCTCTTGACTATTTTCTCTAAAAGAGTGCAAGATGAGCATTTTGTGTGTGCTGTTATCAGAAGACTCAGCCAAGCTATATTCTACCACACCAGAACATTTATTGTTGAACTAGTGACATGGCAGATCCCCTGATGGTCTAGGTTAATTAGCTATCCACTTCAATTTTCCTAAGGCCCCTGTAAGCCGAATGAAAAATGATTTCAGAATGCCATGGAAGCCGCTAGTTGTTTTCTAGCCAGGAAAGCTCTCTTTTAGTTACTTTTCTATAGCTGTGATTAAATCACCATGACCAAGGCAACTTATAAAAGAAAAAGTTTATTCAGGTCTTATAGTTTCAGAGGGATGGAGTCCATGACTATCATGACAAGGAACATGGCAGCAGGCAGACAGGCAGGTATAGTGCTGGAGCAGCAACTGAAATCTCACATCTTAACCCAGAAGCATGAGGCAGAGAGCTGAATGGGAATGGTATGGACTTTTGATACTGTAAATTCCACCCCAGTGATATGCTTCCTCCAATCTGGTCACACATTTTATTTCTTAGCAAACAGTTCTACCAACTGGGACCAAGTCTTCAAATATAGGAATGTGGACTACTCTCATTTGAACCTCCATAGAATCCTCCAAGTATGAGACTTTTTATTCCCTGGAGAGGATCTCTCATCTCAGTACCTCATGGTCACATCAATGTTTAGCCCCTTAATGTGGCTGTCACATTGCTAGTGCTCCTTTAACAAATCATTCAAGGTCTGGGTCCTTCCAAGACTTGCCTCTTAGAAGTGTGTTATGTTTGTTTAATTTAACAAGTGTTCTGGGTGATTGGCAAGACACACTGAATGCTTATGATAATTTTATGACTTATATTTGATCTCCCGTGGTAGACCAAATGATGCTGCACAGAGGTGCCCATTCCTATTACCCCAGATCGATGAATAACTTCCTGTACATAGCCAAAGGGGTTTTGCGCAGTGATTAATTAAGGCTCTTAACCAAGGAGTGTTATCCAGGTGGATCTAAAGTAATAACATGATTTTATGTGAGGAGGGAAGCGGAGCAGGGTCAGAGAAAATGGCTCAGGTTTCATTATTGAAAATTCTTTTTCTTTCATTTTAGGATAATGAATGTCTGTGGGCTGAGTGGAAAGAGTTAGATAGAAAAGTTTGGTTAAAGAAGCAGTCCCCAAATTGAAGTTTCTCTAGGATATATAAAAATGCAAAGCCCTTAAAAATTATTTATTTATTTATTGGTTTATTTATTTAAAGAGATGGGGGTGGATATGGGCAAGTGTGTGCAGATTGCAGAGTCTGTAAGATGATGTCAGGCATCCTCTACAGCTTCCCATCTATTTCTTTTGAGGCAAAGTCTCTCCTTTAACCTGAAGCTTTCTCAACTTGTTACTTGGATGCTGGAGTCCAATCCTGGCAGCACTAAACCATTTCTCCAGTTCCACAGTGTGCAGGTGAAAGAGAGAGGGTCAGGGCAGGGGGCAAGTCCATGTTACACAGATTACAGTTCATTTGGTTTTCCCATGGAGAAACCTAGGCTTTGTGTGTGTTTGTTTGTGTGTATGCATGTGTGTGTGTGTGCGTGTGCGTGTGCATGCACAAGAGTGCCCCAAGCCTCTAGCACTGCAAAATAATAAAATTGTTTTGTTTTAAGCTACTAAGTTTCCAGCAATCTGTTATAGCAGCAATAAGAAATATATATCGTTTTATTACCCAAGCACAGAAGGCTGGGTAGCATTGCTAGACTCATGTGGATAACAAAAGATGAAGCCAGGACCTGAGCCTACACTACATCTCATCCAAGGTATTTCTTGAGGCCAGTGTTCTCTGTGCTTACCAGGTAACTACAGAAGGGTCAGGAAAAGCAGGCCTTAATTTTATACCAATTGAATAACCCTGGGTCAAGAGAAACCATGAGCCTGACTGCTGCATTCCATGTCCTCACAGCATTGCTAGGTTGCTTCCAGTCAGGTAAACCAGTTGTCCTTAAAACTCCAGTTGGGAGCTAACTGCTAGGTGAAAACATTGGCTTCGGTTCCCTCTCCATCACAGTGCATACAAGTGTGTTACAAATAGGAGACTCCAAGCAGGGTATAATTGGCATTTATTCAAATTGTGTTTAATTGACTACTTCATCTGCACCTCAGAAAACCACATGGGGTACAGGCTGGGTAAGGAGGAAGTAATTTTCATTAACAGGATCTAAATTAGTCCAACACAAAGACCTACCTGGTGCCTGCGACTCAGCTAATGATTGCCATATAATGAACTCGTTGCTGCAGACAAAGGTTTTATTTTCCTTCCTCTTTTCCTCTTTCCGTCTCTTCCTTCCTTTCTTCATGAATGTATGGGTCAAACAAGAGTCTGTATACAGAAATGCCTGTCTGGTGACAGGTGGGGCATGGGAGCCCCTGTGTGGTGGGAGCAGGCCCTGTTTCTGCTGTTATTGGCAGCTCAGAGACATGGGAATGCACTGTAATCCGACAGCTTAGCTCCTTGTCTCTCATATGACTGTGCTTTATGGCTCTTGGGGAATCTTCCATTTTAGGGCTGCATCTATATCCCATCTCTTCTCTCTAACTTCTTCCTCTGAGCCCACAACACTCCCTATCCTGAGAGGAGAAAAAGAACTAACAATATATACCTACCACTCTAATGAAACACTGAGTATAGCAGTTGACTTTAGAATAAAGTTTTTGAGGGGCTTGTCTGCCTTCCCCCAATGTCTTTCTGCAGTTCTTATTTATCCATCCACTCCCTGACCAGGTCTGAGTGTGAAGAGGCTGAGGCACAGAGATATTGTCTCCATGGCCAACGTATGTCTTGAGAGGGCAGAGGGATAGATATCTTATTGGTATGACAACAGTTTTATTTCTGTTTAAGAGAGTTTTCAGATGCTTTATTAAGGAGAGTGATAACCTAAAAATAAACCAGTTAAAATCCATCTAATGCTCTTTCCTGGCAAATACTGCTCTATCATCCATCCTCGGGACTGATGCCTTCTGCACTGGCCTCTGCAGACTATTACTTGCTATCTCAGAGGCAGAGCATGGCTCCTGGTTAGACCATCTCACCAGCTCTTGAAGAAGTTCTCTGGGGGAGTGGCCTCCCACTGTGGAGATATACTTTAGAGTTTCCTATTTATTTCAATCACCATCAGTGCATGCTGTCTGCATCTGAAAAGACATTTGCCACTGTATGGTTTCTTTTAGAAACAGTGTCAGGGGCCATCTCTGCTCATAGCACCACACTTCCATCCTTGACTGACTATCTATCTATCTATCTATCTATCTATCTATCTATCTATCTATCTATCTATCTAATTTTTGGCACCATTTACAGTCTGGGTCTCTTGTTGAAAATTCCTTAATCCAAATTTATTTTCAATTTATTTATTTATTTATTTATTTATTTATTTATTTATTTATTTATTTATTTTTGTGCTATGAGTTCACTGGGACTTGTTGATTGTGTCGTGGGACTGGAAAGTGTTACAGCCCAAGAGACTGTAACTAAGGGTGGGTGTCCATGGAATGTCAGTGTTCTATTATTAAGGACAGTGTCACTGTCGGTGTCAGTGGTGATCTCTAAGTGAGGCTTATAGACCAGAGATTGTAAAGTGTGGCTGAATCCAACTTTCTTATTAGCATGTCCTTTGGCTTGAGCTGAGCCTTAATTCATTTCAGGTAGAAGGTTAGTATCAGGAAAGGAAACTGACATGGGGAAACCCAATCCAAGATCAGAGTCAGGAGACAAAGCCAGAACAGGAGAAAGGGGTCTGGAATCACAGAGATTAGACTGAGGGTCCCTGCATTCAAACAACTGGATCTCAGCTTCATCCAATGTTAATCTGCTTATTACTGGGACCCCAGGTAACCATCCCAGAGTCACTCACTGATTAGTGGGCATCAGTGCCCACTCTGGGGCTTACATCTGAGTGGCAGCAGCCATGAGAATAGAAGACAGTACCATGGAAGGCTAGGCAGACGTATAGTAAGGAGCCATGTTGGACAGATGCTCTGCAGTCCCCATCTGACCTACCTGCAGAGAGTACCATGGGGATCATGTCTGTTTGTTTTATAATTTCTCAATTTTGTTTTCCAGATTGTCACCATCTTGGCAAACATGTCTGTGCTGGAGCAGTGTGCCTCTGATATCATTCAGGAGAATGGTATGTCTGGGAACGTTGCATGGATTATCAGGGTATATGCCTTTGGGGTTGTATAAATCCTATGTGTAGATATATAAATACACATATGCTTATATGTATGTCTGTATAAGCATGTATACACACACACACACATACACACACACACACACACACATATACACACAGAGATGGGGGGGGAGTCTGTGTATAACTTGGTCAAAAGTGAGTGAAATGCTTGTTTGCCTTCACAGGCTTAAATTCTCATGGGAGATAGAAAACACAGAAGATAATGCCAGGCAGGGATAGTGGCCTGGGGATAATAAAGCAGTGAAGGAGGTAATGTTGTCCCAAAGTGAGGCAACACTGCTATTTAACTGCCTTATTGCATTTGGCCTCCATGGAAAGCTAACGTGTGGGAAAGAGTTGGGGGGGTGCCAGGGAGGAAAGGGCAGTAGAGTTGCCTCCACCCCTCTCCAGGGCATCTCCCTTCCAACTGACCCTCTCTGTTCCACCTTGTGTGTTCCTGGTCAAGGGAAAGTGGAGCTGGGCTTGTCAGCCTGAAGGCTGCTGTAAACAGTGTCTGCCAAAAGACAAGGTGGCTGCCTTGCAGCTGGAACAGAGCTAGACTGGCCAGGGCTTCCTGTGACTGAGGAATAAGGGAGCAATTAGCAAGCAGTTGGAGACCAGAGACACTAATGAGAGAGTGAGCTGGGAGGCTGGGTACCTCTGCTCTCCTGAAAGTCCCTTCCCCCAGGCTGCCCTGCTGTCTTAACAAACATATACTTCCCCGTTCCCCAAGACTAATTGAAACACACCATTTTGTGTTAATTTCATGTGATTGAGCTAATAATGAGAAACTGTGCTGAGCCAGCTGAGGCCAAGAGGAGAGGCTGCGTGGTGTCACTTGTACTCTCCTTAGGCACTTGGAGTCTTGGCTCAAGTGGCCAATGACAGCAGGCTGCCACTTGCCTGTGCCTTTGAGCTTGGGATAGCTGCCATCTGGAGAGTGCTTTGTGGCTTACAAAGTGCTTTTGACTAACTCAGTAAGTCCACAGAGGCAGAAACCTACTGTGTGTCTGGCAGTGTGTTGAACAAGGAAGACATGGAGTTTAATAGGGCCCCACATTTTTCCTAAAGGCTTTCCCTGACCAGAAGGAGGGTCTGCCAGGACTGAAGTGTTGATGTATAAGATAGGCCATCTAAAACAGTCCATTCACCGAGGGAGGAAGGAGAGTACCGGAGTGCAAACACTGGAGCCATACTTGGTGGGCTTAAATCCTGGCTCTGTTAGCTACAAACAGTATGGGCTCTCTCTTTTCCCTCTGAAAAGTGGAAGTAGCAATGTCTGCTCTCTGGAATGTGTGAGGATGACCATAAAGAGAGAGAGCATGTCAGGAGAGTGTGTATACCCAGGATGAGCGCTGCACCAGGCCTACCTTCTCTTTTAGGAAACAGTGAGAGCCTCATAGGATTTCACGCAGAGAGTTTGAGGAAGGTAGGATTTGAGGGATCTGAATGATAGTGATGTACCCAGAGGCCACTAGAAGCCAGAAGACTCCTGGGTTTCTCTGAGGGAAAACCATACTAAGTAGTCTGACTCTGAAAGCCCATTACTAAGTCACAGGTTGTAAATAGAGATGTCTGCATGATCTAGACACGAAATGCAATGGATTAAGTGGACAAGTATTAGACCAATCTTGTTAATAATAGTACACTTAAGACAGGTATGAGGTACATGCATATAATCTCAGCGTTCAAGAGGCTACAGTAGGAGGATTTTGAGTTCCAGGACAGCCTCAGCTACATAGTTCCAAGGGACCCCGAGATACATAGTACATCCCTGTCATAATACAAAACAAAATTAGAATCAAACAACAACAATAAACTTCTGGCCATATAGAAATATATGTGAGGTCGCTACTGCCAGTTCAGAAGGTAAATGTTAGAAATTGGAAATCCAGATTATTATGGAAATCATCACCTCACATACAACATAATTCTTGAAGAAACAACATGAAGTAAAACCTATCTTTAGATCGTGTCTAGTTTAAGTTCTCACCTGACTGGTTGGGACTAGGATGCTAGGGGCTGGGGGGCGGGGTGCAGCTCACACAGAAAACAGGCCTCTGCTGCAAACCTGTAGAATGGAAGATATTTGGGATTAAGAGGAAAAGGGTAATTTCCCACAGAAAGAGTGGGCAAAGGCAGGCTGATAGCGTGTGTGTATGTGTGTGTACATGTGCGTGTGTGTGTGTGTGTGTGTGTGTGTGTGTGTGTGTGTGTTTATGCTTTATAGAACAATCAGGAGACAGATCTTGTTTGGGGAGGAGTTAGGAGGCCCCTAGGTGACTAAACGGAGTTGCAGTCTGGCACTCCCACCTGGAATGAAATTGCTGTAGTGTTTTTCCAGTCTAAACCCTAGACAGCTCCTGCTATGGGACTCAGCACCTCTGACCTGTCTCAGATGCAGCCTCATCCAGTGACAAGGAGCAGTCATCTAAGTTCCACCCAGCATCCCTATTCTTTGAACAAGAAGCTTACCCCATTCTGGACCTTAAAGTAGAGTTTCCATGGTCACACCCATGAGGCTGTTGGGATGTTTGAGGAGACTGCTTATTTACTGTGCATATAACACATTGTGAGACATACCATAAAATCAATAATGGTATTTTTAAAAGTGGGGGTGTCTTTCTAGATGTTTCTTTCTAGTTTCATGACTTGGTGCCTAGAGTCAGACACATCTCTATGAAGGAGGACAGGAAAGAGGTGACCCTATCCGGCTGACACCTCTGTTTGAGACTCCCCTACACCAAGCCTTTGCTTGAGCCTTGCATCCATCTGTCTAGCTAGCCCCACTAGGAAAGCTCTACTGTGGGAGTGAGTCTAAACTGTCCAAACCATCTGTTACTTCTTGCCCAGGTGTCCAGCTCATCATGGGCATGCTGTCTGAGAAGCCAAGGTCTGGGACGCCTGCAGAAGTGGCAGCCTGTGAAAGAGTACAACAGAAAGCTGCGGTGACCCTGGCCCGCCTCTGCCGAGACCCAGATGTGGCCCAGGAGGCCGTGCGGCTCAGCTGTGAGTGGTGCTGGCTGTAGCTGGAATGGAAAGGGAAGCTTGGGATGGAAGTAGTGGTGTCATGGTGCTGTCAGAGGGCAGAGTGTTAGGACTAACCGGGTCGGCCCCATTCTCTGTGTGTTGGGAGATGCTGGGGTAGGAACCCTGGGCATAGCTCCTAGTCTAAATTGTAACAACAGATAAATGTAGCCAGAATAGTGACTCACCTGCAGACTCCTGTCATTTAGAACCTGATGATTTCCTTTATTTAACTGTTTATTCTTTTAGTCACTTTTAAAACTCATTCTCTGTTCATAGGGTTAGCCTCTCAGTAATTCATTGACTCCATTATTTATCTATTCACCACTCCACTTATTTATGATCAGAATATCCATTAATTCTATCTATTGCTGTTAGCCTCCTATTTGCCTGAATACTCCCGGAATCTCTATTCTATGCTAAGCTCTAGAACAACGGCCCTCAACCTGTGGATCACTGTTTTACCCTGCAAAACAGATATTTATGTTACACTACAGCAAAATTACAATTATGAAGTAACAATGAGATAGTTTTATTGTTGGAAGTCACCACAACACAAGGAACCGTATTAAAAGTTAGAGCATTAGGAAGGATGAGAACCGCTGCCCTGGTGTGGTGACACAACACCTGCCCTGTGTAGTGACAGGAGAATGGTCTGTGCATGAGAATGTGGAGACTGATGCTCAAAGCATATCTGGTAGATGGAACAGGCCCTGCTTGTCTCGTGGGTTGATGGGTGTTTTAGCAAGGTCACATATGTCCTTGGTGGCTTGTAGCAATACTTTCTCAGGAAGTCTCTCGGAAATGTTAACGGGGTTTATCTTTTTCTATACTCATAGCTAAACATATATATTTTCTGACTGACATAGCTAATTGGGGCAATGTAGTTGGGAGACCCCATGCATAGGCATGAATGTTAAACAGTGTACTTGTAATAGAGGAAGTGTGTACTCCAAAGGCCTTACTCAGAGAAAATGGGCAGCATGCCTGCAGCATTTGGTGGCACTTGTGGGTTTGACTTCAACACTCTACTTTTCTTGCCCTTGAGCAGGAAGTAGAAAGTCTCCTGGAACTATTCCTCCAGGTGGTTCAGCTTCTCCTCTGCGGACAGGCGCTAACATGCACTGTGAGTGAAGCTGGCCCGCACCTCCGGCTCACCTGGCCAAGCCTCTTTAACTCAGTTGTGGTGATCTGCTTGTGTCTTGTACAGGTATGTCTCGTCTGATTGAGCTCTGCAGATCCCCCTCTGAGAGGAACAGTAGCGATGCTGTCCTGGTGGCCTGCCTGGTGAGTTCTCAGCCTGCCTTCAGATCACCCTGGGGCTTTAAGAACTGAGGCCAGGGTAGCTGGTTCTGCCACAGCTGGATAAACCTTGACACCTTCCCAGGTTTTTCCTTCTCGTATTAAAATGGTAATGCTGATGCTCATTCCTATTAATGTGATGAAAGCCATATGCAAGATGAGGATGGAGAAGCTGTCCTCCATCTAACCCCCACCACCCCAGAGAGCCTTTAGGTTCTAGGGACTACCAACAGTGGATTGAAACCAGAGAGGTGAGCTGGAGGCTGTTAGGTGGTAGTGTTGATATCATGGAGCCCCCAGAACACAGGGGCCAGGAAGTAGACAGCTGTCTGTCCAACGTGAACAATTATGAGAAAGGTTTCTCCTTTTACTTCCAGGAAGAAACCTCTGCCCGCCCCTCTGCTGTGGATGTAACTACAGAGGGCGTGGCAGGCAGTGAGGGTAAGAGCTCCTCATTGAACCCAAGCAAGTGCATCCTAGGAGCTTCACACTTCTGGGGATTAGGGGTTCACCCTGAACTAACCTGCTCTAGCAGATGGGCAGCTCTGTTCACATTTGTCCTCCTGTGGGCTATGATGAGCCACAGAGCAGAGCGGCAGAACAGACCGAAGTGTGGGCTCACGGAGACGATGTCAGCTTTCAGAAGGGAACTCAGTGAACACATGGGAGAAACAGTGGGTGGAGGGTTCCTTCAGGAACTCCTGAGTCGTTGCAAAGCCTTCCTCTTGCCCCATTCTTCACTGAGCTCAGCTCATTTCTGGGAGTTCCACATGGGCACCTCGCAGTTGTAGAAGCAGTCAGCCTTTCCGTCAGTGGGCCCATCCTGATTGTACCTTGGTGAGTTGTGTGTTACTGAGTAGATCAAAGTGCTATAACTCTTTTATCTAGTAAATATTTGCTGAGTGAGTTAATGTGCCGCTTCCTCTTCTAGGCTGTGGGGATAGAGTTGTGGAGACAGTTAAGAAAAATCTTTTCTGGTTTTTTTTTCTGAGACCTTTGGGACACTCTGATTTCCTCTGTGCCTTTGGAAGTCTAGGGAAGGTTTTTAACCTCTTCTATGAATACTTTCTTGACTATTTCACACCTGTATATAGTGTATTTCAAGCAGATTCAACCCCATTAACCCCTTCTATCTCCGCCCCCCCCCCCAACCCATCCACTCTGGATTCTTTGTTCCTAATAAGTTTCCTTCCCATCTTCTGAGTAATTTTTAAATGCATAGAAAATTAATGTGGAGTTTTAAAAGGGCACCAATTATGTTAAAATGACTATTCTATACTTATTCACATGGCATATTAAAATGGGCTTATTCATGGTTAGTAAATACTATTTGGAGACACCTTCAACATCTTTTATGGGGTCTGCAGATGTCTGTGATTTCTGCTGAAGAGCAATGTCAGACATCAGCAAGATCCAGTTTGTTACAACACTGACAGCCAACAGAGATGATGTTTGGAGAGGAAATAAGAGAGTCGGGGGAGAACCTTTCTTCTCCAAGTTCACAGGCCTTCTTGGGTCTATTTTTCTATCAAACAAAATGAGAAGAAATTTGTAGCTGACAAGCACATAATCATTGGCCTCAACTCCCTGATTGTCACCGCTCTGGCAGCAGTCACTGCCAGACTGAAGGATTTGATAGGTAAAGTTAAGGATGTCAGGAGCACTGGGGCACTATAGGCTGCCTCCATTGTGAGGGCATCTTGCTATTACTACTGGCATTTTTATTGCTTCTTGAGAAAGTACATAGAAGTTTTGACTGCCATCTTCAATCACTCCAAGAACTTTCAACTGGAAAGGGACTGCACGTTTTCTTGTGGGCAAGTGCGTCGATGCTGAGAGGGTCCCTTTCTAACCCATCCCCCATGTGGATGCTGAGTGCATTTTCCTATGAGGGAGAGTTTGACTCATGATGTTACCAGACATGCATGGAATTTCCCAATGTTCCTCACTGCACCTACTGCTACTGACCTTCTTAGTGTGCTCTGCCCTGGCACTCGGCCTGAAGGCCCCCTACTCTTTCCAGGTCTTGTACAACTGCCTGGCAGCACTGTCTTGGCCCACACCCCAAGCAAATACCATCTCTACAACTCTGTTGTTCAGCCCTGGAGGCTCCCCATCTGATGATGTTTCCCAAGATTCCTCTGTGCTACAAAAGCAGGAAATACACAATGCATAACCTTAGTTTCCCTGCTTGTCTTTTGATATAATCTGTATCCCTCATGGAGTAGACTCGTGAAATTCTCTGGAGGCTTGGGCCTTTTGAACAGACCATCTTGTTTCTAGCCATGCTCTTTCTTTTCCACTCTCTCAAAGCACTGGTCTCAGTATTTTAACTTGGAGGAGGATTTGTATCTCTCCCCTGATTCTAAGGGGGAAAGCCTTTGTATTGACTTTTGCATGTTCATATGACCTTGAGTTTGGCTCTTATTTATTGTCTGACTTTGTAGTCAGTTGACTTGTCCACATCCCCAGCCACTGATGGTGGTGGATGGCCATTGCTTAGCTCATTAAAGACTCCAAAATTGGGTGCAGGCTTCTGGGCAGCAAGATGAGAGATGCACAGAGCCTGGCCAAGCAGATAGAGTTGGGAACCTCTTTTCTGTTCCCAGGCCTTCTTTCTGATAACAATTCAATTATTTTCTCATGTGTTGAGGAAAGTGGATAGCACAGATTGCCTTTAGCAAACATTGATTTTTTTCCATAGCGAAGTAGCTGGCAGTAGGCACTGTCTTTATTTAGTATCCAAGAGTGAGATCCAGGGATGACTGACTTGGGAACAAGGCTTGGGGAGGGTGAGTAGCAAGAGGGACACAGATTGTTCCTTTGTTAGGGTAACCAAGGATGGTTTCACTGGTGACAATAGATGAATACTTCTGACTGGGAAAGAACAGGAGGGACATAGCCTCAAGATATGTAGAAGTGAGCCCAGTGCTCAGTGGGGCTGTCTCATTGTTCTGTCTCCAACTCTCCCTCTTTTGACTTGGATTTCTCAGTCACAGCATCCTTATCTACCTAGACTCCATGTTTCTCATTTCCTTTCCTTCCCATCTTCCAGTTTTCTGTGAGGGACTTGCTGTGAGGGATTTTTGGGTGAGTGAATAAGCCTGGTTTCTGTAAGTTCCTCACAGCATTGAGACCAATAATTTGAATTCATAGATGCTTCGGAAGTCCCAGTCTCTGGGAGTAACACATTTTGAACTTACATACATTACTAGTTGACTAGATCCTTAAAAACAGATCTTTAACATGAATAGTTTTCCAGAGTTGTTTTAAAAAAGTATCATGGGACAAGTGTCAGGTAATCAGATCAAATTGCTTGGTTAGTGCATGTCATTTCTCGAGGGTATCTCTCAGGGCAGGTGAAGGAAGCACATACCCACGTGGGGTCCAGTCTGACAGTTTTTTCTCTTCTGTTCTCCCTCCAGGCTGCCCTGCGTCGGTTGGCTGGGGTCTGTCCCGAAGGCCTCCAGGACTCTGATTTCCAGCAGCTGGTCCAGCCTCGGCTTGTGGATTCCTTCTTGCTATGTAGCAATATGGAGGAGAGTTTTGTGTAGTGAGCATGGGAGAGGAGGCACACTGTGTGCACTTAACATGCTAGCTCTTCTCAGCCCCTTATTTATATGTAATTTATTTTTTACATGAAATAGAAAGGGAAGTCTTCATTAGTGAGTAGCTGGTCCTAGGGAATCCCCCCCTACACACACACACAGACACACACACACACACACACACACACACACACACACACACCCCTCTGACTTCTGTGGCTATGTAGGTACAGAAGTTAAATTGTGTCAAGGCTAACATGACAGGTTGTCACAGGTGACTCCCCTTCATGATGCTTCCTCTCTCTCTGTATATATTTTTGCCTACTTAAAATAAAACAAAACAAAACAAAAAAAAAAGCCCAACTTTGAACCAGGGCATTTTAACTGCCCAGCATTTTTTAAATAGTTAGTTTTACTCTCTTCAGAAATTTAAAGTGAATTTTGCATTTGGAAAGATACACTGTAAGGAATTGATTTTCTTTAATAAATGGAATCATGAAAATATGTCCTTCTCATTTTGAATTGTGTCTTTAAACTCAGTTTCAGCTTCTCATGGTTTCAGGCCACAGACACTTCTCCGCCTGTTTAAAGTACAGTGTGTCTTGTTTTTACAGGAACATCTAACATGTGTTTGGGAATACACTCAAACTCAGTTTTCCTTGCTTCCTCTGCCCTGGGAAGCCCACACCTTCTGGGGAGGAGTCCTGAACTGAGACATGGTGCATGAGTCCTCCCCAGAAGGATGTTGGGAAGGAGGTGGTGTATAAGTGGCCTGAGACCGAGAATTTCTCACCAGCTTTGTGTCCAGGGTCCTCATGCTCATCCATTGAAACTGATCATGGTGACAGTATTCACACCACAGAAATAAGCCTCCGATCCTTCAATGTCACTGCTCAATAGTACAGAGTCCTGAAAGTTATGATGTGACATGACTTGTGTGTGTGTGTGTGTGTGTGTGTGTGTGTGTGTATGTAAGGATAACTTGTGGAAGTTGATTATATTATTGTACCATGTAGGTCCCAGGGCTCCAACTTAGGTCATCAGATTTGGTGGTAAGTTCCTTTACCTTCTGAGCCATCTCGCCTGCCCCATGATAATGATTTTATAAAGTTCAAGAAGATTTCTCAAACACCCAATTACTAATATAAATGAGTTAATTTAATGCTTCAGGTCCTGGGCCAAGCACCTACCATCTCTTTTATTCCTCACAGTAATCATATGGCCATTCATCACTGTTCGTGGATATATTATTATACTTGATCACATTACTGGATTGCTTGGCTGAGGTCAGTAGCTTGTAAGTTATGCTGGAATATGAATGTGGCAACCTATATTGCCAGAGCCATTGTTGTTCCAAAGACCCCTAGAATGGTCTTGTCCTGACTGTATTAAACCTCAAAATAATTACTGTCCCTGCAACAATGTCTTTGTGCAACACACATTCATAGTATGGAGAGATGGTGTTATACATAAAGGAAGCTTTATTAATAACTCAAAGAAGAAGGCAAAATAGGAAATGGAGTTGGACATTGAATGGAAAATTCAGAATAAGACTTAACATATTTTTAAAAGTCAGTGTTATTCAAAAAAGTGGTCTTTTGAGTGAGAAAGTTTAAGATAGGAATGAGAGAAAGGAGTTTTGATCTGAGTAGAAATTAGAGTTCAAATCCATAGGATGTGGAAAAAATGACGCCCCCAACCCCCAGGCAGGATGACATGACTGAGTACTAACTAGTGAGACCATCAAAGCCTCAGCAATTTTAAACTATCTTTGAGCCATAGACTATTAGCTTGGATGATCAGTTTCTGGGCCCTTGGAGAACTCTAGGCTGGAAGTCATAACAGAGACTCAGGCAGAAAAATGTTAATCTGAGACTCTGAAAAGGGGAGAAAGGAGGCAGCTGTGAGCTCAGTTGATCTGCTTAATTCTGTCCCAAAGAATTGGATTAATGTTAATACCACTGTGGTGTTTTATCCTCTCTGTCTACTTGAATGGCTTTAAAATCACTTAGAAAACACACCTCTGGGTGTAACTATGAGGATGTTTTCTAGAGAGGTTTAACTGAGGCGGGAATAGACATCTTGAATGGTGGCAGAGCAGCCTATGGTCTGGGCTTCCAGACTGAATAAAAAGTACAGGCAGGCACAGATGAGAGGGAAGGGAGGGGGGGGAAGAGGAGGGAGAGGGAAGGAAAAAGGGGGAGATTAGAGGTGGAAGGGGAGATATAGAGGAAGAGGAGAGGGGAGAGAAAGGGAGAGGGGAAGAGGAAAGGGGAAGGGAGAGGATAAGAGGAGAGGGAGGTGGAGTGGGGAAGAAGAGAGAGGGAGGGAGAGGGGGAGGGGGAGGGGAAGGAGGAGAGGGAGAGCTGAAATCCAGCATTTATCTCTCTGTATCTTGACTGCAGACTCACTGTAAGCAGCTTCCTCTCAGTGCTGCCATCATGCCTTTCCTGCCTGACACGTTGTATTCTCAAACCATGAGCCAAATAAATCCTTTCTCTTCTTCTTGGTTATTTGGGCTCCCAGCAACAACAAAAGCACCTGATGCATCTATTTTCTGCATGCTGCTAGTGCTTTGAGGCTGTGTGACCACTCAGTCTCACATTTGTGAGTCGGATCCAATTATAGTCTCCATTGCAGCTGAGGAGACTGATGCTCAATGATACTAAGAAACAAGGTAGAAATCAAAGTTGATGCTGATTATGACTGAATTCATGACTGTGTGACTTCAGGGGCAATTACATAGAGAGCAGGAACTTAATCGCAGGCACTTTCTAGAAGGCTTGAGGTCTTTCTAGAGCCACAGTCCTTTAGCAGATACACCAGGAAGGGCTGCTAGTAGCTCAGAAAAGGAAAAGCAGAACAAGTAAGTGCTGGGATTATTTATTACACTGGGAGGTGGCAAGCTGGTGTCAGGTGGGTTCATCAGCTGTAAAGCAGAGTGGTCAAAGCTGCATGCTGTCAATTTGAATCCTGGTTCTATTGGCACGATGCAGGTCTCACTGTGCTTTGCTTCCCTCATCTGTAAGATGAGAATGTGATATTACCGAGTCATAGAGTTGTAGCCATAACTGAATGTTTTTATGATTGGAAAGTGAATAGAATAGTGTCTAAGAACAAGTTCTCAATAAACCTAGCTTAATTTCACCATTACATCTGTCCAGGTTTCTTTGTCCCAGATGTAGGAGAGCCCAGCCCATTGTGAGAGGTGCCACTCATGTGTCAGTGGTCCTAGGAAAGCAGGCTGAGCAAGCCATGGGAGCAGGAAAATAAACAGCACCCCTCCACGGCCTCTGCCTCAGCTCCTGCCTCCAGATTCCTGCCCTGATTAGTTCCTGTCTATGATTTGGAAGTATAACCAAATAAACTCTTTTCTCCCCAGATTGCTTTGGTCATGGTGCTTTATCTCAGCAAGAGAAACCCTAAGACAGCTGTCATGATTGGCATCAGCTCTGTATCAGCCTTTATGCAGGCTCTATGTCATTAAATTCTAGAGAGGCTCTCAGGAATGCTCACTGACCCCTTTTACAAACAAGCACATAGTATCAGAGAGAGAAACTATCGGTTACCAAGAACACTCAACTAGTAACGGTTACCAAGAACACTCAACTAGTAACGGTAGGCAGGATTGGACCAAAGATGATGATCACAGTGATCACTGTCCTTGGCACGCATGCATCTATCTATCTGTCTATCTATCTCTCTATCTCTATCTCTCATCTATCTATCTATCTATCTATCTATCTATCTATCTATCTTCATTGAAAAAATAATTTACATTCTAAGTTAGTTAATACATATATACTTTTTCACAGTCTTTATTTATTTGTTGAAATTACTGACATTGGCATGAGAATTATTTCAGAGAGAAATAATGAAATTGGGAGTGAATATAAATTAATGAAAACAGAAGCCTTTGATGACTCCTGATTAATACCAGAAAATCTCTAAATGGCTTCTCTCTACTCCAACTTTGGTCAAAAGAACAAAGACAAGGTTGTTAAGGTGGATGGTGCACACTATTGATTCCATCTTCAAGGTGCCGAAATCTTGGTAACAGATGAATTAATTTTCTTTATTTGAATCTCTATGTAGGAATCAGTGGAAATTTCTGTGTTCATAATCTTATTATCTCCTTCATGGTGACTTTTATTTAGATTTCTTACAGAGATTTTAGGGGGCTTTACATGATTGATGGAAGCAGAAATAAGGATATTTATGTGAGAATGTACACACACACACACACACACACACACACACACAAACCCTGCACACATATATTTACAGAGGTAGGGGGATTCTCGTTTGATTTGAAATCTTCAAAGGAAACTGCAGAGTCCAACTGGAAGTCCGTAGAAAAATCCATAAAATTCTGTGTGCTTATTTTTAAATTCTGTCATTATTCAGAAACAAGATTCTCATCCCTTTATGGCTACAGTAGCCTGGCATTTTCTTTCAGTATCATAGCCTTTCTCCATTCTAGCCTGAGATGGAATCATTCTTAGTGTAGGCAGAATCCACCATTAAGTAAAACAACCACATTTCTCACAGTAGGGTGAGGCTAGGTGACTACAGGTGACAGCTGGGAATTGCCTTGTGGATGGGTGAGATTCACTGCATATCTGCCTTCAGGGAAGGCTGAATAAAGATCAACTTCTGGAATATAAGTCCCACTCCCAGCTCCCAGCTGGGTGGTGCTTTCTCGGAATCCACATATCCCTTGAGAAATGCAATGGCTGGGAGTGGGGGAGTGGGGTGGGTGGCGTGGGTGCTAATTCTAAGGGTGCTTGAAAATTTGATTCCTTAGATCTCAGTCAGATGCTAAGATTTAGCACTGAACTTACCTATACCTCTGAAGCACTTTAGAGTCCACCTGGGGAGATCCATTTATATTATATGTCTGGAGGACACATCCCACAAAAAGCTAACTCACAACTTCATTTCTATCTGACACTTTTGTACAAAGGGCCTTTGAGAGAATTTCCAGAAATTGAATACGCTACATTTTATTTGTTTGCTTGTTTGAATGTCTGGTATATGTGTGGAGGACATGCATGTACATATGTTCATGGAGGCCAGATACTAAATTGGTTGTCTTCCTCTATCACTATCCATCATGAACTCATCTTGGCTGACTGGGCACAAAGTGCGCAGGATCCTCCGTTCTCCGCCTCTACAGCACTAGGATTCTAGGTGTGCATCTGCATACCTGGTATTTCCACAGGGCTTTTGGGGATTTAGCTCTACTGCCTGAACCATTTCGTCAGCTGGGTGTCCTTCCGTATCTCCAGGGATTGACCTATCTGTCAGCAGCAAGGGCATGAGTAAAGGACAGACGTGTGTACTGAGAAATGCTGGGATGGGGACTGGCTTTCTGACGGAGAAGCTACAGCGCCCTGAAACTCAGTATTTTTATTACACACAGTTGAACAGGGAGGTGAAGTTGTTGCATACAGCTGAACAAGGGGGTGGGATTATTGGATACAAATAAATAAAAAGCCAGGGTTATTATTGACAACCGAATAAGGAGGCAGGTTTAGTTGTCTCCTTAGAAGCAGTCACTGCAGGGAGCAATCTTCAGTTGTAAACTGCCAGGGGTGAAAACACACATTTTCATCACTCACACTCAGACTAGAGGAAAGTTTTGCCATTCACCTGGGGCTCGCCCAGGGAAGGCTTCGCCACACGCACGGATCTGGGGCACTGGGGTTCTTGATGTGGTCATGCCCATGTCCACAACACACATTCACACAAGATTCACAAAACACCCTTACGGTATTAACATCTTAAAAGCATATGAAAGACACTGAACAGTCTGGCAATACACATAGGGATGGTTAATATACTCGAATAAATGAGACATGTGCCTTCACTATTGTTTAAATGCTGTGAGTGGAGAAAGAGAAGGTCAGACAAGCGGCCACAGCCTCCCAATTATGTGGGAAGGTATTACTGATGATTGTGAAATGCAGTTAAAGCCACACAATCTCGGCAAGGGCCAAAATCTGAGAGCTTCTGTGAGCTATGCTGAAGATACGTGCTTTTATTATTTCTGGTTCGGTGCCATTTTGAACTGTGTAGTTATTTTACATTTCAGTAGAGAGAATAGATTGATGATGACAAATTCACTTGATGAAATGCTGAAAATGTGCTGGAAATAGGAGTATTTCTCCAAAATATATTTTTGGTTAAAAAAGAGAAGGATTTGTAAAGTAGGCATAGTACAATGCTATTTATGCCAAAGTTGGAAATGCAATATATATTATAGAGCAGTTCTTAGAAAATCATATAATATGAAAGCAATAACACTTTGATGGTGGTGTGGTTTGACTTTTATCCCCCTGAGATTCATTTGATGAAATTCCTTAGAATGTGAGCTTAAGGTCACTGCAAATGTAAGTAATTAATGTGAAGTCCTATCACAGTTAGCTGGGCCTCTAATCAAATCTGATTGGCACTTTATAAAATGAGCAAAGGGTATCATATAAAGTTGGACTTTTGCTGCCCCAGCCAAAGCTTAGATGGCAAGAGCTGAGCTATCCCTGGCTTCCTTAGGATGCCCTTTTTATTACTGATTGTCTTTGTTTATGTGGCAAGCTATATGGCAACAGCAACTTAAGGAAGAGAGGGTTTATTTAGGGCGACAATTTGAGGGTGCAGTCCATCATGACTGGAAAGTCACAGCAGCAAATGTTTAGGTAGCCTGTCACATTGTGGCTGCAGTCAGAAAGGAGAGAGCAGCGAGTGCTTGGTTCTCTTCACCTGTTTGCTCAATTTCAGGTCCCCACCCCAATCAATGGTGCCATAGACATTTAGGGTAGGTCTCCCCACCTCAGCCCAGTGTAGATAATCCTTCACATACACCCAGAGGCCTGTCTCCTAGGTGATTCTAGATTCTGTTAAGGTGACAATAATAACCATCACAGCCCTGCCAGATACCTTTATCTCAAACTCTTTTTGAAATTTATTTATTTATTTATTTATTTATTTACATTCCCTGGTTCCCCCTTGAAGAGTTCCTCCCCCCCCACACACACTTCTTTTTTCCTCTGAGAGGGCCTTCCTTTTATCTCTCCCCCCAACTCTGGTGCATCAAGTCTCTGCAAGATTAGGTTCAACCTCTTCCACTGAAGCCAGACATGGCAGCCCCCTGCTACTATGTCCAGGGGGCCTCGGACTAGCCATCTGTGCTCTTTGGTTGGTGGCTCAGCCTCTTGGAGTTCCCAGGGGTCCAGGCTAGTTGACACTATTGGTCTTCCTGTAGAGTTGCCATCTCCTTGAGGGCCTAGCCTCCAGAAACAAGGGATGATGCATCCCTGTCCCTTAAGACACCTAGCTTACAGTAATTTGTTATGCCAATTTCAGAAAACAATTACAGGGGTGATACACATTAACTTAAAGGTAATATCTGCACCATGCGTAGAGGGAGGGGGCTGGGACTATGAGGAGTATATTAGACTATTTAATTAATAATAAAATAAAAGACTATCAGCATTCATAGTAAATCATTGCTAGTTAAAAAATCTAAGTAGTGGACATACAAACACTTGTTATATAGTCTTCATCATTTTCTTAATATAAAAAGAATCCTAAGATTAATAAAAACATTTAAAAGCATATTGATTATTGATATATCTATGACTAATGTGGCAATCTCACTTGCTAATTACAAAGCACCAAATAACTTAAAACACTGGCTATGGGTGTCTGTATATGGCTGTCAAGTGACAGCATCCCAGGTTAGACCAAAGGAGGTGAGAATCAATTCAGTGGGGCTGTGCAGGGGAAACCAGACAGTAGGCATCAGTAGATTTAGTTTTAGAGAAAGACACCTTATTCACAAGTCTCATCCCTTAAGGTTCCTTTAACATGGAAACTGCATCTCTTATCCGGCTTTGGGGTTGAGATGTAAGGTCAGAATTTTTACCAGTTAGAGGGACAGATTCTGATGCAAATGACTGTTTCTGAAGCTTACACGCAGACAGTATCTTTTCTAGGGCAGTGGGTGATGTAATCCCATATGTTAATATGCAACCCAAAGAGGTTCACAAATTTCACACTGACATCTGCTGGGCCCTCTGAATACTTCCTGCTCTATGTTAGAACCAGGGATTATGGAGCAGGATAACTTCCAACAGCCCCCTCAAGAGCTCTCTGACCTGGGGCGGGTCTGACTGGCATGCTGAGATAGGCAACTTGAAATCAAATTTAAGATCTTTTGCTCACTAAACACATTTAGCATAATACATCCATGGCAGAATGAGGCAGGACATCTAGGGTATAATTAACAATCACTATTCTATGACAGTCTCAGAAACACAAATGCCAATTTGCTTGTCAAATTCCAAAGAGAGAGGACGAGACCATGTGGTAACCACAGAAAACAAAGACCTTGTTTTCAAGACCAGGCTTAGCAATTGCTCTGTCCTTTGTGTAGGATAAAAAAAGAAAAGAAAAAGAAAGAAAATCCTGTCAGGTCTTAGTCCACTGGTTCCCTAGATGCAAGTTCACTACTCAATTGTCTCTTTAGAATCATCTAATCCCACTTGCTTATTTGGATCATAGGGGAGTTTATAAAGATGTAAATATAGAGCCCTGAATCAGGGTGAAGTCGTTCAGATGTCTAAGATCCCTCGAATGCCTTTAGTCGAGGTGGGCTAGATACATGCCCACCCAAAGCTCTAGTTGCCTTTACAATTTATTGTTGCCTAAGAATGACAAGAATGTGACTTTAGATCCTTTATAAAAATGTGTGTGTGTGTGTGTGTGTGTGTGTGTGTGTGTGTGTGTGTTTGTAGACATCTGCCACGTATACATATGTACAGGTGCCCTGGTAGGCCAGAAGAGGGTGTCTGATATCCTGGAGCTGGAGGTACCTACTATTGTGAGCACTCTACTGTCAGTTCTCCGATGGGAAGACTCCATTAACAAGCTTATTGAAATCTTTATCACAACCTTGATCTATGGGGCTGGAGGTTTTTATTCTCTTTGCTGGTTGGCACCCGGGCCCAGCCCTCATCTCCTAGGGGCCTCTCTCTGGTTCTTAGACTCAGGTCTTCCTATCTCAGAGCCAACAATAGAAATTCTTCTCATGCTGATGTTTTTTTCAGACTTCCCGCAACCCTCTTCTTCTTGTCCTGTGGCATGTCTTTCACTAGGGACAGAGAAAGTTCTTTGTTCTCAAAGGCTTTTATGGTTAAATTGGATCTACTTGGATACTGTAGGATAATCTCAAAATGTAAAGGTCACTAACCCTAATTATACCTGTAAATGCCCTTTTGACATATAATGCAATCTATTGGTAGATTCCAGGCATTAGAGTATGGGCATCTTTGGTAATGAGGGTTTTTTTTTCTGCCCAGCATTAAGAGAAAATATTTATCTTGAAATATTTTTTAAAGAATGACTAGGAGACCTTATCAAACAATGTTGCTGAAGAAAATCTCTAAGAGTGTATTTGAAATAGAAGAAACGTGGTCTTGAAGGAAAGTATGAGACGTAAGAAGGAATGAAAAGCGAGAAAGTGACAAATCTCTGAATGTGAGTGTGAGTGAGTGATTGTCGTTGAGGCAGGAAGGAGCAAAAGTGTGGATTAAGAAAAATAAGATTAAAGTAATGTGGGGCAGGAAGATGGCTCAGTGAGGAAAGGTGTTTGCTGAATTCAAACCCTCAGAACGTATGCAAAATCCCTACATGTAGTGTGGGCTTCTATAATCCAGCACTGCTCCAGGGAGACATGAGAAGTTTGCCGACAACAAAGAGACCCGGCCAAAAAGGTGGAAGGTTCTAAAGTTGTCCTCTGAACTGCACAAGCATCCCACGGCTACATCTTTATTTATACATATGAATGCACGCTCATGCATACCCGTACCCACACACATCCTACATACATATGCACACAAAATAAATGTAGAGAGAAAGAAAATACAAGACAATAGCTTTTAAAGGACATAGACTGAATGCAGTCAAAAGTTTATATGTATGTTCTTTGAATTCAATAGACCTCTGTACTTAGGGTATGGAATCAAAGTGATGTAGTTTTCATCAAAGTTATGCACATTTTATTCCTTAATCACTTATATTAATAATTTTGTCACTGCAACTCATTAATAAGTCCATGTGGTATTCTTTTGGGAAATTTTTTTTAAAGTACCAATTCAAAGTACTTAGAAATTATTGAATTGGGTCATCTTATGTAGAGTTGAATTTCATAAATTATTCAATTGGTTATTGCCAGAAAATTCATAAAATTCAGAATAACCACTTAATCTTCTTAAATCCTACCAAATCTGGATTACAACCCATTAGTAATTTGTAGTAATTTTTGAGTGTTTTCAAAATATCTTCCCTGTTCAAATTTGTCAGAAGCTTGCAAATTTGTTAGCTAATTCCAAGAATCAACTCATGGTTTTGCCTACACTTTCTATTTTATGTTTGTTTATAACTCATTATAAATTATGACCTTGATATGGCTAGGAATTTTCAGGGATATATTATTTTTTTATTCTGTATCCTTATATTTTAGCAATTTATCTCAGTAATCATACAACTAACTTAAAACTTAAAAGTGTCTGACATTCTTTGGGAATGAAAATGAAATAAGTCTAATTTTGCCAAGCTAGGAGGTTCTATCAGTATACATAGGACCATAGACCCACAGAGAACTCAGACATCGAACAATTATCAACTATAGAGTGTATTTAACAAGAATATAGGGATTGAGTAACAAAATGACGTTTAGATATAAAGAAAAATAAATCTACTCAAAAGCTAGTTTTATTTTTATGGATTTTTTCTTTTTATTTCCTTTTTTTCATTTGGAAAGGATTGAAGTAGATATGAAAAATGCCATTTTGGTTCACAATAAAAGATAAAAAAAATATTACATCTATATACAATTAACAAGGGATGCCATATTCAATGCTAACCCAAGATGATATGAAGAAGTATTGAGACCCTGGTTTCTCAGTGAAGCATCATTGATGGTACTTTAAAGCTTTGTCTGCTATCTTAAAGGCTGTAAACAAGCAGTTCTATGCCATTTATGTACAGAGCAGAAGAAAGGACCGGTGAGATGGCTCAGCAGGAAAAAGCACTGGCCATCAAGCCTGATGACCACGGTTCCATATAACAAAAGGAGAAAAAGAACTCCTGAAAGTGGTCCTCTGCCCATCACACATGCATGCCTGTGCACAGACACATACACACACACAAAATAAATAAATGTAGCACATTCTTTAGAAGAAAAAAATCACAATTTTACTTATTCATATCCAAATTTGATAAAAACCTACACGTTGGCAATTCATCAAATA
>JANHMN010000003.1:103396252-103496252 GCA_030674055.1 Rhabdomys pumilio
ACACACACACACACACACACACACACACACACACACACACACACACACGATGGTATTTGTCTTTAAATGGACCCAGTTGATTTATGTATATGTTGTAGCCATCCATTACCTTATTTTGTAATTTCTGACCGACAAGTCTTTTTTTCCCTCTTAGTTCTTGCCTGTTTCCTAATTATTTTTGCCTTGTACTTTTATCTCAGTTATTTCCATTTTGTAATTACTCTAGAAATACATGATGTGTGGCTAACTAATAGAGTCCCAAAATTAAACAATGAATTTGCCACCTTTCTGAAAATTAAAGCAACCCTAGGCTATATCTTCAATTAATTCTTGCTGGAGAATCATTACTGTTTTTTAACCTATATTCTTGCTTGTTTTATAATCTATTAGAGATTGCTATTTTATATAATCAAAATGTGTTTATACCCACTCATTTTCCAGTGTCTTTGCCCACTGTGCCAACTTACACCTCACACATTCTGTTCCTATTAACTTTCTGTAGACAGAGTTTTGCTCAAGTTTATTATGAGACATGAACAAGAATGTAGACAACACATAATATCTCTGCATTGTCTAGACCTGAGGACAATCCAAGTGTCCACGTGTGGGGCTGTGAGCATTGTAGCCTTTCATTCAACAGGCAGTGAGGTCAGTAGGGTCATTCATTCAGTAGAAGGTAGGGCCTTGTAGGTGTTCATCGATAGGTGTGGACACAGAGTTCATCATCAAAGTCTTTCAGTGAAAATCTATGGAAACACTGAAAAATTAATTGCAGTTGTGCAGAAAAAATGAATAAATTGTAATAATGCTGAGCAAAAAGTAAAATCACAAAATGCATGCAGTGTGATTTTCTATTAGTAGGAACTTCCAGTACTGAGTAGCACGGTGCCTAGAGTAACAGTACCACATGACTAAAATGATTAGGTCAAGAAGAGATCTTGTCCTAACCATCAGAATGATGGTTATTTCTGCGGGAAAATTCTCAAAGAGAGAAGGCTGGTATTTAAGAGAGACACACATAACACATATACCAATGAGACTCTTTTAATTAAACTCCATGCATGTGAGACTGCAGCATGCTAGCATGTTGTGGCTCACGCATTCTCTCATCTTCTAACCCCTTTCTTTCCAGTTTTTAATGCCCTTGAAGTTCAGCAATGTCATGTGATTGGTTTAAGCCAAGGAACCGTAGAGGCTCTGGGAAGATTTGATATGTGTGTACATAATGGTGGGCGTGTATTCCGGATCAAAGGATGAAAGAGCCAGTGTGTGAGTCTTGGCCTCATACTGAAATGAAGGTGCTAGAAGAACTAAGTGTTATAGTCTAGACAAGAAAGTTAGAAACCACCATGCATATAAGGCCAAGTTAGAGTTCTTTATTATCTGGAGAGAAGCACAGGCCCTTGCTCAAGGAACTCAAGACACTGAAGCTCAGCAGTACAGCGTTTATAAAGGCCCAGACCATAATAACATCATTGTCAGGTATAGGTCAGAGAGACTGCGCAGCACTTGTTTTGGTTACACAACCAGCCTATATTTTGGTTATATGTCTGGGCCATGGTCAGAGCTACACACACACACACACACACACACACACACACACTACTCCCCCCCCCCAAAAAAACCACCAAAACCATACAAAAGACTTGTATTGAAATTACCATACAGTACAAACCAATCACATAGTGCCACTTAGAACTTGGGTCTCAGTGCATCATGACTGCTTTCCAACTTCTCTAGCTTAATATTAATGACAATAAATACGCTTATCTGCTGTGGAGTTCAGAGGAGAGTGATGGAGGTGAGATGGTGGCATTTATTGGAGTCAACCAGATGACGTTCAACCATGGAACCACTGCTAACACTGACCTGCTTGTTTCATTACTGAACTTGCCCACACATACAGGCCAGGCTCTCTGGCAATGTAAGGCCCGCTTTGGGGCTGGGGCCTTGTCTCTTGTCTCTTTCTGCCCTCACCAGCCCAGTACCAGGTCTATGAGTTGTCCGACAGCACTTATTGAACAAAGTTCAGAAAGCCTCCCTGGTGTTGGCAGCTGATGCTGTTGATAGCTAGTATATCCACTCTGCTCTGTCCCACCTCATCATGTACCTTTGGCCTGAGGTTCTGACAAACAAGACTCGAGGGGACATATTTCTAAGAAAAGCTGACTTCTCTAGCAGCGGGGACTTGCCAGCCGGTGGAATGTCATGCGAGACAGATTGCAGACGCTTCGCCTCCATGGCCATCAGCATCAGAAATGCTTGCCTGCCAATCAGCATTACGGTGAGGAGCTGTGACATGACAGTTGTCTGACTTGTGTTAATATGTTCTAATCTTGCAAACTAATTTTCTTCCCCCACTTGGCCATCCCAGCATTGTGTTTGCTCTGCCAGGGCTGGCACCATCCATCAATCTTAGTTAGCAGCCTGTTCCCTCTGTCTTACAGCTGAGAATATCCGTGGTCCCTGTGATGTGCCTTAAACCAACTCTACAAAGCTTCCTTTGCAATCAGCCCTGTGAGAATGTGTTCACGTGGTTTCAAATAAAGATACATGTCCTTGTCTACGAGAGCTGACAAGATGGCTATTGTTGTCTGGAAATGGTTTTTAGAATGGCTTTTGCAGGAGACATGGAGGCCCCATGACAGGACCCATGGCTCCAGCGGTATACGTAGGGGTGGATGGTCTTGTCAGGCATAGGTGGGAGATAAGATCCTTGGTTCCATGAAGGATGGATGCCGAGTGTGGGGACGCTGAGGGTAGGGAGGTGGGAATGGAGGGGTAGATGGGTGCACATCCTCATAGAAGCAGGAGGAGGGGTGATGGAATAGGGGGTTCCTGGGTGGGGGTGGGGGGAAGAAATGGGGTAAGGAGATAACATCTGAAATATAAATAAAATATCCAATAAAAAAAAGTAAAAAAAAAAAAGAAAGAAAAAGAAAATCAATGCAGTCCTAGTTGTTATTTAGGAATCAGTGATACATGCTACATTGTTGGAGTCAATCTCACTGAGCTCTCTATGGGCCTGCCTTTCCTATGCAGATGGGGTGGGAGGTGTCAAGGCTGAATCCTTTTCATGCTATTTTTTGTCTCTGAAATTTGACTGGTTCAGCCTAGCCTTCTACAACTGTTGACTCCCTAATAACAAGTCTTTTGTCTCTCTGTGAGTCACTATTTTTAACACTCTGGGCGGGGGTTGGGGGATACAAGACTAACAAACCTGCAATGTTTTGATAAAAGCTGTAAATAATGTCTTCCTAGAAAAACACACATTCACAGAACTTAAACTCAGTTGTGTTTTGTTTATAAGCCCTGAGGCCCACCTGTGTGCTCTGGGATGGGCAAACCACTTTGAATTTCACTTGGTTTTATTCATTTTTACCACATACTTACTTCACTTTTAAACTGTAAGCCATCTTAAATACAGTTGATTTTGCATTTATCTTAACTTTTTTGTCTTTGAAATAATTAAAAACTGAAAAAGATGAAAAAAAAAAAAAAGTCCAGTGGGTATATGTAGCCACAGATCCTGCGGCTGGAATCTTACTGTCCTTTAAGCTTTGTCTTCTTCTTCTCTTCCTCTTCCTTCCTGCCTTTCATCTTCCTAAACTTCTCTTGTTTCTTCCTTGCTTCCTCCTTCTCTTCCATATGCCCTTCCTTCCTCCCTTCCTTCCTCCCTCCTCCTTCTCCTCCTCCTCCTCCTCCTTTTCCTTCCTTCCTTCCTTCCTTCCTTCCTTCCTTCCTTCCTTCCTTCCTTCCTTCCTTTTTTCCTTCCTTCTTTCCATCCATCATATGTCCATCAGTTCTCTTTAAAGCATTTAAAGATAAGTTGCAGGGATTAGTGTACAGGTGGGCTATGATTTAGCATAGATGTTTGTGTTTGCAGAGTTCTCCGGGAAAGACTATTTATTTATTTATTTGTTTATTTATTTATTTATTTTTGCGATTGCCGTAGCTCAGACACAGCCTCTCCTAGCCCGTCTGGTATGGAATGGTGTTGTATGTGGATGACTCGCATTTATGAAATGCTACTGGCACACATTCTTTACAGGAGGCTTGATCCCTGGAGTTACATGAATCCCAGACTTTTCCCTTTCATCTCTAGAGGAGGGTGGGACCAGGGCAAACATAATTGCAATAGAAAGCAGGCCAGGCTGGGCTGCATTAAGAAAAGAGATAAGGTATGTCGGGAAGGGAAAGGACAGTACATATCTACTATAGGTAAGGACTTGTCAGAAGACGTGATGAAAAGTAACATTTACTCAAGAAAGGGCACTTAGGGTATTCATGACAGTGTAACCAACTGGCGTGAGCTGGTTTGGGCGTGGTTTAAGTATAGCAACAGAGGATCAGTTCTCCTCTGGGCTTACTTATACATATCATCTGTCTCTCTGCTGGCTCGACCCTAAATGACTCTATCACAGTAGCTCCTGAAGCCCCTTGGGGGTCTTTCTTGGAGGTTGTGACTTTATGGGTCTCTTGGAGCTGTTCTTTTGTTTTGAAGATGAGACTCAGAGGTTCCTTTTGCTCATATGACATTTGAAGAAAGATCTGCGGGCTGGGTCATGTATATAATATAACCTGGTTCCCACCCCTCACACACACACACAAACCCTATTCTGTAATTCAAGTCGAGTTTGACCTAGTTATCTTTGCCTGGCTCCTTTTAGCCAGGCGCATCCCTGAGTTTTAAGAGCAAAACAGTACCTGTGATTTTCTTATGAGCCACAAGAGGGGGAAGTGTGAACACAAATGAAAAAGAAAATTACAAAAAAAAAAAAAAACCTCGCTGGCGAAACCCAGCCGGCAAGTGAGCATCTTCTCCCAGACTTCTTCGTTGCTGCTGCCAGGCTGGCAGTTCCAGTCTGTTATGTATCCTGGCGGTGGCTCTGTCTCTCTCTTTTCTCTGCCACTGTTCTTTCTCTGCCCCTCTCTCATTTTGTTTCTCACTGTCCCTCTGGAATTTCTCTGGGAAAAAAAGATGAAAATTTTTTTTCTGCCGTTAGAACCAAAAATTAATGAACAATTCCTAAGTGGAGTGGTGCGGGACCAAGATCTAGGGGGGGTTTAACTGTAATCTCAGTGTGAGCCAATAAGGGAGTTTTAGAAGCGCCACTTCTTTTCTTCATGAAAACAAAGCAGAAGAGGCCTCCTCATCCTCAGGTGAGCCCCTTGCTCCTGCCAGTTGACCTCTGTGGTGGGGATGGTTGATCAGTATCACCATCGAGCACGGGTGATGAGATGGCTAAGGGTTTGGTCAACATCACATAGCTAGTGTTAGAACTGGCTTTGAACAAGGCACTCTAATTAGAGACCCTCTGCCCTTCAGCCCCTCTGTTGTCACCAGATCTTATCGTAAGTGAGTGTAAGCTGTTCAGGAGCAGGAAGAGCGTGGTCCTGATGCAGACCCTAGTGAGCAACTTAGATAAGAGTCATGGACAGCTTGTGGGAGCTGGTTTCAAGGGAAACTGTTGAGACTGGAAGCTTCTGCATGGAGGTGACAAAGGATGGAAATGAGTGACAAGGTCAGTGTACTTAAGAAGGGGAGTTCAAGTGGGCAACGAGACCACCCAGAGCAGTGGCCAGGCCAACAGTTCTGAACTATTTGCAGGGATTTGGGATTTTTGTCTCTGGGACCTAGCAACTTTTTGAGGTTCTGCTGGTTCAGAGCTTTGCTAGGCAGTGGGAGATCTCATCTTTATTTGGGCACAAGCTTTCTGGATAGGCCATGATCTGGGAAGTGGACTGACCCATGGTCATTTTTATTTGTGTTCCCTCTGCCACTCCCCAGGCTGTCTAGGGAAAGGCTCCATGCCCTAGGCTATGGGAACTGCCCTGTGTACTGATGACAGAATGCAGTGGGAACTGCCCTGTGTACCAATGATAGAATACATTTCAATTAATTCCTTATATGTCATTACAGATCATGCAGAGCTGACTTTTTCTTAGAGTTAACACTATATTATCATGAGCACAAAGCATAATACGTATAGAAAATTTAGAAATTAAAGTCCAGAAAGACGGTCTTCTTACAGCATCTTACCATCCTGAGAGAGCCAGTGTTTACACTTTTTCTTTTTTGCTGATCTTTATTTTCCCCTTCTCCTCATCCTTGTTCACACTTTCCTTAATAGTTTTCACGGGGGTCCTTCCTGGAAATGCTGTAAAGAAAAACATGTCACAGTCCATTGTGAAGCAATGTTGAGTTTCCTTCATTTCTAGTGCAAACATTTCGAAAGTCATTATGTAGGCTATGATATGACTTCTTCTGGGCCTCTCTACAATGTGGGCGTGGCTTGGGCAGAGAACACACTGTACAGTATTTACCCTTCATGATGCCATGAGAAAGGAAAGAGAACATCATGCCTATAGCTTGAGGTGAGCCAGGCACTAAGCTAGATACTGTTCTTGGTTTTCCTTTGTTGAAGAAAGAGCTGAGTTCCTATGGTGGTGGGGTGTAGTGGTCAGCTCAGGGGGGCATTTATGACTCCTGCTCTCAGGGGAACAGTTTCAGCAGAAAGAACAACTCAAGACAAGAATGGACAAAATTGGTCTAGCCTTAGGCAAAGATAGGGGTTGTCAGGAAAAAATTGAGTTAAGGAAGGAGGATTGGATTTTAAGACTAAAGGGCAAACTAGAATTGAGTGCCTGAAGAAGGTGAGCATGTATGCAGAAGTCGTTGCCAAAGAGTGCCTGACATACTTATGGATGGAAGATCAGAATGCAAAGACCGAATTGGGGAGGAACTATACATAAAGTTAGAAACCATGAGAAAAAATGAAGTGGTGTGTGTGTGTGTGTGTGTGTGTGTGTGTGTGTGTGTGAATATGATGACTATTGCATACTTAACCTTGCATAAGGTAGCATACATGGACTGATTCACTTATTTTAAGTTCAAGAACAGGGAAACTAATCTGTAGTGATGGAAGTCAAGATAGTGCTTATCTCTGACATGAAGGACGAAAGGAGCCTTATGGGTATGCAAAAATAAGTATCTGCATGCAGTGACTAGACAAGAGTTTTATATAAGATGTTACCAAATTATACACTTAGATCAGGATACAGAGCATTATATACTGAATAAATTCTCTGAATCAATGGAGAAATACTCTGCAATGTAAGAATGTATAGTATACCACTCAGTATGAGGTCCATGGGCTGTCGCTGCACCGTAATCTGTAAGCAGTGGGCAGGTGGATAAGTTGCTTTCTCCAGAATACTCATTTATTCTTTAATAGGAAGTTTTGCTACAACATGCCAGTTGAATTAAATATGTGCTTGGTGACATCTCATTGGTCCAGGAGGTAGATGACGGCAGCTTGGATCCCAGCTTCCTATACTGGGGGCTATGTCCCATATGGAGGTGTCACACACTTGAATGCAAGTGTTACAGATATTTGGCAACAGCAAAAGGTTTCTAAATGTTCAATGACCAGACATTAATCCAAAATCAAATGTGTAATGAATCCAAGGTGTTTCTAACAGTGATCGCTGTGGAATGTCATGCCTTGGGTCTGAGAACACAGCATATACACTTAGCACTGAGCTGGATGTCACAGCATCCAATGAAAGCTGCCTCAAACACCTCAGCTCAGACTTGAGACTCATGTGTTTTATACACTGAGAAGCCTTCACTCTACATACAAAGTTTTCTAATAAAATCATAATGGTCTAAATGCAGAAAATGAAGTTTTTTAATGTTTTCTGCTATGATTCCTTAGAATATAATTATTAAATTAGTATATATTGGAGCTATATTATATTTAAATGCTTTATTTTTAAAGGTGCTGTTCAAATTGCTGATTCGAATTTCATTTTTTAAAACATTATTCAGTTGAGTTTTGGCTTAGGATTTGGACAGAATTTCTGGCAATTTTGAATGGAACTTACCATCCTTCTGCCATTTTGAACCATGCATTTCTGCACAGAGGTGTTTTTAGCATTGATTATAAGATCAAAATCTTTAATAGCCTTAAAAAAGCATTTGAAATGATCTAAATTTTGTGGTATCAAATATTAAGCCCTGGTTTAATCTCTATATAAAATAAACAAGGCACACCCATCTCATTAGAATACGGAATTATTGTCATCTTTAATTGATAGTAAAATTATATGTATATCAAGCAATTGTTTTTAAGTGAATTTCTTAATGATTCATGGTATGTGTATTTTATACCTATGGTCACATAGGAATATCTTTCACAAACAGGAGTAGTAAGTGTTAAACATGTAAGAAGTCCCAGCTTACACTATGAGGAGAGGGTAAGGAGCAAGGAATGTAGATAATGGAAAGCTTTGAAAGATTTTGCTTTGTGGAGTTTTCAGAACTTAAAGAATGAAGAGGGCTGGAGAGATGGTCCAATAGTTAAGAACACTTGCTGCCCTTATATAGGACTAGACTTTAGTTCCCAGCACCCAAGTGAGATTTCTCACAACTGCTCAGGAGATCTGACATCCTACAGGTACCTTCACTCTCTCTCTCTCTCTCTCTCTCTCTCTCTCTCTCTCTCTCTCTCTTTCATACATGCATGTGTGCACACACACATACACACTTGCACATGCACACACATGCTCTTAAAAACAACTTAAAAACAAAATGTTAAATATGTTTTTTCCTAAAAAAGAAATCAAGTATATCAGCAAGACTCTTCTTTCTCCATTGTTATAAATATTCCCTGGCCTTGGCCTTTCTGTGGCTATTTTAATACATGACTGTTTACCTACCAGGGGTGGATCTAGGTGATTTTGTTTTCTTTTTTTGTAAATGATGTTATAATAGAACTCCTTGCAAGTACATACTTGCATTTTTGATTTTTTCCTTTTGTTAAATACACAAAATATAACTGACAACATTTTAGAACTTGTGGATACTTAAATAACTAAGAGGTATTTTAAGCAAGAGGCAGCTGTAAGACTTTCTGTGGAAGACCACTCAGGCTGCTAGATGTCAGCAGAGGTCAGAGAGGAAGCTACTGTAAGAATCTATATGAGAGATGGAGAGATCGGAGGAGCTGAAAGCCAGCAGGCTCGCTAGTGATTTGATGTGGGTGACAGATCTGCATCCTGTGAATACTTCAGAGTAATTATGTTAAGGAAGCAACACTTTCAAAATGGAGGCAGAGATTTAGCATCCAGTTATGTCCCCAACCCCAATCCCCATGTTGAATTTCTGCTGTAATGCTATAGAATATGACTGTAGTTGGAGACAGATCTTGAAATCTAATTCAGTGTGATGGGTCTCCTTGTAAGAAGAGACCGTTCTGACATTGGCAGCTACAGGGAGATGACAGGAAAAATGGCCATCTTGTGAGAGCAGCAATGAAGACCCACTAGGGGAAACTTCTAGTCAGGAGAACAGAATCTCTGACCGGGGTGAAAAGCTAACATTCCAGGTGTACTGGGTCCATCAGTAGGCCTAGGGACCACCCCTAAAGGGGCTGTTTCACCGTAAGGCATGCTAGAGAGATAGGACAAATAATTATTTCTCTAGTGAAATACTTTTTCTTCCCAGAATTTTCTCCTCCCCAGTGAGGTTCTTACAAACCAAGCAGCCACTGCGGATCAGCTGAGTCTACCTACCTTTTGGAATCAGATGCAAATTTTTTCTTTTTCTTGTCTCTTTCTGTTGGGTGCGGGCCAGAAGATGAGTATGCTTTCTCTAAATCTTTGAAATACCTTACTTTTTCTCTGACCCTCTTCTATGTGGTTGCCTGATGCTGTGTGGCAGACCTTATATCTGTAACTCAAATGGTGTGGCCTTTCCTAATCTCTCCTCTATTCTTCTTTGGGAAACTTCCAAAATAGCAGCCTGTCTACTCTAGGATTTGTTCTTTAAGAATTGTAATAAACGAGTTCTCAAGTTTCCGTTTGAGTCCATTCTTAAATTCTTTAATTACAAACCCTGTCTCGAAAAACAAAACAAAACAAAAAAAAAAAAAACAAATCAAAAAAAAATTACGAGACTCAGAACTGGTGCAGTGGTGTGTATGTGTGTGTGTGTGTGTGTGTGTGTGTGTGTGTGTGTGTGTGTGTGTGTGTCTGATTTCTCAGGTATCAGCCTCACAGCCAAAAAGAGAGGCTGTCGAAGAAACCAGCCCCACTGGCCCTTCAGTCCCTCACTAGTCTTCAGCAACCTGTGTTTCTTAAAACCACCCAACTGTAGTGCTAGGGAAGCTGACTTTAATGACTGCTAGAAGACAAGAAGAAAGCAAGGAGGAGAGATTGTAGGAGGTGCTCTTAAAAATGAGTTTTGAATCTTCCTTCTATACTTTTTTCTTAGCCACTAATGAGTTTGTAATATTTCTGCAGTAAAAGAGCTCAGTGGTTTAATCAAACTCTGTTTACTAAAGATATAAAAATAGTACAACTAATCAAATCAAAATGGTGTTATCAAAGGAATTCCCATCAATTTTCTAACCATTTACTAGATAACTCTCTCATTTGATTAGCAACTTTTTTCTTTCTTTTTTTTTAATGAGTAATTGATCTTTGTAAATTTTCTATGTGTTCTCGAGGTTAAGTGTCTCAGCATATAATTATACTGCATTGTGTTTGTGATTCTCCAGCAAGCTGCCCTCTATTCTTTGTGGACAATTTCAGCCTTGAGTTTGTTTACCTGTGATTATTAACACATTTAGATGCAACTGCAGAATTCTGATGCTTAATTTTGAGTTGATATATTGCAATGTTTCAAGAGGAAATTAATGTAGACAATAAAATAATTTATATAATTTTCATGCACTTTAATAGGGTATGTCCAGGTACAGCAGAATGTTATAGAATTTTTTACATGGAGACTATTTGGAGATATAAATTGGCATAAGCACACATACTAAAACAGTGTCCAAAATATGAGCAGCTTGGAACACTAGCTGCTCTCAGATGAAATTGCTATGCCATGTAATGGTGACTTTGGGGTGGTTAAGAGCTTGGTAGTCACCTCAAATATGAGATAGAGCCCACAAGTTTTTTGACAGTGTAAGAGAATATGACTGTCCTTGAAGAAGCATAGTCTATTCAACGCTTGAGATGCAAATGTGGGGTATCTGAGTTCATCAGGAAAATGCCCTGTCTTTTGGACTGAACTCTAATTGGATCCTGGTAATGGAAATAATGTTATCATTAAACTCCCTGTCCCTCAGCTGCAGAATGTCTGTATAGATCGAAGGCTATGAAGAGAGCTCAGGAGAGCTGTCTCAGTTCCACCCATAACATTTATGCTCAGAGTACCTTATCTTCCAGGTTCTGTCCCAGATGCTGGTACTACTTCAAAAGAGTAGTCAGCTCTTTAGAAAGTTCATAGTAACACCATCACCCAAATCTCTAATGGTGTTCTACAGAATGAGAGCTGAGTGGTGTTTGGCAGAAAAGATAAATAGTTCTCCTCAGCTAAGACACCATGCATGCCTAATCCCTCTTCTGAGACTCACACTGAAAACAGCATACTAAAAATTTTACTGCAAACACATTTACAAAGTAATGATTTCTAGGTAAAAACACTCAGAAATATTTGAAAGAACACACTTTGGAAATTTCTAAGACTATAGCACCTTCCAATTCTGGAATTTCTGCTGACCTGAATCCTCTTGGTAGCTGTCAGGGTTACAGCTTACCTGATCTTTCACTCGGTATTCTTAGGTGCCCAGTTAAAGCAGCAAGTGTTTATTACATAAGCCAGACCTTTTAACCAAGACCCCAAGGGGCTTCTTTGAGTTCTTTTCCTGTTAGGGGAGATTTTATTGTTTTAGATATTGATTGCAGCACATGCGTCACTGGCTGAGAATCTTAGGCTAAATAGAGATCTTGAGACTTTATGGAAATAGGATTCAATCAGGTCCCAGGGTGCATTACAGTTGGTTGGTTTTGCACTTGGGTTTATAAGATAATTATAGTCCTACTGTTTTTATGCTCTCAGTAGATGATGGACTTTCTAAACACAGGAACTGGCTCTCCTTTTTTTCCTGTCTGTCAGTCAATCTGCTGGAAGATAAATGGCCACCTGCTTCTGAGCTACACGGAAGACTCTTCCTATCCTTAAGACTAGGTCACTTAAAGTTGTGAATTGGTAGCTCTTGTGTGAACATGGCATTATCCTTTCCTCCCATTAGCTTTATCTTCAAGCTTAAATGTATCACTTGTCTTGACTATGTACCAAGGAGAAGAATGTTCTAGGAAAAATCCCATATATGGTTATAGTTATACTATATGTAGCTTGAGGACTTTACTTTCTGTTATGTTTCTCAAGTCTCAGCCCAATTCCTATCTCCTCATCTTTTTACATACATACCTCCTGTCAATAATTCGGCAGGACAAATTTGAGGTCAATTTCATTGTGGTCAATGAAAGCTCCGAGGGAGAAGTTACAGGACTGAAAATATGAAGAATTAATAATGATGAAAATGTGGGTAGATACCAAGATTATGTTTTCCTCCTTTCCATCAGCTCACACTTTTGAAGTTACTTCATTGACAAGACTGTCTTGAGGCTCATAGTAAAGAACAGAGAAGGCTAAGGTCCTTCCCAGAATGTCACAGGGACCCCTCTCAGTGAGCTAGAGCTGCCTTGTTCCAGGGCAGCATGGTTCAGTTAAAGTTCTGTAAGGTGTGTGTTTAGGAGTTTCTGTGGCTCAAAGTCTAAAACCTTTCTAGGTCCTCATTGGCCCTAATGCATTCCACGTGCCCTGTGGGAGGAAAGCACAGGAGGGAAATGTGATTCCTTCTTTTGCAGTACTCAGTCTGAGCCATGATGGAAGGAGGGACCCAAATAGGTGTACCTGTAACCAAACCATAATGGTGGAAAGCAGAAAGATTTAGAGCATAAAGCATGAATGAGGGGAGGGAAGGGCATCAGCCTGGGGATGAGGCGTTAGAGTCAGATGATGTGAAATGGCCAACAGACAAGAGAAAACATGTGTTAGTACTTCTGAGGTTGACTTAATTCTCTGAATATTATTGTCTCCAGTTGTATCCATTGTCTTGTAAACTATGTTACTGCCCTTCTCTCATGTTTGAAAAGAGCCCCTTTGCATGTGCATACCAATTTCCCTTTTCCATACGCACTTCTCAGTTGTTGGATACCCAGGTTGTTGCAATAAACTCTGATGTGCAAGTGTCTGTGTCCTGGGTTGACCTGCACATCTGGGAACTGTCTTAAGAAGAAGCAGTGCCTACTGGATGATTTGCCCTCTTCCCTTATTGTTCTGGGGGTGAGGACTTCTGGAAGGAAGTGAGAGTCAGAGCTAGGTTTTTTGGGGGGGAGGGGGGCAGGGTTTCTCTGTGTAGCCCTGGCTGTCCTGGAACTCACTCTGTAGACCAGGCTGGCCTCGAACTCAGAAATCCACCTGCCTCTGCCTCCCAAGTGCTGGGATTAAAGGCGTGTGCCACCACTGCCCGGCATACTTCACATTTTTTATTAGTTCAGTGTGTGTATGTGTTGTGTGACCACGAGTGTGCACAGGCTTGCATAGACATGCACATGGGGGCCAGAGAAGACGTCCTCCTCTTCTTCTGTTGCTCTATACCTTATTGTTTTAAGACAGGATCTCTCACTGAACCTGAAGCTCACTACTTCAGCTTGGTTAGCTGGCCAGAAAATTCCCAAGGTTTGCTTCTCTTCTCCCACAGTATTGGAGTTACAGGTGTACACAGTCAGGCCTGACTTTCTGATGTGTGTTCTGGGAATCTGAACTCAGGTCTTCTTGCCAGGCCAGTATCTTAGAGAGCCAAGGAGGGAGCCAAATGGCAAGTCTTTGGGTGCCAAGGTTGATCCTTGGATGGCCTGGGCAGAGAAGTCTATAGAGCACTGGAGAAACGGACAGTGTGAGTTCTGTCCCTCGGGCTTCACTTCTGGTTGCCAGGCTGTTTGGTTTGGCAGAGGCAGAGTAATTTAGCCAATCAGGCTAAAATGCCTCTGCCAGACATGAACTTTAATAGTCATCAGAGCCCAATAGCTGGGGAGAGTTTATACATTCCCATACTTATTATACACAAGCCACAAAACTGTTTATTGAGGGGTTTTGTTTTTTCAATTAAAGCTGCAGGTGAAGCTCTGCCTACTCTATTCCATTATCTTCCTGAGTGAATTATGTCTCTCCCCATCTTTTTTAATGGGCCACAGTTGCTCTGGTCTTTTGCCTCGGGAGCAGGGGATTGTTCTGCTAGAAGGAAAGTGTCCAGTTTGGAAGAGGGCAGCCAGGCTGGGCCAGGCTGGGCCACTGATTGGCTAAGCTGATGCTGGAAGCTTGGCTAACAGACCCAAATTGGTCCCTAATCAAGTCCAAACTGAGAGCCACTCATTTCCCTGGGTTGCCAATTTCCTTCTCTGGGTGAAAGAGCTGCTGGGAAGGATTCCGAGCTACAAAGGGCTGAACAATGGTTAAGGGCAGGAACCCAAGCCCTCTCCAGAGTCCATTAGGACCTGTCACCTGCATCATTCTGGAAGAGGTCAGTCTTCATGCCTCTCTGCGTTTCCTGGTGCCAAAGTCTCAGCACAACTTTGGAGAACTCTGGGGTCTACTTGATGCCAGCTCTGCTGATCAGTCTCCCCTCTTGCATTCGAATGCATTAGAGGACTCATCCCATACATGGATCCAGAGACAACTCGGTGTGCAGACTCAGGAAGCTTTATAAGCCTCCAGTTTTCAGATTAAAGAAAACTCGCATTGTAGAAGTTTGTGAAAAATCTGCATCTAGTTGATGAAGGAAAACAAACTCAGAGGAGCCCAGAAACCTGCCCACAGCAACCTGTTCGGTATGGAGTTGGGCCTAGACTCCAAGACCCTGGCGGCTGGACTGAGCGCTTTGTCTTTGATGCTCTCCTTCCACGGCACCGGGCAGAGCGACAGACTTCTCAGCACATGGTAAAATGGCTCCTTGTCTTGGTTCCAGGCTGGGGGCTATAGGAGAGATATGTGCTTGACACTCATGGTGGCCTCTAGAAAGGGAGTTTGACTGATGGTCGCGGCACGTGGGTGTGGAGAAGAGTAAAGATGTAGACATTGCTGCCAGGCAACTGATCCTGCACTTCCGAAGTTACCTAGGTGATGATGGAGAGAAGAGTATCTACATAATGAGAACAAGTATCCATTTCAGGGGCCTCACCATGTCTGTTTCCCGTGTGTGTGTGTGTGTGTGTGTGTGTGTGTGTGTGTGTGTGTTTGTGTTGTAGGGATGTTTCCACCTTTCGTCCTCAGAGCAGTACCAGTTGTGCCCCCCCCTCTCCCCAGCAACCACTCTTCTTTCGTTTATCCTAGCAGGACATCTTATAGGTTTGTTTTCTCAAGCTTGCTTCAGCATGTGCTTTAACATGTGAGTGTTGGCGGACAGAGCCCACACAAGCATAAAATGGCGGAGCATTTGTTGATTGTCCCAGTAAGTTACTAGAAACCTGCCCTGAAATATCATATTCATTTCTGGCTTTGGCTGACTTACAGGCCTATAGTGTGTATTCCTTTACCAAGACATGTCATTCAGTTGCACCATAATGGAAATACTTTGTGTGTGTGTGTGTGTGTGTGTGTGTGTGTGTGTGTGGCCATGAGAGTACTCCATGGAAAAGAGTTAACTCCAGGCATTTGCTGCTGTTGTCCAGAATCTTGTGGTGAGACATTACTAGAAAATAAATGTGATCCTCTTTACAAGTGACAGAAGTGTTGATATTTCACTTTATAAACAAAAACCCTGAGACATCATGAGGATAATTAACTTGTTTCAAGACATCCATGTAGCAAGGAACAGAGTCACCATGACAGCCACAGTTGTCTGATCTGCAGATCACTGCTCTTGTCTGCTGCTCCACTAAAGGGACAGATAAGCTGGGACTCCATGTATCCAACACAGGACTCTTTGGAACAAGTTACAAACCTGGGACACTGCAGTGTTTGAGACATTCTGAAGATGTTCATACTATGTGACCCAATCATCGCTGTGTGAGGTAAACGAGAATCATCAGTTCACCTGAAGATGAAGAAATTGACTCGGTGAGGTTAATGAGGAGCCCCCGGTCATGCTAGTAACTAATGGTAAGTACCAGTAACTAACGGTAAATTTGAACCTGGCTTCTTTGTTACATGATATTTAGTTCAGATTTCCTTCTATTACATGATAGTTTTCAGCCTTGACAAAAAAACAGGTTTAAGTCATATGCTTCACCTAAAGTCCAATTTTAATTTTTGCTCTGCATCTTTAAAAGAATTTGGGGGGCCACGGAGATAGGTTCAAGGCTTGCCGTGCAAATGTGAGGAACTGAGTTTGATCCTAAAAACATGTTTTTAAAAGGCTAGGCATCAGTGTGTGTGTAAGGGGGGGAGGTGCTTGGTCCTGTGGACGTGTGATACCCCAGAGAAAGGGTAGAGGGGTGAGGCAGGAGTGGGTGGGTGGGGAAGCACCCTCTTAGAGGCAAAGGGGAGGGGAATGGGGTGGAGAGTCGAGGAGGGGAGACTGGGAAGGGGGATAACATTTAAAATATAAACAAATAAAATGATTAATTAATTAATTAATTAGTTTTTTTTTTTTCAAAAAGGCCAGGCATGGTGACATCCACTTGTATCCCATAATGGAGAGACGCAACACGGATTTCTGGGACTCACCAGTCAGCTGGTCTAGCCTACTTCATGAACTTGAGGCCAGTGAAAGAATATATCTTAAAAAACAAGGTGGTCAGCTCTCATGAGGACCAACACCTGAGACTCACCCCTGTTCTCCATACTCACACTCATAAGCATACATACATACACACACACACACACACACTCATACACACATACACACATACACACATGCATACACACATAGACACACAAGAATTTGGGATGTATGGGCAATGAAATAATCTCACAAGAAGAATTTATTAGAAGAAATAAAAGATTTACTCTATTATCAGCCTATAGCTAAATCAGTCAAGTCTCTGCTTCATTCTAGGCCCTAATCTATCATAGAGGGGGAAGGGATACAGGGAAAGAAAAAAAAAAAAAGAAAACAAATAAAGGCTGGATGAAATGACTTAGATATTCAGGGTCCTTATTCCCAGGTACTCATTTCTGCAAGTAGTGTCATCTTAGAAATATGTAAATTCCCCATGTTCTCTGTACCAGCCAAGATGAAGATGCCTGGGCACACCTCACTCTTTTTAATGACTTGGGTTGAAATGAAAAGCTTCCTCTTCAATTCTGAGTAAAATAGGAAAATATATTAAAGAAAATGGCAAGTTTCAGAGATTCTGTGTAACCAGTGTTGACTGAGCCATACTGAGCTATGGCTGGGGATTATAGTACAGGAAGCTTGGCACCTAGTGGGCCCACAGAAGCACCCCAATAGCAGAGTCAGAACGCTCAATGTCAGCTCTGTCTCGATCCATTGTGATACTGGGCAGATCACATTGTCTTTTGTAAAGTCCACTTCCTACCTTTTCTTGTGACATGGAATAAAACGGGCTACATACAGTTGCTTTCAGAATTAAATTTAACTGGGATGACTGGTGCGAATATGCAAACTGGATGATTAATAAGTATATCCAATAAATGCTTCTCTGGCGACTAGGTCATTTCACAGCTTGCTCTTGAAAAGGCAGTTCTCTGCTCTTTTTAAAACTCCATGCAGTGAGTTTGGTTCAGCAATCCGATTGTCCCCTTCTTTGCAAGTCTGCTTAGAGAATGAGGCTATTCTGTTTCCACCTCCCTAGTGGCATAGTGCCCGGCTTGCTTTCTGTAGGCAATGATGTGAAAACGATGTTAACAGTCAGTTGTGCCCTAGAGTGGCCATGGTTTATAATTTTCCGTGACTTAGAAAGCTCAACCTCTATTACTCTTGATTGATATATATATTTTAAAACCACTTCATTAATAGTGGTACTTGGCTTCTATTTCTAGTAGAAATCTACCATTTTTCATTTGATTTATTGTTACTATTATTATTATTTTTATTTATTTATTTATTTATTTATTTATTTTTTTGCTAAGTGAGAAAAAGCCACTGAAAGTATCTGTGGATAATATGGGCAGAAAAATGTTTCCTAACTAGTAACAATGACCCAAAGTAAGGACCTTCTGGGCTTTTTCCCCCCTTGGAATTTTCTTACTTATTCTTTCTCACCATGGCATCTGTTCAACTTGGGCATTTGATCATATTCTAAGCTCAAGCATTACTTTATTAGCATAAAAAAAGTGAGTTCAAGAGCAGGGAGAAAAGTTAAGAGTTAAGAAAGACTGTAAAGGTCTTTACTTTGGCTCAGGCAAGAGGATCATGGGACTGAATGGGTAGAAATCAGCCTAGGGGGAACAGAAATGGGGTACAGATTATCTCTGGAGCAGTCATCTCCCACCTTTATATTTCTTCATTTCCACCTCTGTTTTGCCTGAGCCCGGTTCTATATATGTTCCCCACACCTCTCCTGTGTAGTCCTGTCCCCAGGAAAGGCTCTGATGAATTTACTCACAATGACATGGTATGAATTCATATAGTTTCAGATGATTCCTTTTGTTAGAACTTGAATATAAAATGTGTCCAAAGACAGCATTGTTTTTAGGAAATCATGGGACCTTTAGAAGTGGGTAATAGCTAGAGGGATTGGGCCACTTGAGAAATAGGACTTTATTTTAACTCCATTTCTGGCCTAAACTCTCTGTTCCTGATCACTGAGATCCTGATCACCGAGATGTACACAAGTAGCCTTTTCATTACCTATGAACCACCATGAACTCCACTGTGCCTTTTCTACCATGACGGACGGATATTGTCTCACCATGAGGTCAAATACATCCTTCCTCCCTTAAGCTTCATATTTTCAACATTTATCATAGTCACGAGAAAATTAACTAATATACTGAGTGAGGACTATAATGGATCTGTAAGGTTGTCTTTTTAGGGAAACAAATCTCATTGGTATGTCAATCCCAGCTGTAGGAATTTACATCTAAGAAAGGTAGGCAGAGTTGGGGAATAGACTAAAAGTTACTGCATACATTTTTGTTGGCTGATTTGAGTAGTCCTGTGATGGATTATCTCTTGGTGGACAAACATGAAAGTGAGCTGCCTTAAACAAGTCCAGGTGCCGGTGTCACCATTCAGTGCCAGTCAAATGTTTCTGTAAATGACATGATAAACTCCTCTTCTAGGCTTTAAGCACATCAGATGTCTTACTGATACTACCTGGTGTTTTGTGACACTATTCCTAGGGAGATGTGAGCAAGTATCTACTTCCTCCAAACAGGGAACTGATGGCAGAGCAAAGGAAGGGTACCAAGGTTGGTGAACCAATGAGTCTTACTGGGGCTACATAGGGAATACAGATGTGGAGTCACTTACAGAAGAAATGATGATAGATAACTATATCACCAAAGCCCATGCCAGCATGGGTCATGGTTCCTAAAAGCTGAAACCCTAGAGCATCTTGCTCAATTTACAGATAGCTTGGCAGGTAGGAGGGTGACTTTCTCAGGGAGTCCAGGTGGCCTGAGCTTCTTCCAGGCATCTTGTGTTATTGTTGTGTCTCTCAGCAACCTTTACTGCTTATTTATGCTTGAGAAGGGAGGGGCCTACAATGTCTGCTCAGTTCAGGGACTTCCTGAAACCTTTGAGCTATATCATTCTCTGCAGGAGCTTCCCTGCAGGAAGAAATGCATCACCACCTCCCCATTAGCACATCATGCATTTTAAGAAACTACTCTCTAAGGTAAGGCTTGTCTTGAAGTAAATTTCTGTACAATACCTGGCTACTACTAGAGTTTCCTTACTTCCCTGATAGAACTTTAGAAACACATCTCATCTATAAGAAGTGCTTACCCGGCTATAGGTCTCCTGGACATTAGCTTTGAAGTTGTAGAGCCAATGGAGCCCTTTCTGTAGGACTTTGTCATGCAGCAATTTTCAAATAAAACCAATTCCAAGAAACCAATAGAGTAAATCGACTTCTACAAACTTCTCAGGCATAACGGGAACCCTTTTCAGGCTTTGTGTCCTTCATTCTTGTATCAGCCCCTGTTCTAGCAGGCTGAAAGCCAGCATCCAGTGGAATCTACAGTTATTTCTGCTAGCAGGCTCAGTTTGCTATGAGCTCTTGATGAAAACCTGGCAGTGAACTGAAACCAGGGTATGGCTGGCAAAACCTCACTCTTCCATCTGCACAGGCTGTTTGTGAAGGATGTGACAAACTGAGAGGGGCTCATTACTCTAGAACGAAGAAAATGAATCAGAACTCTCTGCCTCTGAGCCATGGGACATGGACATGCTCCTGTTGTCTCTGTCTCTGTCTTTCTGTCTCTCTGTGTGTCTCTGTCTCTCTCCGTCTCTCTGTCTGTCTGTCTCTGTCTGTCTCTCTCTGTCTCTCTCTCTCTCTCTGACATAGACTTTGTGTTATTTATCTATCACACAGAAATATAGGGGTATGATGTTTTTCTGAACATCAGCTAAGACCCTGGTCCAATGCTAAGATCATGGCTTCAGTCTCCTGGAAGGGTTGCAGTGAGCCAGCTGACATGGCAGAGGAAGAGTAGGACATGGGAGATTTTGACTGTTTTTTGCTTTGTAGCCTGTGAACCCATGCAGAAAAGCTTCTTGAGAAAGACTGCTCTGGCCCCAGGTGAGATTTTCGAAGAGGAGGCCCTTGGGCTGAGTATTAGACCAGATTGTGGAAGGGAAATTGATAAAAATTACAACTGACAGGCCACAGACTTAAACATTTATTGACTCCCGCTAGCTGTGCATACATATTCCATTGCTGCACACACGTACTTTGATCTCTCGCACACACCCTCTCAAGATGTCACAAATGCTTGGATGTTACACACACTCAGGCAGTTACACAAACACACCCATGCAGATGTTACTCATAATTTCTCAGACATACTTATATCCACTCAAGTGTCCCAGGCACTTGGGCACAGGGTTGACACTCTAGTGCTGTCTTGCTTTGTGGTGTCTTAAGTGCTATTGGATACAGAAGATCAAGCCCACTCAAACTGGCTTTGCGAAGAGATTTGTTGAAGAGATTAAAGCTATGTTATAGAACTCTGGTGGGAATCACTGCCAGGTCAGCTGAACAGCTCAGAGGTGAGGGTGGGACTTTTTCTCTTTCTGGGAAGGCATGTAAGCATAGGCATTGTGGCTTTTGCACTCTGCCTCTCTGAGTAAACAGATCATCTTTATGTTTCTCCTGTGGCCAGTCTTTGTATTTTATTTTTATTTTTTATTTTTTTGGTCATGGCTTGCATTCAGGTCACTATAGATGGTCCCATATGTTCACATTTTTAATAGCATCATAATGGACCACAGTTCTCTCTGTTCTCAGAGAGCAGTCATGCGACACCCATTGGTCTTTCGTCTCCATACTCTTGATATCAACTTTATGTGATTGCTTTTCACCAGAAGACAAAAGTTTTCAACAACAACAACAGCAACAACAACAACAGAAAGAAACTTGATCACCCAAAAGAAAAATCAGATCTATTGTTAACAGCATTCAAAGATTACCTTAGGGGCTGGAGAGAAGCCTCAGCAGTAAAGTGTGCTCATTGCTCCTCCTGAGGACCTGAGTTTGGTTCCCAACATCCACACTGGGTGGCTCATGTTTACCTGGAACTCTAGATCCAAGGCATCCAATGCCCCTTTCTGGCCTCTGTGGGTACCCCTCACCCCACGCACACATGCATATACAAGTAAGTAAAAATAAAATAAGTCTTAACAAAATAAGATTACTTCAAGAAAAGTTTGTTTTTCTTCTATTCATTTGTATGTGGTTATTTTTAGTATTGTATTTATATAAATGAGAATAATTTAGTAATACCATCTTTATGTCTTTTAAAGGAAGGTACCTTAAGACAGCTCTAAGGCTGCTTTTAAGCACGTGATCTAGGGTCAACCATTCAAGGGCTCTGAGACATGCTTTTGTCTACCTTGCTCTCAGCAAGGTAATATAATTTTTTAAACAGGTGAACTATGAACTCCTCAGGCATCTTGCCTTTCACTGGCAAATACCTCTTTCATACCCAGGATGCAGGTGCACCTTCTGGCTGGCTCTGGTCCCACACATTCCAGATGTAACCAGGGCTTAATGCCTGAACTTGAGCGCCTCAGGGACACACTATAACTCTGTGCCACATTTTGTATTTGTAGTTTTTTTTTGGGGGGGGAGGGACTCCAAAATTCTGCCAAATCTTCAGATGCTCATGATCTAGAAAATTCCAGAAGTATCTAGTCTGTCACCCAGCCTCTTTCTTTCTTCCTGATTCTCAGTTACTTACAGTCAATTCCTGCAGGGGAAGTGCAAGCAGCAAAAGAAATTGGCTTCTCCTCTCTCTCCAGTCTTTTTTTTTTTTTTTTTTTTGACTTTTGTTTTTATTTTTGAGTCTGATACACATTATTCTAAACTGTTAAAAGGGGTGAGAACCTTCCCACCCAGAAGAAAATGGAATTGGTATGCAAAGTAAGCCTGGTCTTGAATAATTAATTCTGATTTGCATGTTCAGATGAGTCTGAGAGCTGCCCTGGCAGTCAGGAGTGAATTCATATGCAAGGAAAAGGTGGGCAGTGTGCCCAGGCTGGGAGAAGCTGGCTTCCTAGGGAATCTCCACTGGCTTTCTTCTGCCTGCTGAAGTTGTAAAAGCCCTGAGAAGTAGAGAATTGCCACCCAGGGAGAAGCATCTTGCTTGTACTCATACAGCAAGTTAGCAACATGAAACACTATCTTGTGGTCAGTAGGGCTCAGATGTTTGGAGCACTAGGATTTTAATCGTATCATTTATGGACTAAATGGTTTTAATAAGTTACATAGCTTCTTTAAGCCTTGGTGATGTAATCTGTAAAATGGGAGCAAATGGTAACATTGACAGTACAGAGTGATTGGAAGACCCAGAAGTTATGAAGGACAAAATATTGCTTTCCAGACTGTCAGGGTGAGTGTACATGGAGCCCACAGCAGTTGTGGCTGTATGCATAAGAACTTCATAAGATCAAACCAGCCAGAATTCCAGGGGGAGTAGGGGAGGGGTCCATGGAGTCCCATCCACAGCTGAGGAGCTGTTGGGAGTTGATAACTATGGGGAGAGAAAAAGTCAGTTTTGTCCAGGGGTAAGACCCCTGGTAACTTGTCCATATTTCAGTGTATGGTTCTGAGCACATACACATGCTAACAGCGATTAATGGACTCAATGGATTAAAAAAGAGAGTACATGAAATAGGAGGGAGACGTGTACAAAATTGGAGGGGGGGGAGTAGGATGGTTTTGTTAAAAAACATATTGTTATCATGTATGAGATTCTCAAAAAAACAAACAAAACAACAAGAACAAAAAGCAAAATAACTATATCCATGAACAAACAAACAAAAGCAAGTGAACTTGCCTGGTTCTCGCATTCACAGGAGAAATGGTTGTGGCTCTGTTGTAGTTCTCAACATCAGAAACATCACCTCTTCTTCCTCAACTTGAATGATGAGGCTAGAGGCCAGCCTCTGCCCCTCAGAGGTTGTTCAGGGTCATAAGACCGCCCTGTGATAGTGTTTCTGGAAAGCAGCAGCAATATCAGTAGTGATAACAAGACGTTCTGAGTTGACATGTTATTTGCTAAGTGCTTTTCAGTTATGATGATCCTAGAGGAGATGATTCACAGGAACCCTGGGCCTTCTTGCTACAGATGGAAAAGACCATGTGACAGAAAAAAAGATATAGGACACTGTCTGGTACATCTGATCAACAAAAGATCAAGTCTGACTAGAGCTATGCCATCCTGTTCTTCACTACTTGCAGAGAGGGCCAGTCAGGCCATCCCAGTCTTTGACAACATCTGGCTGCGTCACAGTCTGCAGGATTGAGACTTGTCCTACCAGAGCTCATCAAGGAAAACTTTAACAGACTCCAGGGACACATCCTGATGTAAAATGCTTGTCTTCTGTGCCTCTACCACCTAATAGGGAGAGAACCCCATATAGGAAGGACTCAGTGATGTGCCAGTGGGTAGCATCTAGAAGGAAAAACATTTTTACCTCTGTTTGTTCTGTGAAACAAGAACTCTCTACACCAGTGATTTTCCTCTTCCTAGTGCTGTGACACTTTAATACAGTTCCTCATGCTGTAGTGAACCCTAAAATTATTCTCATTGCTGTTTCATAACTGTAATTTTCCACTGTTTTAAATCGTAATGTAAGTTTGTGTTTTCCTATTTGTCTTGGGTGACTCCTATGAAAGGATTGCTCAATCCCCAAAGGGGTAGTGACCCACAAGTCAGGAACCATTGTTTTACACAAATGAAATTCATCATCCTTGAGATAAATTCCTGGCCACAGAGAATTTTTCACATCTCTGCAGATGTTGCAAAGAGGATGAAGAGGTTGGTTTTTGCAGTCCCTAAGTTTATGAGAGCCTTTGTTTCTAGTCTGGATAATGGAGCCCCCTTGGATTCAGGAGGCATAGATTCAGTCTTGTGTCCACATCCCTTAAGTCTCAGGAGACATCAGCCATGGAGCTATATATCACAGGCACACCGTGATAAGATATAGCCCTCTCTCTTTGATTCCTGACTCCAAACTGACAGGATGTGATAGGCTTCTATAGATGTGATAGGCTTAGCCCCTTCGGACCTGGAAAATCACTGTCAGAGGCAGCACAATGCAGTGGGAGGTTAGACTATCAGTTAGATGTCCCCAGTTAAATTCCAGGACTGCTACTCTTTTTTTTTTCTGTGTGTGACTTTGAGCAATGTGCTCAACATTCTGAACCTCAGATATTTTGAGGGGATATCATTTTATTCACTTGCATTGTGAAAGAGCAGAGAGAAGGCTGAGAACACACCTGACACAGCCTAAATAAAGTCGCATATGTATTAATATGTTCCCATTGCAGCTGTACGCAGGCTCAAGGTGTGATGACTGAACAACTGAATGAACGTGTGGGGAAAACATGGATGCCATTTTCCTATCCTGAAGACCTTTTGCTATGCTTGAGTGGTCTGTACCCTGTCGGGTCTTATTTTCAAGAGCCCACCATCTTTCTCTAAGCTTTATTGGCAGTTGCCCCTATTCCTGCTGGTCTTGGTGGAGATGTCAAGCCAGGACCAGGAGGCTGACAGAGGATTTGTTTGAACGGAAAGGGAGAACATAGTCCAATGGATGACATCTTTCTACTGGCAGAGGTGATAATTTTAAGCTTCCATTGTAAGGTCTCCTGTAAGAACTCTGGGTCTGTTTGAACTAGTACAGTGGAGGAGGAAGAAGAGAAAGAATAGTGGCAAGAGGAGGGAGAAGAAGTGAAGAGGGTAAAAGAAGAGGAACAGAGGAGAAAGGAGGAGGAGGAAGAGAGGGAGGAGGAGGAACAGGATTCAGAAAGAGTAAGAACTAGCCCTTTCTTCCCCTAACAACTCAGTGTCTTCCTGCCTCCATTTCTCCTTCTGCAAATGGGAATAATATATTATACTCTGAAGGCTTTTGTCATGGCTTTTCTGAAACCATGGACATTCAATGCATATGAGTGAGTCCAGTTTGGATGGTTGAACTTTCTGGATGGGCAAGGCTAACATTTTAAATATTCAAGTCTTGAAAATACTTCAAGTCTCTGTGTTCTTTCTTCCAGAGGCAGCCAAGTGTGGTCATTCTTGTCTTGGTGACTCAGAGTTAACATTATGAGCATCAGATGCTGTACACTGAAACCATGGGCATGAGGAGAGAACAATTTGTCTTCATGAAGGATGGGTGGGGGCTAGTTGCAGAGTAAGCTTCTGCCTTGCCACTTGTGCTGAGGCATCTGTGAGTCGTGTCTTTTCTGCACCAATTGAACTGACTGTTCTTCTCTTCTGGAAGCCTAGGAAATGACATCTAAGGATGCTGTCAGTAAAATGAGCTTCAGTGTGCACAGAGAGCTCCCTGTGGATAGACTACATGGGTTGGGAACAGCTCTTTTAGTGGGCTTAGACCTTGCTTAGTTCTTTCCTTGGACCTGGATATGCTCTGGACATGTATAATATAAGGCATGACCTAGCCTCAGACTGGAAAACAGCTGGTGGATTCTTACAGCTCAGGCACAGCTTGTCTGGCAGATGGAGGGATGGCTGAGCAGCAGTAATGAGTTCTTTACTTACCCCCATGTCCTCTTTCTGTGCCCCTGCTCCTCCTTGTCTTCCTCTTCCTCTTCCTCCTTCTTCACTTCTTGTTCCTCCTTCTTTCCTGATCCTTTTCTTATTCTCCCTTCTCCTTCCTCTCCCTCTCTTTCTGCTCCTCCTTCTTTTTCTTTTTATCTGCCTACTCTCTTCCCTTCTTTCCTTCTTCCTCTCCCCATTACCTGTTCCTCCTCTCCCCTCTTTCCTCTTCTGGTCCCCCCTCCTCCTTTTCCTCTTTCCCCCTCCCTCTTCCCCTCTCCTCTTCTCCCACCTCCTGCCCCTCTCCCTCCTCTTCTCCCTTCTTCACTACACTAGAGTCAGCATTCACTCTTCGGTGTCTGTGCATGTGTGAACAACTCTGTGTGGCTGAGCTACAGCTAGACTAGAAGTCACTAGAGTTGATTGTTTTTCTCTATCTAATACCCCCACTTCTAGAAAATTGTTTGGCGATCTGGGATTTGAAGAGTTCTTGGATACTGAACATGTGCTCACCATTGGAAGATAAACTCACCTTCTACCTGTAAGGACCAGGGACACTGATGGAGATGGGAAGTCTGACTTATAAACCTGGCTCCGATTCACAACACAGGTGACAGATTCCCAGAGCCACCTGCAATTGTTTATTTAACAACCCAGTAGGGATGGTTTTAGACTTGAGGCATTGCTAGAGAGGTGGGCACCATGATTCCTAGACACAGACCTGGGTATAAACAGATATCACACACTTAGACATGCATACAGATGCTGTGAAAAGCCCACCTGATAGGCACTCGGGTCTGCCTATGCATAAAGGCACCTAATTGAACCTTCACCAGATTCCTTCTTCATCCCAATAACTGTGCTTTAGGGCCCAGCTTAGGTGCAATATCCTCTGAAGAATTCATTCTATTTCAATTTCTCTTAATTTATATTATCCATGGCAGTGTTACATGCCAAACCAGTCTTGTCTTCTCTGTGTCAGCACTGTCCTGATAAACTGGGATTCACAATGCACCAAAGAAAAGATCCCTGACCAAACTGTGGCTCCTTGAGCAAGAGATGTTTTTGAAGGTTTATGAAACCTTTGCAACTCCTTGTCTACGACAGAAAAGATGCTCAATACATAGTGATGAATGGATAGAAGATATAGTAAGAAATCCAAACCAACCCATAAAGTCACAATCCCATGCCTATCCATAAATATATAGATGCGTATGTGAATGCGATGTGTGTGCAGAGTGTGGTTCACTCAAGCATACCCATAGATCCACATGCAGAAATGCTAACACATTCTTCCAAGCAGTTGAATGTACCCGTACACAACCCACTGGAGGACCATTATAAATATTCCACAAGCAAATTAAATACACACACACACACACACACACACACACACACACACACACACAGAGAGAGAGAGAGAAAGAGAGAGAGAGAGAGAGAGAGAGACCCCTCATCCCCTCATGCACCTCTAGGAAGATAATTTCCTCTCTTGTGCTTACAACCTGTGTATGCAAATTGGATTTTCAGAACGTTTTAATCCTTTGTTGACATTTATTAAGACAAAACAGAGGTGGGAAGACACAGCTTCTTGGCTGGGTGGATGTGTCTCGCCTAGGATGTAATGTCAGAAACTGTTGATGCTGAATTAATACTCACTTTTACGAGTTTATCTTATGTCATAGAGTTGGAAAAAAAGCCTCAGTGTAAATATTCATCATATGGCTTAATTGGTTTGATGTACCGTAGCAACAAGCACGGTGCCAGACGCTTGCTACGGAGGCCTCCGCGTTGTTTCAAAGTCTTTATTATTATGACAGCAAAGTCTTGTTCATTAAAGTTTCACAATCCATTTTCATTAGGTTGAAGCTGAGTCTGTAAACGAACAGTTGCTCTGAAAAATCTAGCCCTCACAGCTCTCGCTGGGGAGGCAGCGCGTCTGTATTAATTATCAGAACGCTGGTGTCGATCGACGATGTTAATTGCACTGATGGCTCGTTATTTGGGGAATTGCCATGCATTTCATGCAGGGATAATAAAAATGAATTTTTAAACAAAGAGACTTAAAATAATATCAAATCTGCAGAGAATACCAACATCAAAGGCGTATCTCAAAGCTTTGAATTTTATCTTTGTGGTCCAAAATGTTAAAGAGGCGCCTGCAATGCAGTTGGTTCAAGTTCGCAGCGAAGGAAAACAAAACAAGAGTTAATTAACTGTTATTACAAACCTTTTCAACTTTAATTTGACTTTCAAATATTAGCATTTATCTATGAACTGTGCTTCTGGGTTTGACAAATTAGTTTTCACAGAACAAGTTTAATTAGGCGTCATTGTGCTTTTATGTCAGTTTTCAGAGCTGCAGACAATGAATGGATTAACTTATTAAAAGTCATCTGTTTAAAAGACTTTGTCGAATGGCAAGGGGTGGGCACAGTTGCTTGGCTTTGCTAGGAGATGGGGAAATGATAGTGCCACTTGGGTGTCAGGGGGCTTGTAGATAAGATGACAAGAAGGTTAGCCTCTCTACCAGCTGAGCTCTGATTTTTGTATACTGCCACTTTTTCATGCCCTCTGATGTGGAGAGGATCCGAGGTCATGGCCCCATCACAGTGTTTGGGAAAATTGAGTTTCGAAAGGTTCATCTTGGGCTGGGGAGATGGTTCAGTCAATAAAGCACTTGCCTTGCAAGCGTGAAGGCCTGAGATTAGTCCCCCACAATCCATATAAAATAAATCTTAGAGTAGGGGAGAATGTTTGTAATCCCAGCACTGGGAAGTGGAGACAGGTGGAACCCCAGGGCTTGCTGGTATGCCAGCCGGCTTAATGGTGAACTTTGGTTCTCAGTGAGGATCCCTGTTTCTAAACAAGGTACATGACTTTTGAAGAATGACACCTGAGGTTGACCTCTGGTCTACACACACACACACACACACACACACACACACACACACACACACTACACCAGAGAAAGTTATAAAGAATGTTTATGATAATATTTAGAATTTTCAATTGACTGTATATGTTATATGCTAGGATGCTCCAGATCAGGGATCAACCAACATTCTCTGTTTTTCAATAAGGGACCATTCAGTCTAGAATGTTAGAACCACTCAGTTTTTCTTTCGTCCTATAAAAGCAGTCATAGGTAAACACAAGGGACTCACAGTGTTCCAATCAAATCTTATTTACTAAAACAGAAGTCAGGCCTAGGTCTTGACCCCAAGAGTTGTAGTTGGTTGACTCCTGTTTTGTTGTTCTGCCCACATCAATAAGAATACAGTCAACAAAAGAGAATTATTTCTTTGCTGTCAAACATTTTCTGATCCCATCTAAAGATGCAGGGATGCTGAGCACATGTTGATGTACAGATGGCCTTTTCACAAAGGGGTTATGACTCACGGTTACATTCTTATAGTGGGACTCTTCCTTTACAGTTTTCCTATTTGGGCAAGAAGATTTATTCACTCTGATTTGTTGAATTATATCTATAGAGGTGTGTTTGTTATAAAAGAGAGAGGGGGAAAGAAACTGGTCTTCTATAGTGCCCAATATACTCTTTGATATGACCCAGAGACTTCTCACACAGACCCTGGAAGGTGGAGGGGACAGGACTAGAGCCATGACAGGGGCTTCTGCCCATCTTTCCCACCAGTTCCAGAGCCTTGAAACTGCCCAGTGAGGCTCAGACCTTAGTTTTAGTTACCTGAGGTGGGAGCAGCAGTAGGTGTACAATGAAGTGTGAAACCTAGGTCCATCACTCCTGGGTAACTGTCAGGATAGAGTTTCCTACCTGTCTAACCTCACGTACCCACTCTTCTCTAAGAGCACGCCCTGTGCTGATGTCTACAGGTTTCTGTCTTTCAGACTCTGTTTTTAGGTGGCACAGAGGCCAGGCCTTGAAAGTACCTAAGACTAACCCACAGTTCCCGCAGACCTTCCCAGCTCTGGAATGTTGCTATTGGTACTTTTCTGGTAATCATTTGGCCATAAAAATGGTGATAGTCCAGGGTGATGGGGAACATCAGAGAGCACTTTGCATACAGAATGAATAAAACAATTGGCAGTCATTAACTCTGTTCACGATGGCTAGGTCAAGGTTCCTCTGCGCTTCCAAATCTACAATTGCTACATCAATGCACTTGGTCATCACCACCTAATGAAATCAAAATAATTTTATTGTTTTCTTATGACAATCTTTCAAACAGTTTCTTGGTCCCACTTTAGAGGTATGTAAACTAAGGCCTGGAGAAGTAAAATAGATTGAAGATCTGGTATGTTCCAAGTGTGACCTTAACGAGGATGTTCTTTCCTGGTTTCCCACAGCCTGAAGCCTTGCCAGAGAGATTCTGGTCTAGGGCTTTCTGGAGAAGCTGAGCCCCCCAGGGCAACCTCTTCTCCTTGCCTGATTGGTCCTGAGCAAAACAATGACAGGCTGATGCTCGCATGCAAATGGCATCCCTCCTCTCACTGCTGGAGCCCTGAGCAAGCACTTGTTGTTCATTTCTATAAATGTTAACATATCAGGATGTATTTTGACACGCTACTAAGATAAGTGCTAGAGCTGACAATAATAATGTATAATTTATGTCTCTCATATTACCTTCCCATCACTGTGCTTACATTATTACATAAATTAGTTTAATGTATCTGACATTCATCAGATAATTTAAGCATTTGTTCTTTTGTCTCGTCTCCTGCTCAGCAGGCTTCTAGGCTGGGGAACATGGTGCCATTTTGGCACTGATTTGAGGGAACCCTGGAAAGTTACGGGAAGATTTCTAACAAGCACAGCAAGGTTTATTTGGGGGTGAACAACTAGGTCATAGGGTACAGATGGTTCTGGGAGAAGCCCTTAACTCTCAGGTAGGTTGCAAAAATTGTTAAAGATTCTCCCTACCCCAGTATGGTCATTTATTGATGATGTGACTACTCAATTTCTCCCATCCAAAAGTGGAATCTATTTCTCTTCCTTTTGAATCCTGGCTTGGCTGAGTGGTATATTTGGACAGGAAAAGCATTAGTAAACACATGCCTGATGTGCTGTGATTGGAAATAAGCTATTACCATCATGAGAGTAAAACCTACTTAGCCAGCTGACTGATGATACTTAAGGCCCAGTTTGGTCTGGTTTGGTCTGGTTTGCTCCGGTTTACCTTCCTTGACCCCACTGATACTCAGCTGACCTACTAGTCATGCCTGTGAGGTAGATCCATCAACTGTTAAATAACTGCAGCCATAAGGACAGCAGAGGCCAGTCATGTCCCCAGCCCACATTCTGCACTCACAGAATATCGAGTTAAATGCATGATTTCTATGTCATGTTTTAGCATATTTGGGGGTGATTGTGGTACAACAAAAGACGACAGGCAGCAGAAGTTGATTGACAGGAAATCTTTCTTATAGCTGTCAAGAAGAAGAAAGGAATATTTCTTATGTTCCAACTATATACCTCTGTGGTAGTTTGAGTAGGAATAACCCCTATAGGTTTATATCGTTGAATGTTTAGTCATCAGAAAGTGGCACTACTTAGGATTAGGATGTGTGGCCTTGTCGGAGTAGGTGTGGCCTTGTCGGAGTAGGTGTGGCCTTGTCGGAGTAGGTGTGGCCTTGTTGGAGATAATGTGTTATTGGAGGTGGGCTTTGAGATTTCAGAATCTCTCTCTCTCTCTCTCTCTCTCTCTCTCTCTCTCTCTCTCTCTCTCTCTCTTTCTCTCTCTCTCTCTCTCTCCCTCTTCTTCTCTCTCTCTCCCTCTCCCTTCCCTCCTCTGCATATCTTGCACTTGCGCTACCTCTCCAGCATTATGTCTGTCTGTATGCCACCGTGATTTCTGCCAAGACAATAATGAACTAAACCTCTGAAACTGTAAGCAAGTCCCAGTTAAATGTTTTATTTTATAAGAGTAGCCATGTTCATAGTGTCTCTTCACAACAATAGAACACTGGCTAAGACACTCTCAATCGGAGTTAGAAACTTAAATTTATAGTGCCTCACTTAGTTTCTCTGTCTCTCTGTCTCTGTCTCTGTCTGTGTCTCTGTCTCTGTCTCTGTCTCTGTCTCTCTCTGTCTCTCTCTCTCTCTCTCTCTCTGTGTGTGTGTGTGTGTGTGTGTTATAATAATAATAATATAATAATAATAATAAAATATTATTCCTATTTTAAAGTTAAGAAAACCTAAGAGGTTGGACATGGTTGCACATACCTTTAATCTCAGAATTTGGGAGTCAGAGATAGGTAGTCATTGTTGAATTTGAGATTATCCTCACCTAGGTAGTAAGTTCCAGGCCAGTAGGTTATGAGACCCTATATGAGACCCTATCTCAAGATAAAGAAAATCTAGAGTCAAGATATTTGGACATCTTGCATAAGGTCATAAACTAGTCAGTGTTAAACCCAGGATTCTAAATCAGATCTATTTCTTAAACATTCTAGCTATGATCACATCCTGGGATATATAAAAGGAGACCTGTTTAAACAGACTAATTTCATATGTGCATGACTGTTTCAGGATAGGGGCAACTACGAAACAACTCCCAGAGTTCAGTATAACCGTAGTTCAAGGGACATTAGCATGATGTCTGGTATTCAAAGGCTTTTCTAGCTCTATTAACTATTCTGTCACCCCTGCTTTGTAAAGTCAGTGATGTGATATTAGCCCCTTTCTAGATGAGGAAAATGGTTCTAGAAACTCCAGGACCTGAGTTTCAATCCTTAACCAAACCAGAAGCTGCTTTCCTTACAGGTTATCTAGGGGAACCACTATAGACACTTTAATTTGCAATGAATCTCTACACTGACAGACCTGAAGAGAGTGCTTGTGAGTGGGTCTCTGCCCCAGGCCTCCATAGTTTCAGAGGTATGGTTCCTACCCACATAGAGCTTACTGTCTATCCAGGAGACAGTACTCTATGGTACATTGAACTGGATCAGTATCATCACAAGACCTGTTCCAGTGATGCTAACCCATGTCCACTTAAATAAGTCAACATGTCCATTTCCACAGTTGATGCCTGAGCTCCCTTGGAGCCCCATGGGATCCATCCATTCTATTTCTATGTTCTATGTTCAGATGTTAAGATGCAAAGATCTAAAAGTGAAACGTCCAGTTAGTCCAAAGACCTAGAGAAGATTGCAGAACCGGCAAACAGACACACATTTTCCTGGAGGGTTACTTGGATTAGATACAAAACACTTAAGTTATTCATACATTCCGTCTTGGAATTCTAAGAAAATTAAATTCTAAGAAAATTACTTACTGTAAAAATATGTAAAAATTGCTTGCTATGGCTATTTCTATGACAACTTCCATGTCAATATTTTTCAAATAAAAATCCTACAGTAGTCTGGTACCCAGAGAATCAGAATGATGCCTATTGTAACGCTGTGAAATATTATTAAAATAAAAGGTAGGATGTAAAAATCAGTATTGTGGAATGAGTTTACCATGTAGGCAACACATTTATGGAAAATTCTGAAAGGCTATGTGTATGAAAACATTAGCAATGGTTATTCCTTGGAGATGGATTAGGAAATCAAAATTGTTTTTTATTTTCTTCCGTATGTCTATATTTTCACTTTCTAAATTAGTGATGTAATGTTGCTGGCTTTAAAAGGGGCATGGGACAGATTAAACTGTATTGGACAGTTTAAATAAAAACTGGGCAGTCTTTATCTATTAAATCTTGGATATCTAATTTTAAATCAGAGAAAGGTACAGAGCTTGAGAGATGGTTCAGTCATTGAAAGTACTTGAACTTACAAAGCACAGAGGTTCAATTCCCTGCATCTACACGGTTACTCAAAACATTCCTAACTCCAGTTCTGGGTATCTGATGCTCCCTTCTAACCTTCATGGATGCCAGGCTTGCATATGGTACACATGCATACATGTGAGCAAAATACTCATACACATAAAATAAAATAAAATAAAATAAAATAAAATAAAATAAAATAAATCATTTTAAAAGTTTTAAAACTAGGCATAAAAACTTAAGATGTGAACAGTGGAAAATGTCATAAGAATTTGAAGACTGGTGCACCCTTCTTTGTAGCCTAGCTCAATGCTACTTCTGCTTCTTTTTCATAGAACTTTCTCTCCTATTTTGATTCAAAACAGATCTAATCATTGTTTAGCACAAAGAGAGAAGACTTTTGCATCAGACAGACACAATGGCTGGAATCCTACCATTTCTGCCTGTGTGATATCAAGGAATTCACCCACATCTCTGAACATCTATTTTTCCTAATTGTGGATGGGTAACACAACATTAAAAGGGTTAGCATGCACAGTTAAGCACAGTAGCTGCTGTTTAATTGATGTACAATAAATTACCATGCTATTGTTTCAGTAGTATTGTCTCATTAGGAACTGAGGGGGATATGAATCCCATGTCCTTATTTCTGATAGAGAGACTAAATCAGCAGTAGGAATAGCATGTAGAGTGTCATGGGGTGTGAAAATGCTGAACCCATAACTGGTCACCTGCTTGGCAATGCTATCTTACACTTCTGTCTACTTCCCAGGGCTCATCTCAAAGCATTCCCATTCCCTGGAGAGACATAATTCTATTTGTAGATAGGTAAGGGTTATTACTTTACAAATATCGGGGAGTGTATGGTTCAGCCTCATGTAAATGTATCTGGGACAAGAATGGGGCATGCTGTCAATCACAGATGCAATTGATCACGGTGCTTTCACCTGCTGTGCCTTGGCATCTTGGGTTCTTTTCAATGTGATCACTAGTGCTAATCAGAGGTGCCAAATAAATGAAGCCCATTATTACTTCTGGTGAAAACTGGGTATGAGAAAAAGGTGAGAGCTAAGGGTACATCTATGTCAACCTCCTAATTTATTTCTTGTAGGTTAGAGTCTTTCTTCTTCTGAGCTGAGCTATCCTCATGGAGTTGATGAAGAATTAATGTCAAACTGGGGCTGCTGACAGGTTTTACCCCCATGTGTCTGATATTGTTCACTTAGTATATTAATGAAAAGGAATTTGTGTAAAATTATTCAGAGGCCATCTCCAGAATGGGCCAGAAAGGGTGCTGTAATGGATTAGTGATGTCTGCTGTGGTGTGGTATGGACTGTGGGGCAGGGCTCCTTGTGTCAGCACTTTGCATTGCTGGATTGGATGGCTTTTGAATTTCTGAGGTTCAGAGGGGAAGTGATTGGTTCAGATGAGGCAAAGCAGAGGATGATACCTGGGGCTTGACTCTCTGACTGGGATGTGTTCTGTAAAGATTCAAATCCTAAGCCTCTGGACAGCAAGAGTGTTTCCTCAGAGGGAATACAAGCTTTCCAGTCAGTCTTTTCTTCCCTGGGGATGAGTTTTGCTGCCCCATTGGCTTTGTCCCCTCTGCTTATGCCTCATCTTTATCCTTGGGTTCTTCCACTGGGGTCCTTCAGGCCTGTCTGGGGGTCTCTCTGTGTGTCTTTCTTAAAAAGCTTAAGGGAAGAAGTATTTAAACCCCAAATCCTTCCTCCTGGGGTAGAGTTTGGGGAGTTGGAGACATTTCCCAGAGTAGGGCTTTGGCTAGGCAGGGGGTTCAGCTAAGAGCTGCGGGAAAGCAGCAGGGGTTCCTTAAATATGCAGAGGGAGCAGCTGCCTTTGATCTCTCCAGCCACAGAAGCAGTTCTTCCCTGCTGAGCTGGAGCGTGCATGTGTGCCTGAGGGTGGCATGTGCATGTGGGTTCATATGTAAATTAGGGTGGGCCCAGTACTGAAGTGTGCTTTGAGCATGTGTGTGTGCGCCTACACACAAACCTCTATTAATGTACACATGTGTACATATGTGTTCATGTCTGCAAACATGCCCCCATCAGTATGCAGAAGTTAACAGGCATGTGTTTCATGTATAAACTGTGTGGTGTGTTGAGTCAAGTGCACATTTACACATTGATTTATCTGTAGCATGTCTACAACATAGTGGTATAACATGCCCAGAAGATTTCTTTGGGGAGACCCACAGCTCCTTTCTTTATTCTTAACATGATCGCTAGTGCCACCACAGAGGCACAATAGGATCCTGGCCAGTTAGTCAAGGTTCAGATTTGTTCTAGAATCTCTCAGTCGGTCACATATGGCTAGGAAAAGGCAAACTGCACTAGTCTAAATATTCATCCCCTCATTCTCACTATTGATATTAGACCTAGTCAGATGATGTACTTTGGCTATTGGGATGAGAACCCACAGATGCATGTCACACTCCAGGTTAGAGCACTTACATGGTGTGTCACCTCTTCTGCTTTCTCTCTTCCCTGAGACTTTTTAACAGGTCATCCTGGATAAGAAAGAATGAGACAAAGTCACATCTAGCTCAAGATAAACATGTAATATAATGCAGTCTTTGTGGAAGTAAGCCATGAAGGCTTTAAAACTTTTTGTCAATGGAGCATGACCTGCCTGGAGCTCCTTGAGAGCGCCTAGGTCAGTCTACTCTCCCTTGGCTTTTGGTATAGCAACCAGAAAACACTTCCGGTAACTTGATTTCTCACAACTTGTGGTTAGTGTTGTGTTTATAAAAAGATAAAGAGAAGAGGGGATATGTTCCATGGAGGTGTAGTCAGGTATGAGGGAAGAAAGTGCCTTGGCGGGCCCATGCTAAGGCATCCCTTCGTCCTGAGGGACCAGCCACACGATGGTATAGTACAGAATAGAGTTTATTAAGGGCGTGGGGAAGAGAGTTAAGAGGGTAGTAGAGTGAGAGCGAGAGGCCGGCCATGAGCATGTGGAGAGAGAAGGGAAGAGAATGGGGAGAGAAGGGGGAAGGGAAGCAAGAGAGCAAGAGAGGAGCAAGAGAAGAGCAAGAGAGTGAGGAGAGGGGCAAGCAACCCCTTTTATAGTGGGTAGGCCTACCTGGCTGTTGCCAGGTAACTGTGGGGCAGAGCTTAGACAGAATGCTAACAGAAACAGAGATGTACTGCTGTTTCCCTTACATGGAGAAAGGGCATATTCCCACATTTGGCTACATAAAAGCTTTTTTTTTTGTGTGAGAAGCTACCATGGAGAAAAATGAAAATTAGAGAAACAGACCAAAAAGTTGAAGTTGGTAAAAACCTCAGCTCAGTTTAGTTGTCCCTCAGGCTGAGCTCTTTCCCTGCGTTATCCTAGGCTCACTGGTCTTCATCTTGAATCTGTCAGGTATCAATACCCCTACTATGTAAAGCCAACTGAGTTGAATCTCTGTCATGTGCATCAAGATTCTAATGTAATATGAATGCTTCAGTGTGTTCACACATGTGTGCATATTGTATTCTGTGTGTAAATCTGTGTATATTTGTATCTATGCTTCCATTTGTGGGATGTATATATATTGTTTATATGTAGGTATGTCTGAGTACTTGTATATTACCGTGTGTGTGTGTGTGTGTGTGTGTGTGTGTGTGTGTGTGTGTGTGTTTATTATATAGGAGTATGAATCTGACTTTGCCTGGCACACAGTGCAACAGATATTTCTTGCATATCATTGTATAGTCAGTGACTGAGAGAATGATGTGGACGAAGGGATTCACTATAAATGGTAGAATTCTGCTACAGCATCTCCTAGCTGTAATTGAACTCAGGCAGGGATGATTTTCAAGCTTCTAGTCTTTCCAGATGGCTGATGAAGGTTCCCCATAGGATATGTACCAAGGAGGCTCTGTTCTTAGTTCTTTGACAGGCAAAGGAAAAGAAAGAGCCTAACCCTACTCTTTCACTCTCTGATGGTGATGGGCCTGGGACTGGTCAGTCTTTAAGAAAACATTTTTGGAAAAACTACCTAGATAAGTCTAAGGTCACGTGGACAGATGTTACTCCCTGTCATTGGCTGGAGTTCTGGGGTCAAATGTCCTTTGTTATAATGGGGACTTTTAACTGTAGGTTGTCTGAATTTGTCTTTGGTAGTTTTATTATCAGGTGGTGTGACAGAAATGGGAGACTTGATTTCTGCCATTTGCACTTTATTGTCATGTGTTAGGAAAGTATTTTGAGTTAGTGAGGTGGAAAAATTGAAAAGACAGCAGTGAAGGGCAGTGGAGGTGAGAGGGCATGAGCACTGCAGAGAAGGCCTGTCTTATTCTTGGGGGCTTTCAATGTGAGAGCCAGAAACTCATGAGTTCAAAAGGAATAGAAGGCCCAGTTGGTGCAATCACTACAATAACAACTACTCTATGTTAAGTGCTCTTGTGTGGTCTTTTCTGGAGTCTATTTCTATTCATGACTGACCAAAGAAAGGATTTCAACCCATGCTCAGCTGGGTGAGCCAATGAGTTTACTTCAGTAACTTATAGAGTGAGAATGGGTAAATGGTTACTCAAAGGACTACAGGCAGCCACACCACTGAAGAGTCTCTCTCCCCTGCCTCCGTTTCCCCAACATTTGTTTATTATTTATATATTTTTTGGGGAGAGAAGGGGCCTCAATGAGCCAAGGGAATCTCATTGCAGGCCTTAGATTTTCACTTCTTAGTTGTCTGATAGAGTACAAAGTAACAATTATTCTGAGCTGTATTCCTTTTTTCTCAGCTGATTTACCAGAGAAAATTATACCTGGCCTACGACCTTTCCACATATGAAATATTCAGAGAAGTATTTCATTGCATGGACAATCACAGCGGTTTTCCACGATACAGGTGCATGCAGAAGATGTCTCTTCTCTATCCAAAATAATGGTTCTTGGATGTACATCATTTTGCTCTTCAAAAGTCTGTGGAGGTACTGTTGCAACCATAGTAAGAATTTGCTGCTGGCTCTTGGGGGCCTCATGGACTGAGATTCTTTAAACATCTTATACTATACAGAACACACATCACAACACATGGCCAAAATATTAACAGATCTAGAGAGATCATATAAAACCTTTCAAAACAAGATATAGTGAATTGATTTCACAAGGATGGGAAATAAACTTGCTGAAGGATAGGGGGAAATGAGCTTTTTAGACAACTTAGCCAAAAATTTGGAAGTGAAATGGAGTAGGTTAAAAATAGGCCTACCTCGAGATCCAGCACAATAGACTCATCACAGTTCAACCTGTCAAGAGCCATGAGGCCAAGTTCCCAACCTACCCTTTGAGAGTTGCTGTGTGGGCCTTGTCTAGCATAACTGTAAGAAATGACCTTGCTGGAACCATAGAGGGGGAAATCCAGGAGAATCTCTACCCCAGGGTGTCCACAAGAGAGAATGCTCAGTCAACAAAGATGGTTCTCAAGCCCTATGATTCCACCGTGTTGGTAGTTGTTGAGTGTACCTGGGACCTCTTACCTCCTCCATCCCTGCCCCTTCCCCTTAGAATGATAATGTCTGCTTTATATCTGGGTCATTATTGTACTCTGGAAACATGTTGATTTTTCAGAACAATTGACCTTAGGATAACCCGCCCTGAGCCTTCTTCCTATGTGGAATGAGTCAATATTTGGATGAGTCTTTGACTTAAATGTCAATGTTGATGCTGGAATGAGAATTGGGTCAGTGTGAATGTACTTGAGTATGAGAAGGTTGTGACTGAGATAGGCAGGGGTTGAATGGAATTGCTCAGACTATCTCTGTACAACTCATTTGTTGATATCTAATTCCCTATGTGATAGTATCCAGGAGTGCGCTGTAGAAAATGATTAGGTCACGAGTTCAGCCCTTACCAATGGGGTTAGTGTTCTTATAAAGAAAGCCATTGGGGGCTTGTTTATACCCTCCTCTTCCTTCCCATGAGGACTCACAAAGGAGGTCCTGTTTTTGAAACAGGCAGAAATCCCTCACCAGTTACTAAATCTGTTGGGACCTTAGTATCAGACATTGTATAGTGGTTAACAAAGGATTTGTTTATAAACTACCAAATTTAGGGTGCTTTATTATACCAGTTTAGCCAGAACCCAGTGATAGAGCACCACTCAATCTCAAAGTCATTTGACTATTACCCATCTTTGTTTCTAGAAGTAAAGAAAAATGGATTTGGTGATCACGGGACATTTTGTATTTGTCATAGGACAGAAGGAAGAGATCATACTCAGAGACAGGAAGAACACTTAGAAGAATTGATCAGAACAAGTGCTAAGGTAATAGCTATGCCATAAGGCTTCCATGCAAAATTGATAAGGCGATTATCAAACTTACAGGTTAAAGTCATGCAATCCTTCAGGGGTTTGAGGAGTACTTTGGAAGAATTGCCATGACACTGGAAGTACATGTCCTTCTGACTTTGTATTTGTCTTGTTAGACTTGTCCTAAAAATGACATTGTTTCTGCTGCTCTGTGAGTTTTGTTGTTGATGCAAAGTGACAAGGTTCTGTCTTACTGAAGCCATCACTGAAGCATGAACAAAAAGTGAGAATTTGGGTACAAAGATTTCTCAGATCTTTAAATGACATAGAAAGTCCTCCCATAATGGCTGTTGGGAAATGTATCGAAGTCTGTGTGAGAAGTATAAGGGGAAAGCCTGGTGTGTGGATCCTGAGTTAGGGACATTTTTTATCAGAGAGTTTCAAGAGACATATGAATAATCATAGAACCCAGAGACACCAAAGCACTTGAGATACAGGTACTTAATGCCCTATGTCTCCTAGCAAGGTGAGACAAGTATAAGTAGATATTAACACATTTAGATAAGAGGCAACATTCTAATAGGTTCACTTAGAGTTTCCTTCAAACCCTGCCATTCAGTCGTTACCTAGCATATTGTAGAGGCCAACATGGCTTTGGAACTAGGTAGCCTAAGAGCTAGGTTCTATCCTCATTTACTGTAGTATTTAATAAGGGTGAGTAAATAAGATATGAACATGGAGTGCCTGGCACAGAAGTAATTCTTAGTAGGTAGTTAAATCATACAAACAATAAAGGTGTATTTGCTGAGGTTAGACCTCTTGGGTGTGACTCCCATCTTACCCCTTTACCTTTATACTTAAGTACACTTATTCTTTTGTGCTTCAGCCAATTTATCCATGCAACAGCTATCTTGGTATTATCTTGTATGGCTACTTATAAGGGGCAATACCATCAGTACATAAGAAGAGTGTGTGACATTGCCATATGCAGGTTGTAAATATTTATATCTGTGGTGGTTTGAATGAGAAGGCCTCCCATAGGCTTATGTGTTTGCTGTTGGTCCTCAGCTGGTGGCATTGTTTGTTGGCAAAGGTGGTGGTGGCAGCAGAGGTGACGGAGGATTACGAACCTTTAGGAACTGTAAATCACTGTGGAAGGGCTTAGAGAGTCTATAGTTTGCCTTTCTCTCTCTACTTCTTACATGTGATTTCTAAGCCTCCTGATCCTGCTGCCATGTCTCCCCTGCCACATGGACTCACCTTCTGGAACTGTAAAATCAAATAAACCCTTCCTCAAGTTGCTCATATTATTCCATCACAGCAACAGAAAAGTAACCAGTGCACTCTCCTTATTATAAATATGATCATTTCACCTCACCACATGACCACCTATAGTCTGAGGTAAAGTGACATCTCTTTTCTTAAAGATCCACAGGATAATCCAAGCATGCTGTGTGTTTTTTTTCTGTGTGTGTTTGTCTGAGAGAAAGAGAGAAATAGTATGAGAGAGAGACAGACAGACAGACAGATAGACACACACAAAGAGACAGAGAGATACAGAGAGAGACAGAGACAGATGGAGAGGGAGACAGAGATAGACAGAGAGAGAAAGAGACAGACAGAAACATACAAACACATATTACACACACACAAACACACACACACAGAGACAGAATGAATCAGAGACAGAGAGGCAGAGAACGACAGAGGTGGGGAAGGCCACTGATGTATTTACATTGTGACATTAACACATGTATTTTTAAAATAAAGCTCCCATTTTGCTATACTAAGTTGGCAACAGCTACAAATTCATAGGTAAAAAATACATAGCCACACAAAAGGGCCATAAAGACCACTGGGATGGGAGAGTCAGAATCAATTTATAGTTTGTCAAGACAAAAGTATTAATTCTTTTTATTAAAAAATTAATGCTTTGGATCCCTGTCCATCATTGATCATTACTTCTGTAGCAGTCACTGCATGCCCACTGTGTGTGTGTGTGTGTTTGTGTATGTTTGTGTATGTTTGTGTGTGTGTGTGTGTTGTGGGGTGCACTGGTAAGATCTTAAAAGGATTTTCTCATTTAGTCCTTACAACAACCTAGGATGTTGGTAAATTTAAATGGACTCTAAGAGGTTGACTAGCTTTAAGCCACTCAGTCAATAATGGTGGCAAGCCTACTTCTTTGCTCCAAAAGGCAGTATCTGTGCTACAGGTGGTGACTGTCAGGCCATGCCAGATGGCATGTGTTTGTAGCCTTTGTCTTTTCTGATGAGTGGATCTCCTGACACACTGACTGCTAAAAAGATGTACTATGGCTACACTTCTCAAACATGAGACAATATATCTCTACAGTTAGAGGCAGGAAGGCACATGAAGACCCTTTAGCATCTGTGACATATTGATTTAAGTCTGAAAAGAAATAAAGCTAAATTTACAATGCACAAAATTTTATGATTTTAGGAATAAGAAGGTCAGTTGTTTTCCTACATGTGAGCATCATGCCAAAGAGGAAACGATGCTGTGTTGTATGCCAGAGAACAGAGAGGAAAAGAGGCCACTGACCAGAAAAAGACAAATGAAAAAAAATAAAAAAGTGAAAAATATATCACCCACAATTGTAAAGTCTTATTTAAAACCCTCCTTGAACTACTTGTGGCCACTTGGATGGGTCTATGTATACAGTTTCAGAAGTATAAGTACATTTTTCTTAACTATAGAATGAGAAGGTTGATGTCAGGAACTCCCTTTCTGTCCAGTGCACCCCAATGAGTACTCAAATAACTCCAATTAAGGTGTCATGGAGAGAAGTTGGGTACACACCTCTTTTAACTGGGTTCTAGTTTGTCCCTAACCCCAAACTGTCTAAAGAGAAATGTCCTTCATGTGTAAAACTAAAAAGCAGAACACAGTGCAGTATATAATTCTAACAATGCACATGAAAGCGCAGTAAAAATAGAGTCAACTGCACACTGTCAAAGCTTTTCTCCAAACAGCTGCCTAACAGCATAGGACAATTTTTCCTACAATGTAGTAAAAACTCAAAAAAAAAAAAAAAATCCCTTCGCAATGCCAATGATGCAGGGCCGAATTCATTAACGCTTTATTACCTTGGACTCCATTGTAACTGAAAAAAAAAAAACCCATATGATGTAATTTGTCACTTTTTTTTTCTCTTCCCAGTTTTGTTACTGTGACACATGAAGACTTGGGTGCTTGCTAGTGTGTTGTGATCCCACATTTAATGATCTTAACAGGGATTTAGGAAGACATTGTTCGTTTCTCCTGAGCTATCCCTGAGAGAAGTGTTACACGAACAGCGAGACCCAATTATATTATAGTGTAATTTACAAAGAAGGAAAAAAAAAAAGTTCTTTTCATGGCATGTTCCCCAAGGAGACTGGGAGTATGGCAGCAGTTTCTTGGCTCTGCTTTGCAACAATATAATTAGCTATAATCTGAGCATTTGCATATAGTACAGAGAGTAGGAATAATTCTCCGCATTCTCCACGCTCTGGCTTAGGATGCAGAATGCCTTTAAAAGACATTCACTCAGCTACACCTAATTTTACTTAGCACATTTGCATGTATGTTGTGGCTGATCATCATAAATGGAAATTGTCTCTCTCAATATGGAAGAGAAATGAGGAAATGTACCATAATGAAAGGTATATATATTTTTTTCAACACGGAGACTTTAATTGAGTGTTTTTTATGAACTCAGGACTGGGGTGGAACTCTGAAGTTTTTGAGCTAGAAGGCTGGGTTTTATTTTAAGGTTCAGCTCTGTATGGCCTGATAGCTGGGATTGTGTTTCACACTTTTGGGAGGTCAAATTTCTTAGCACCATTAGTATCTGGAGCCATTAAGCACAGGTCTTTATTTCCACAGAGAAGAAAAAGTCTATGAAACTGAGAAATGGAAAAAGAATTTGCTAGTTTGTTATCTCTTTCTTAACTGACAATCAAGATTGATCATAAATCCACCAATGAGTTCATTTCATTTCAGAAGTGTGGATATAGCTCCAAGATGTAAGACAAAGCATACTGGGGTCAAAATAACCTTTGAAAATCTCCTACATCACCCCACTCCCCAAGAATGGGAAGAATTCCTGTTATGAATGGCTTTTGAGAACTAAGCAAGTTGAGGGAGCAGTAGACTCATGGCAATCTCTCAGTCTCCTTCCAGGGCACTCCTTAATAGAGGGTAGAATGCTCATCCTCTGTGCTGAGTTTGGATGTAGAATGTCCCCCACAGACTCATGTATTTGAACACTTGGACCTCAGCAGGTGGCGCTGTTGTAAAAACCTCAGGTTATAAGGCTGATGGAGCATAGCAAGGTTCAGTGTTGAGACTCACAGACCTCTTTTGCTTCTAGCTCCAGTTCTTTGCTTCTAGATTTTCTGGCAGTGAGTAGTTGTGATCAGAGGCTTCCATTACCATAAACCCTATTATGCTTTCCCAGCCATGATGGGCTGTATTCACTGTGGGACAAAATAAATCCTTCTCCCCTTAAATTGTGCCTATAGGATATTTTATCACAGTGAAGAGAAATTGGCTATTATGCCATGCACTGTTAAGTCTCTTTCTGGGTCTCTGTCTTCTCCTTTCTATTATAACAGCTATGGAGACTAATGTAGCTCTCAAGCACTATTGGTCTTTCTTATGTTTTGAACACAAAAGTTCCCCACAGCTTATTTGTTGAATTCTTAATTTCTAGTCAGCAGGACTATTTGAGAGGCTGTAAAAGCTTTAGGAAGTGGAGCTTAACTTGAGAAAGTAGGTAACTTAGCTGTGTCCTTGGGGCTCAATCATGCTGTTGCCCCTTTATGTATTCCTGCTTCCTGCCTGCTATGAAGTTAGCTTCTAGATATAGCCCCATTACCATGGTATCCTTCTTTCATTTTTGTTGTAGACAAAATAGCTATAATAGAAAGGACATAATAGACATACAGACATAAAGACAATAGACAGAAAGACATAATAGAAAAGAGAAGACAGAGACCCAGAAAGAGAATTACTAATACACATCATAATAACCACTTTAATCTTCACTATAAAATATTCTACAGACATAAAATCCACTGTGGACTGAAAGCTATGAAACTCTGAGCAAAAACTAAATCTTGCTCCCCTGTATGTGTCTATTGCAGGTACCTTGTCATAGATATAGAAAGTCACCAATGCAGTGTTTTCCCACAGATTCATCTTACAATGTTAACAATTCAGTAAGCAATTAATCTAGGCTGCTCATGTGATGTCTCATGTTTGGCTCATCTTCTCTGTGTAGCGTTGGGAATATGGAATCTGTACTTAAGTGGACTTTGGAATGGACTGCAGCAGACTTTTTGGCCAGCCAATTTGTATGAGTTGAATAGTGGGTACTTTGTATTTTGAGATAAAAGAGAATGGAGTCCAACTCATAGTTGGCATTGTGGATAGGAGTACATCTCTCTGGTTTCATATGCTGAAGATCTAGCTAGTGCTCAGGACTCAGAAAGTGACGTTATTTAAGGACAAGGTTTCTACAGAGGTCATAAAATTAAAATTATGTCATTAGGGCAGGCCAGAATCCAGTATAAACCTTGTGAATAATGGTTATTGGGATTCAGAGACAAATACAGTAGGAAGATAATGGGGGGAAAAAAGTACACAGAAAGGGGCCATATGTAAGCCTAGGAGAAAGATGCAATATAACTCAATCATATGCAAAAACAACAACAACAACACAAAAACCCAGCCCTGCAAAGTCTTGACTTTGGTCCTTCAACCTTCATAACTTGAGACGTTAAGTTGCTTCTGTATAAGCTGTCCAGGGTACTTTGTCATGGCAGAGAGTGAATCTGAGTTCCAAACCCAGAACATTCCTGGGCTTTTTTTTTTTTTTTTTTTGTCATGGTAGTAAATACTTTAGACCTTGCTTGATTAAATACAAAAAAAATGAAAAAATGAAAAAAAAACTAATTCTAAACACCGGAGACCATTTTGAAAAAAGATCTCCATACAGTCTATTCGATGTGTAATTCCTTCTTGAGGAATGTTCTCTAGACTTAAATGATAGATCACTATCAAGAAGGAAGGAGAATATTCTTCTGCCCCAAAGCAGCTGGCCTTTTTGTTCTGTGCTTCTTTGCTTGTCTCTCAGGCATCAAGCCTGAAGAGCATCGGTAGGCGTGTCCTGCCTTGTTTGAAATACTTGTTCACTTAGTGGGTGTCAGAATTGTTTTTCCTGTTTTGGAGTGGTAACTTCTTTTGCAGAAGTCATGACGATGATAAGGGAAGAGGGAAAGGATCAAGAAAGGAGAAGAAAGGGAAGTACAGGGTATCATTTGTTGTGATTTGCCTAGCAACCCCTCAGTTACTTACAGATTTAACTTGAAATAAATTTAACTAACCAAAAAGTTTCATAGTAAAAGGGCTTTTGCATGGCTCTGACTCAAGTTCTCCAGTGACTGCCATTCCTCATATTTTATCACATTTCCTTTATAATCTAAAAATACACTCCTTCCCCCCTCCCCCGAACATGCCATTGTGCTTCCTGAGGATGAGAGTATTTCTCTATGAAACTGTAATAAAGTGGTTAAGATCAAGAGATGTAACACTGATATAATGAGTAGACATTGCTCAAATTTCTCCAATTACCTCAATAATGGCTTTTTTAGTATCGCCCTCCCGCTCAGTTCAGAATATAATTCTAGGCTGTGCTTAGTATTCTTGAATGTCTCATCTGCTTTTATCTGAAGGATTCTTTAGTTAGAGATATTGAAACATTCTGCAAAAGGCAGTCATCTGCTGTGTAGACCAATCCTTATTTGATGTTTTTCCTGGTTAGAATCACGTGACTTTCTGGTAGGAAATCACTGAGGTCTGTGGTACCCTTCTCAGTGTGTCTGGCACTGCATTGTCTTAGACGCTTCCTCTTCCACAAGCGCTCTACAGGGCAAACAAAAGCCAAGAAGTTAGTAGAGTACAGATAAGGATAGCTTTTGAGAGGAAAATCTATGTGTTCATCTATTCCTTTGTGATTTATAGAAACATTTGCAATTTCAAGTATCAGTTTGTTCTGTGAACCATGTGTATATGTATGTGCTTACATGTGTTAGTTTTTGCTTTGTTTCAATGCTTCTAGGCAATTGTTTAGTTGAGAAATCCTTGGAACTCAACAACTCTTTTTGATGGATTTTGAAAGATTCTCTCCCTAAATGCAAATACAGGAAAAAAAAAAAAACTGTAAGCATTCCCCCCCTAAGCTATTACAGAAAGTAAGAAGCAGACAGGCTGTTTAACTAAAAGGCATCATCATCTCCAAACTTCCATCTTAATACGTTTTTCTTTCCCATTTACTCTGTTTTCTATGAGCCTCTTTCAGCAGCTGAGGGACAACTAGATCTCATGTTTTAAAGTGAAACTTGTGGGGGAAAATGTTCTGGCTAAACATTTCTTCTTCATTAACATTTTGTGTGGTAAAGATTGGAAATGTGCTGCCAGTGTTGGATTTTAGCTGCGGAATCCATTTGTGGGATACTAGTGCCTGCTATGAGGATAATGTGAACTGTGGTTTTTCGTATGTACTTTTCCATTTGGTGTGGGGTAAATGGATTATTGGAGTGTGAAGTGCTAGACTCTCAATGCCTCTGTCTAAGTCCAGATTGAAACTTAATCCTGTGGTGATAGACTAGGGAGTGATAATTTAATCTGACGGTGGTGTCTGGAATGGGACCTTTGGGAGACAATTAAAATTGAATGAGGCCATAAGGATGGGGTGTTAATCCAGAATGACTATGACTTTATAAGAAAAGAAGGAGAAGCCTGAGATGGAGTGTTCTGTGATGCCACGTGTCAGTTCTGAGTGGCCCTCACTAGCACAAACCTCACCGGATAAGGTTGCCTGGTCCTGAATTTTGTAGCCTTCAGAAACATGAACTGAATAAACTCCACTATTCCCTATAAATAACTCACTCTCTAGCACAGGAATTGGACTTAGCGGGTGCTCTTTTCTCCTGTGTGTAGTTATTTGGTGGCGTACAGGACTGGAGCTCCTGGGCTGATTGCCTTGGATCACAAGCAGTTTTATGACTTTTTTTCTTTTCTGCCCCTGAAACAATTGTGTTTTCTGTACTTGGGAGATGGTTCCATTTACAACTGGAGTGCTTGCAAGGCAAAGTGCAAGGGCAGGAATTTGGTTCATAGAACCTACTTTAAAAGTAACAACACTAGTGAGTGGGCATAAAGGTGTGTTAGGGAGGAGATAGATGGGTTCCTGAGATATCCCACCCTAATTAGCAAGTCTCTGAGGTTGGCTTCTGGCTTACACACACACACACACACACACACACACTGGGAAAGTCTACAGTTACCAATTCTTTTCTATGGAGCCCATACTACCCACACTACAGGTTTCTGTACACACTACGAGGGTCTTTCCCCTTTCTTCCTTCACCTTTTGCAATGTACAGGTAAGGATAAGACCCACAGTATTTGCTCCGTGTGAGCTTATTGCATTGAGATCATTGCTACTCTGGAGAAAAGCAGGGGTAGCTTCGCTATGGGAATGCTTGCGGGCCACTTTTCCAACAGCTTGACTTGGAGGACACGGAGTCTTTTAAAGCACTGACTTAAAGGACACCTTGAGTCTGAAATAGAGCAAATGACAAAGTGGTGAAAGAAGAGACACATAGCACATTTCTGGAGAAAGAGAGTGAACCCAATCCTGACAGGATTAGCAGGTTAATTAAAGAATCTGTCCTGATGAGGCTGGCACATCTTCAATTCCGACTGACATTAACTCCAGGCACAAGTTCCAATCTATCTTTTCCACCAGCTGCCATGGTGCTGAAATACTTATCCGACAAGTTGATCCCTAAGAACCTTCTAGATGTGTGCTATTGTATCATGGACAGAAGCCCACTTTTAAGAAAGATGATATGTCAACTTAAAGATCAACAGGGTCTGGGTTATCTGATTCATAACCAGCCACCCAGTGATGGTCAAGGGATAAAATAGAATAGGAAAAGAAGGTTTCAATAGAGTGAATGAACTTCCTGTTGTCTGTCATGCACTTGACACAGTGTTGGACACATTGTACTGCTTAATTCTCTCATTATAGTGGTTAGAAGCAGCTCCTGTGTTGTGCGGATGATTTGAGTCCAGTGCTGGCATCACCATGCTATTTCTATGACTCTGGGTAGCTTGCTTTCATTTGATTCTCGATTGCCTCATTAAATGAACAAGGACAATAATACCTTTACATCAATTTTTCAGAGATGCTGTAAGGGGATACTACAAGTTTGGTGGTTTAAAACAACAGAAATACATTTTCCTGTCATCCTAGAGACTAGCAATCTAGTAACACGCTGCCGTTAGCCTTGGGCTCCCTTCACAAGCTCTAGTGTGTGTGGGCATCTTGCATTGTTTCTTCAAGTTTCCATGCTCCTAGAAAAGTGGTTCTTAACCTTCTTAATGCTGTGACCCTTAAAATTCCTCATGTGGTGATGCCCCCAATCATAAAATTATTTTCCTTGCTACTTCATAACTGTAATATTTCTACTGTTATGAATCATAATATAAATGTTTGTGTTTTCTGATAGTCTTAGGCGACCCCTGTGAGAGGGCTGTTTGACTCCTAAGGGGTTGCAACACACAGGCTGAGAATCATACTGTTCTAGACATTTTTTGGCTTCTGTCTGCATAATCCCAAGCATCGTCTCCTTCACACAGGCCTTTACCTGTGTCCTCTAGTCTATTCCTCACAAGTACTTGAGATTGGACTTCAGACTCCCTGGGTGACTGTTCTCATCTTGGGATCATTAAGTTGATTGCTTCAGAGAGAAGACTCTTGACATTATGCAATCTGAGAGACTCATGCATGTGTTGAAATAGGTTCATTCAAGTTTGTCATTGTGCCCAAGGTTAAATTAGACTTCCTGCCCATTGACAAGTAATTCCAAGACACTGCTTTAGCCCATCACTGTGAAAACTGCATTGCAGCCTCCAACACAGATTCTGAGACAGAGTTACCACTAATGCAGACTTTCAGGCAAAAATATGGGTAAGCATTGGTTATTTGGAAAATGATCTGGGAGTTCAGTAGATGATTGAGCAAATGAGCAGAGAGAGAAGAGAGAAAGTAGTGGACATGACATTGTAATGAATGACTAAATTCTGTGGGTTTAGGGACCACTCTCATTCATGCTGCGACCTTTGGGAAGGTGGTGTGTATGAAAACTCTACCAAGACCCATGATGTGGGACAAGAGCATTGAAGACTGCCACAAAGATGATCTATCAATAAACACCTCTATGCTATCAAAGGTCTTAGGGAGCTAAGAGTGAGATGGGGGCACTAAAGTAAAAGATTGAAATGAAAAGTAAAAGTCAACTCTGATTTTGGGACATCACTTGGGCAACTCTTAGAGATCTGATGAAGTCGCAGACGCTTTGTGCTGGCCTAGACCTTTTCAATCAGTTGCAAACCACATGGCCTTTGATTTGTCCTCAGTGCTTATCTGAAGCTGTGGCCTGGACATCTGTCTGACCAGAAGGCTTACTACCCCTGGCATACAACACCAATTACAAAAATAAATCTTAATTTTGTTCAAAATTTGGCTCCTAAAGACTCCTATACGTGAGATCTAGTTCATTCCCAGGGTCCTCTTTGTACTCAGAGGTACCTGTTTGCTTGTGTACTGTGTTCAGCTCTACAGCCCTGGTTTGTCCTTGCTCAAAAGCTGTGGCTCTTTGGAGACACTATGTCCAGCTCCTGAAGGGCTCTTGTTTATAACGATCTAGGAAGTAACTTAAGTGGTTTTACAATGAAATATAACTGAACCCTCAGGGGTAACTGGAACATATGGTGTGGTAAGAGGAACATCAATTCAAGGGATGCTGAATAAGCACTTACTTTGTGTGTCAGCTCTGCAGCTGAGAGCACGTTGGGAGAGTTGGGCAGAAAATGACCAGCTATGATTCCCAGGTGAAAATCCTACAAGATCACTTTGTAAGGGCAGAGTGGAGTGCATGATACTTATCAAAGCCCAGAGACACCTGTTCTGAACACAGCGATCTCAGAAGGCGAATTGGGAAGGCTCCTTGAAGGTAGCATTTGAACTGAGGTTGGCTGGCTGGCTGACTGGCTGGTGTTTTAATAACTTTGAGAATAGCAGAAAGGAATTTGAGAATATAAGACTATAATTTAAAAGGGAAAGCATGTCTGCTGTATTCAGGGAATTCTGATTTATCAAGATTTCCTTGCACTTAGGGTGGGTATATGTGTGCCTTCATTTCATAAGTATGTATGATAGGGGATACACCTGGTTCACTCACTAAATTGTGGGGAAACTTTTAGATGCTTTAGTGTGTGGTGAGGATTGAGCCTAGAGTCCTGTGCCTGCTAGACAAGAACTCAACCACAGATCTATATCCACAGACTTCTTTTCATTTTGAGAGAGTGTCTTACTAAATTCTCCAGGCTGGTTTTGAACTCACTATGTAGCTCACAACTTTTGGACTTGTGGTTCTTCTGTCTCAGCCTCCCATGTAGCTGGAGTAACCAGATATATGCCATCAGCTCAACTTCAAATGCTGTTTTCACAGGAAAAGAGAAAGACTTGGTTTTATTTTAATTTTTAATGTGGCATTAGATGCTCTATCTATTCACCCAATATTGACATGTACATGATAGAACTAAGTGTTTAATAATTTACATGCTAGAATTAATTATTGTGTTAGGATTAAGACTTTAGAAAGATGTAAAGGTGTTTTCTGTCTTCAAGGGGTTTATACTCTAAGTTATACTTGGGTTGGGGAACTGGAGAGGAAAGGGGATATGAAAGATGACTTAGAATTGATTGATGCACATTTCCATCTCTGTCTGATTTCACAAGGATGAAGATGAAGAGGAAAGGCAGAAAGTGATCTTCCCACTGGAAAGGGCAATGTGAATTCTGCACCCAGTTATTTTACAGGCTACATTGTATGGTGCTATGCCATATCATATGCTGGCCGTGTGGATGAGTGTTTTTATCTGGGTCTCTTTTACTCATCTACACACTGTGGACTGGGTAATTTTTTTCTGGTATTTCACATATAACAATTCTATTATTCTATTCCTATGCATTAGTAAAGATAAGCAAAGATCAGGAGCTAGTGAACTGTGGGCTGTTTGGAGCCCGGGAAGTAGGACTCTGTGAGGAGGTAGGTGGAAAAGCAGTTGAGTAGGGACAAAGGTTGGAATTGGACTGTGGAGAGAGGCTGTAGATGTCAGAATGACTTTCTGACATACTGAGTTTCTCTGCACTGAAAGTACCTCTCTGCTTCTGGCTCTCACATGTGATACAAATGGAGTCCAGATAACTACAGTTTCTTGCACTCTTCCGTTGACTATATCTGGGCTCACATTTGGGCACTCCTAGACTAGAAGAATGTGGACTGAAGGGTCTTTGCTCAAGCTCATTGGTTGCCCTCTATATGCTGGCTGCCTTTCATTCTAGGCTAGGGCGTCCTCATTTTTACCATTTGGAATTATATACAACTTGACAAAGAAGAGCTACTAAGGTTATATATTTAAGGACTCTGGAAGACACAACACTCATTGATTCTTGAAGTGTGGAAGCTATTTAAAGTTATTCTCTGGTGCCCCTCTGAATTCTGTCTAATATGTATCCTATCCATCCACAAGAAGAATGAGTGAGTGAGTGAGTGAGTGACTGGCTGAATGAATGAATGATTAGATTAAAAAATGTAGAGAAGACTAAGTCCAGGGTGTCCAGGTGGCTGCTGAAAAGAGCCCTGACTTTTGGGTCAGGCAGATCTGGAGTTGTGTCTCAGAGTCACCTCTCTTGGTAGTAGTTATTTAAAATAGAGACAGTAATACATGCCCTGCAAAGGCAGCAGGTGTGAGGATCAAAAGGAGACTGCAGATAAAGCTTCTAGAATGGTGCTGAGCACACAGTTTGCACCCAATATTTTTAGGCTCCGGCCTGGTCCAAAGCCTCCCAGAGTGTCAGTGACAATCCCCTGACCTTTGAGAAGTTTTACAACCATAGGCAGCCTGGTCTATCTAGGGCAACTCTGAACACAACCTCACTAGACAGAGAAAGATGGATTGAATGACCCTGGGCTCTGTCCAATCTCTTTTGGGTCTTGAAACCAAGGATGTACTTCTGATCCTGACCATTGGGTGGCACCAGCCCATCAGCTTAGGTAACTATACAGTGGCTGGCTAGGCCCCCTTGGCTACCCAGCAGGGGAGTTGGGAAGGGGGTTGTGGGATCCAGAGAGTGGGTGAGGGAGAGTCCAGGTGTTTGTGCCTCTGCTTGACTGTCTGTATGCTTTGTGTATGACTGAGGTGGGAGTGGGTTCTATAAACATGAGGATCAGGACTAGTGTGTGTGTGTGTGTGTGTGTGTGTGTGTGTGTGTGTGTGTGTGTGGTGTCTTTATTTCTCCCCTGTATATGTACAAGCAATCATTTGACCTAAATGAAATTGTTTGCCCCAAGGATATTAATTTATGGCTGTGGGTAAAGTGAGTCTAGGGATCATGGGATTTTCAAGACGTTAAAAGCATTCGAATTTAATTGACCTCCTGATTTTACACATGGGACAAACAGAGGCCAGCATGGGATTCTATCTGATCTGGGGACCCTTGTTCCCTAATCTTGCCTACCACAGTCTCTGCATTGAGCAAGGTACTGGACCAAACAAACATGGTGAGTCACCTGGAGAAAAGAATCTGGACCAAAACCAGAACCGGAACCTCTTTTTTAGCCTAAGCCACAAGATCACCATGGCTTCTCTCCTTTGTGTTTTAATTCCTCTCATCTGGATTCTAGAGCTAGCCCCCACTGGCATTGCCATGCCTTAGAGGACAGCTGTCCTTGCTCAGAAGTCTATGACAGACAGGTCACAGCTGAGAACTGGAGTCTAAGTTTCTGCTCTTTCTCTCCATGCTACTTTCCTGTGATTACTGCTTCAGTTGTGTTCTTCTGGCAGACTTGTCCCCTCCAGCCAAGGCATCCAGCCTCTGGGGGGGAGGGTAGCAGGCATTGTTTTTTCCTTTACCGAATCCCTCCCAGGCATTTCTCTTCCTTTTAATAAAGACCACAAGGCATACTCAGATCTGCAGAAGGCAGCACAGAGCTGGCATGTAGTTCATAAACATGACAAAGATCCTTTACCATCCTGTCCTAGGTGCCAGGCTAGGTCATTAGAACTAAATTCAGATTGCCCAGGCTTCTATGTAGGCTCCTCAGCTAAGCTGTCTATGACCTGTAACCAATGTCTTTAGCCTTTAACCTTTCACTATCGACATTTTAAAACTGAGCTGAGCCTAGGGCTCCCATAGGGGGTTGTTAGGATATTTAAGTGAATCAACACTTACAAAATATGCAAAATGAAGCCTCAATAGGTTATTGCTTTATTCTTAGAACAATTCTGTACCAAACTAGCAAAAGGCTATTCCCACCTTACAGACAAGGAAACGGAGACTCTGAGAGGTGGTGGATAAAAATGAGTCCAAATGATAATTGATTAGCAGTGGGTCTCACTGGAGAACCCAAGTTACATTCAGACTCTATATCAGGTGTCTAAAAATCCTTTATTGTCTCATCACCAAGTCTAGGTATTGGGCGAGCTGCTTTAAAAAATCCAACAAAAGCAGAATAAATTATATCATTATTTTTATAGAAATACCACATAGTTGGAGAGAGATTGAGAAAATGAAAAAGCTTCAAAAAGTGGCTTCTTCCTAGATGTAGGCCTCCGTCAAGCTCTGGGTCTTCCTCGGACACTGACAGAATACTGGAGGAAAAGAAGCTTTCTCTGAAATCCTTCCCGGTCTCTTCAAGCTCTGCATTCCCAGAAGGGAGTCTCTGATCTATCTTTTGTCAGTGCAAACTCAACCCATAGGGATAGTGGGGCCATGTGGATTGTGCTGTGGATTCCTCAGCTCAGTTCATAATCAGGGCCCCTTTGTAAGCTCTGTGCCAGTATATTATTTGTTTTACATAAAATATAATTATGAGCACTCATTATGGGCTGGGTGATAATAGCATAGAAATTGTACATTTCGTATGTTCAATGTCAGGCCACTAATGAATGAACCTGGAAGGCAGCAGGTCCCACCTGACCCAGGAAGAGGCTTCTAGGCAGCTTCATTCCAGCCAGCAAGATAAGGAGATGTTTTCTGGGTTTCAACTTCCTTGCATCTTCTCCCGTGATTCTTCTATCTGTGGAGGACCCCTCCAATCCAGTCTAACAAAGAACATTCAGGACCTTCAACCAGTCCATTCATAAAAACCATCACTTTGGATTTTCTGCTTTGACTTGGTGATTAGTGTCAACTCCTACTTTGTCCTCATCTATCTTGGGACACCTTTGGATTTACAAGTGACATCTATTGTGTCAAAGCACTGCCTTTTAAGGACCCAGAAAACCCAGTCTATCTCAACTTGTGAAGAGCCAGTTGGGCAGATGGGGGGATAGCTGGAGTGGCCAGCAGCAGGGCAGGCTGAGTTTTTGAGAGTGATAAATTACCCTGACATACAGCAGCTTAAGGGAGGAAGGGTCCATTCAGTTTAGTAGTCCAGACTACAGTTCGTCATTGAGAGAAGTGAAGGTGGGAAGTTGATACAGCTGGTCACATCCACAGAGTAGGGAGAATGAATGCACACATGACTGTTGCTCAGTTTGATTTCTGCCTCCACCCTTGCCCCCGACCCTCATTTTTACACAGTCTAGGGCCCAATCCCAAGGAATGGCATGCTCATAATAAGTGGGATTTCCCACCTTGATTATGCAGTCATGACAACCCTCCCATAGACATGCCGACAGGTGGAAATAATCTAGACAATCCTTTTCAGGATTGATTCTCTCTTATAACTGTGTAGGTCCTAGGAATTGAACTCAGGTCCTTAGGCTTGCCTGCAAGCATGTTAACACACTGAGTCATCTCACTGGCCCTCTATGTTTTCAATTTTTTGCTATCTACCATTCATTCTTCACTATGTTGCCAGAGGAATCTCCTAGGTTCTTAAACCATGCTAACTTTCCTCTTGTTTGAACCTCCTCAATGGTTCCCCCATTATTCTATAAATATAATACACAATGAAAACACAAGCCCTTTATAGTGATATGAAAGGGACAGTCTCTCTTTTTCTCCTGTTCCAAGGCCATTATCATATTCTCAGTATTTCCCATCACCATCCTACACATTGGTCCTGGTGACTAGACATCCTTCTGTCTCCGGGAACTCTGTCAAGCTTTCTCTTACCATGGAACCTTTGCACCGTCTTTCCTCTCATCGTGAAGTACTGTTCTCCCTGGTGGTCAGGAGCCACTTTCCAGTTAGTTATTCAGCTGCCAGTTTGCACAAAACCTCAGGACTCAGGCAGCATTGGAAGTGCTGGTCATTTTGTTTTAGAGTTGGTTATGGGACCCTGGGATGTGATGCAATTCCTAGGATGACTACATCCTACATGTCATACAATTCGAGTTGGTTACAGAGATGTATATCCAGAACAGTGGTGGAAAATAGAAGTTTGCCACGATGCATTTGGGTTCTTATAAAACAGTATTATGGGAGGTGGCATGATGGCACACATGCGTGCATGCACGCGCGCACGCACACACACACACACACACACACATACACACACACACACACACACACACTCCCAGCTACATAGGAAGCTGATACACAAAGATTGGGAATTCAAGTCAGCTTAGGTAACTTAGCAAGATTCATTCCATCTTAAAAAAAAAAAAAAACTCACCATATTTTATTCACGTCTAGATAATAGGAGAGTAAAAATTGGCTCATGAACTCAATGCTTCAGTGGAATAAACAGATGTTGTGCTTCGCCTTTCTTCTAGACTTTGTCCATACAGAATGTTCATGAGCAAGCCATCATTCTACTTGGAAAGTTCCTTTGAGAACTTGGTCAACGCCAAGCATTAGGGGAGGACTTGTGTTTCTCCGGGTATGTAAGTAACATGGTCACTGCACTTGGAACCTGGCCTTTGAATTTCAAGCCTTGGCATTTAAAAGCCTTCTTACTGACAACCTTAGATTGACACCAAACTTGATGGTACAAGAAGTATCCCAGCTCTGGGAGGATGTAAACTCTGGACACGGAGACACATCTGCCAACATAGGGAGAACTTACTTAAATAAAACAAAATAAAAACATTTTAAATGGAAATGATAAAAACAATACTTCAAGAATCAAGAAACGGATACTCCATGGGATGCTTTAGAACAGCACCTGGGATACGATAGATGAGAAGAATCAGCTGGTATGATTGCTTGAAGGCAAAGTGATGTAGACTTCCTGTTGAATAATTGTATTCGCTTACATGAATTGAACAAAAATAGTTGGCTTCACTGTGACATTTTCATTCGTGTTTATAATGCTCCTCGGTCACATTTAGTCACCCCGTTGCATATATTTTTGTCTATTTTCCTGTACTGTATTGTTACATTTTTGGTTTGTTTTTTAGAACAATAGATTTCATTGTGACATTTTCATACATAAATATAATTGCATTTTATCCACATTCACATTGCTCTTTGACATCCCCTCACCTCTTACTGATCCCCCTTTTCCATGGAAGAAACTTTTTCATATTTATATACACATATATAGATAGAGTCTATATTTAAATCTAGATTACATACAAAAGTATATATGTATATACTTTAACATTTGGGTACACACACCCAATATGTACACACATACTACACACACACACACACACGTGTGTATATATATATATATATATATATATATATATATATATATATTTATATGTTTATATCTAGGTACTGCAATGAGAGATAACATGAAATATTTGTCTTTCTTTCTTTCTTTTTTTTTGCTTTTTTTTTGTTGTTTTTTTTGTTTTGTTTTGTTTTGTTTTGTTTGAGACAGGGTTTCTCTGTGTAACCCTGGCTGTCCTGGAACTCACTTGGTAGACCAGGATGGCCTCGAACTCAGAAATCCACCTGCCTCTGCCTCCCAAGTGCTGGGATTAAAGACGTGCACCACCACCGCCCGGCAATATTTGTCTTTCTTACTTCTAGTTTATTTTGCTTAATAAATTGATGTATAGTTGTCTCCATTTTTAGTTTAAATTTTATGTATTTATTATTACTTTTTAACTTGTTCACCTTATATTCTACTCATTGTCCTCCTGTTCACTCCCTCCCACAGTACTTTCCCCATCCTTCCTCCCCTTCTTCTCTGAGTGGGTAGGGGCCCCCTAGGTATCCTCCCACCCTAGCACATCAAGTCTCTGTGATGCTAGATGCATCCTCTCCCACTGAAGCCGGACAAGGAAACCCAGCTAGAAGAACATATCCCACGTACAGGCAACAGCTTTTGGAATAGGCCCCACTCCAGTTGTTCAGAACCTACATGAAGACCAAGTTGCAATTTTCTACATATGTGTGGGGAGTCTAGGACCAGCCCGTGTGTGTTCTTTGGTTGATGGCTCAGTCTCTGAGATCCTAAGGGTTCAGAGTAGTTGATTCTGTTGGTCTTTGTGTGGAGTTCTCACCCCCTTAGAGGTTGCAATCCCTCCTTCTATTCTTCTGTAAGAATCTGCAAGTCCCATCCACTGTTTGGCTGTGGATCTGTATCTGTCTGGGTCAACTGCTGGGTGGAGCCTCTCAGAAGACATCCGTGCTACACTCCTGTCTGCAAGCATAACAGAGTGTCATTAACAGTGTCAGGGATGCCCATGGGTGCCTGCCCAAGTTGTGATGGCTATTGGTTGGTGGTTCCCTCAGTACATTTCTGATCCATCCCCGATTCTTGCATTTTTTGTAGACAGGATAAATTTTGGGTTGAAAGATTTTTGGGGGGTTTGTTGTATCCATTTTTTGCAGGGACCTACTTTATTCTTTCTTATCATTTAAAATTTTGCTTTACAGTTATTTGTGTGTGTAAATAAGAAGACAACCTGTGAGAGTCAGTTCTTTTCGTCTGGCATGTAGGTCCTGGGTATGAACTTGGGCCATCAGACTTGGCAAGAATCTACCTTGGCTGAATCAGCTCGTCCTTGGCAGTCCAATTTCATTCTTTTTATGTAACTTTGTTGAGAGAGATACAGTTGTTATGGGGACAATAGACTGCTGGAGGACAAGGAGTGTTTGTTGCAGGATTTTCTGTCAGAGTAACAGGATGCCAGTAGGGAAAAATTCCTTTCCCTGTTGACTTTGTTATTTGTCAACTTGGCTTTGGACACATTATTAAACCTGTTCTGGGGAATAGGTATTATCTCACTGGAGTCCTGTGTAGATCAATGCAACGACACATTGGAGGTGCTGGACCACAGTGGGTTGGAGGGAAAGGGCATAGAATACTTGCTCCGTGAGGCTACATTGTGATGCAGTGCTTCAGTGTGTGACATCCTATCAGCCTTCTTTAGGATTGCTTTAGCAGAAGAGAGATGCCCTTCCAGGGTAACGTGTCTTTGAGGAAAAGACTGATTCTTTTTTCTAAGAATCTAAGAAACCCTAGGACACCATGAATGGTCCCCAGCTCAGGTGCTTCTGTCAGGTGAGCTGAGGTCTTCAGGTTCTATCACAGTTGTGGCCACCTCTGCTGTTTCCTGCTTCCGTGTCTCCTCGTGTTGTCTGGGCTCTTGTAAAGGAGTTTCTTAAGACTTGTTGTCTTAGGAAATGGTAATGTAATTGCAGTTCTAGAGGTTGGAGGTCCAAGGTCAAGAAGTCAGCAGGCAGTTTTCTGGTGAGGTCCCTTTCCTGGCTGCCAAGTGGTAGCCTTCTGTCTGTACTTTGCATGGCCTTTCCTCTCCATGTGTGCAGGAGCAAGGATTCTGGCCTCTCTTCTCTAGTTCTTATAAAAAGAGCAGTCTTGTGAGATTACAATTCTACTCATATTTAACCTTAATTCCCTTCTTAAAGATCCTGTGTCAACATAGATTAGAACTGAGGTCTCAGCTTCAGCATATGAACTTTAGAGGGAACCAACACCATTCCACTTCACAGATATAGATCCTTGAATAACTTCCTTTTACCGCATTTGCCTCAGCCTCTTTCTTCCAGAGTCTGAGAGTCTGAGATTTCCATTCTTCTAGATCCTCTCTCTCTCTCTCTCTCTCTGTCTCTCTCTCTCTCCCTTTCTCTCTTTCATCTGTATCTTTGTCTCTGTCTCTGTCTCTGTTTCTCTGTCTCTCTCTGTCTCTGTCTGTCTCTGTCTATTTCGTTATCTCTATCTCTGTCTCTGTCTGTTTCTTTATCTCTATCTCTGTCTCTCAGTCTCTCTGTCGCTGTTTCTTTATCTCTGTCTCTCTGTCTCTCTGTCTCTCTATCTCTCTGTCTCTGTGTCTCTGTCTGTCTCTCTCTCTGTCTCTCTCTTTTGTGCGCGCGCGCGCGCGCGTGTGTGTGTGTGTGTGTGTGTGTGTGTGTGTGTGTGTGTGTGTGTGTATGTGTGTGTGTGTTTGTATACATGTATGTAGAATCCAGAGGTCAATGTTAAATGTCTTCCTCAATTTCTTTTAACTTTATTTCTGAGACATGGCCTCCTCCTGGACCTGGAGCTCATTGATTTGGCTAGCCTGGCTTTTTCTGTCTTCCTAGAGGAGGGACACAGATTTGTACAATGCACTTAACCTTTTCTTTTTTGTTACCCATGAGTTCTAGAGAAGAACCTTCATTCTCATGCTTCTGTAGCAAGCACTTTACAGATGAGGCTGTTCCTCCAGTCCCTGCATCACTTATGCATAGCACTCAAGAGATAGCACTCATTCAGTGAATGGGTACTGCATGTATGGTTGCTTAGATCTGAGTTAGAGTGAATCACTCTGGGCTGCTATTTGCTGAAGGCCAGAGAACAAAAATCTTCCTGTGCCCTTAGGGGCTTATGATTAAGTGCACAGACACCATGAATTTGAGGGCCAAGAACCGTGGCTGATTTAAACAAGGACTCCTCTGATAGTTTTAGACTCTTTGTTAAGAATGTCTCTATTGCTGGAGAGATAACTCAGGGGTGAAGAACACTTAATACTGTACCCACACGATGACTCACAACTGCCTGTATCTCCAGGTCCAGGTTGTCCAATGCCCTCTTATGGCCTCTACAGGTATCTGCAGTAGTGTGCACATAACTACCCGTGCATGAGTGCATATAGTTAAAAATAAACATGTTTCTAACAAAGGAGAATGTCTCTAACAATTTGACTATCAACTGCTCTCTGTGTCAGAAGCTGTGTCGACCCCTTGCTAAGGCATGCTTTCCCCATCTGTTCTGTGGAGCACTCTTGTTTACAATCCCATTACATAAACAGAGAAACTGAGGCTTCCTGCCCCAGCACAAACAATGTCACCATTGAGAGTCCTATTGTCTCATAGTCTCAAAAATTTTCAAAGGAGGGCATATCTTCTCTCCATCAGCAGATGCATCTGACTTCCCTCTGGCTTCCAGGCCCCACCTCAGCTGCTATTTCCCAGAAACCTTTGCAAGACTGAGGAAGCAACCTCTGGGGATATGGCTGACACTGGAAGTTAATGACTATCAGTTGAAACAAAACACTTGTTTACATGTTGCCATCATTAGAGGCTCCAGCCTTACCTCTGCTGGGCCTCCTGCCAGATGTTTGGAGGGGCTTTTCACAAGCTGTGCAGTTTACTAAATACAAAACACACTTATTAAGGCCTTTTAGTATTAGGCGGTGCAGCCCTGATAACTGGTAATTGAATTTCTTCATCTGGGAGATAAAGGACCAAGACAACTCTCAGAATCTGCTCAGCTGGGAACACAGATGGTTACTGGAGACATGGAGCTCCCCTTCTTAAACTCCTGCTGAGGAGGGCAGAATGGTTCAGTGGCCCTTCATGGAATGTGACTCTTGATAGGACAGTTCTTCCTGAGGCAATCAGGGGAGACTTCATGGGAAAAGTAGCTCGAGTCATTGATGTTGAAAATAAATGGAGATTCTGCAGGTAGAGAGAGGGATGGAGAAGACCACTTCATCTCTAGAGTCTCTCAAAAGAAGGTGGATTTACTCTATAGTCAAAGATGTCCTGCCTCCTCTTCCCTCAGCATCCCTTCCTAACCTTTGCCCCATGCTAGCTGCTATTTTCCAGAAGACTTTGCAAAGCCAAGGAACAAAAAGGACATACTCAAAAGCACAGAGGCACAAGAGGTGAAGTGCAGAAAGTAGTTCTCACGACACCAAAGACCTCCTTGTCTGACTGCTTGCTACCTGGACCAGTGGCTCCCAGTTGTAATTGGACATCAGAATTGCTCCAGAGACTTAAAGAGTTACTCCTGCCTTGGACTTTAGTTTGCAACCTTACTCCAATATCAGCATGTTTGCAAAATTTTTCACACTGTCCTAACATACAGCACAAGTGAGGATGGACCCTGGAATCTCAATGAGTTCCTGCCCTCTCAGACTTTGGACAAATGCATCGGGGAGAAACTTTGGTCAAGTCTTAGATTCGTTACCATGTGTGACTGTAATGCAAGGTGGGACTTTCTGAGTGCTCAGCCTTGAGGGCAAACATTTCCCTTTGGGCTAGTGAGGCCTGCGAGGCACCCCCTATCCTGTCAGAATCTGTTAGGGAAAGAATTGTTTGCACAGGGAACTCCACTTTGACCAGGTCCAGACTCCATCAGTCACAGCAGTAAACAAACACCAATAGGCCTGGGTGTCTTTATCCGAATCATTCCTACTGCTGACTTTTCAACTGAAAGAAAAAAGAAATGGTGAATTATTCAAGATCGGGGAGACCGGATTTTGTAACTGTGAATTGTAAGATGGCTGAATAGGAAACTATAGTGGCCTATACATATTTTATTCCTATGTTTTCACTTTCTTACAGAAGATTTCAGTTTCGTTTCTCCCAAGCAAGACTGCTCACTTTGACATTCCCCGGGTGTCTGTAGTATGAGGCAATAATTAAATATCAGGTGCATAAGTTGGTCTTTAATTTGACATGTGTGCTCCAGGCAATAACGGCACGCAGTGCCATGTGGGAGTGTAATTGCTAAGGAATAAAATCTTGTAGCGGGTGAGATCATTGTATCAGGTACGGCGTGACAGCTCATTTGATCATTATGCCCAGGCTAAAGAGTTTGCCTAATTAGTTTCCATTAAAACTCACCCTTTAATCAAGAGTTATTCTTGCATAAAGAATGTCACTCGGTCCAGATGAATGAACAATGGTTTCCCCTTGCGATGGACTCTCGGGTGCACTGGGATGCCATATGTCTTTTCAAACAATCCACACCCAGTCCTCAGCTGGGAACCCCAGGCTAGAATGGCTGGCATGGATGGAAGACAGGAAAAGCATTGGCAGGAAAAAAGATGGAGGTTGTCCGTCTTGGTGGATGAGTCTTGGGAGTCTAGGAGAAACCCTACTGCCAGGCACAGTGATCTGGAATGCCCCCAGTCTTCCGTTTGTAGAGAAAACGGGACCACACTGAAGAAGTGACTTGGTCACAACTGCACCACAAAACTCCTGCTGGGAGTCAGTGCTTGTGGCTTGCAGTCCAGGTCTTGCTGGTCTCATCATATGCCCAGTTCTGTGACTTTCAAGCTTTTTAGAATGATGGCATGGACTTTATCTGTTGACTCCTTCAGAGTTGGGCTTTGTGAGAGCAAGAGTGAGAGTGGTCACTGCAGAGTCAGCCTTCAGTGTGGTCCTGGGCTCTACAGTCAATCTGATTTTCCTTGGAGTTCAAACTCTGTGTCTTAATACCTGTGTGACCTTGGGTAAGTCGCTTAACCTCTAAGATTGAGTTTTTCATCTGCAATGTAGAAGTTGTGATGTCTACCCTGTGCATAAAAGACTTCCCTTAGATAACTGAAATTCAAGATTCCTACTCTTGACTTTGGGTTTCTGTCCTGAGAAAATGCTTACCCAATGTTATGTGGAGTGTTACTGTTACAACCCAGTCACTTCCCCAATGCACAGGCCCCTAAATACCAATGAGTTTCAGGTTTCTGCCTTTAGGTTTGATCTTCTTACTTTTAGTCTCATATGACTCATTAACAAGTGGATCATCCCTGTTTCAGAAGTCTAACTGATGTAAACCCATAGCTCATCTATTCTCCATTCTTTTTTTTTTTTTTTTTTTTTTTTTAATTTTTTGGTTTTTTGAGACAGGGTTTTTCTGTGTAGTCCTGGCTGTCCTGGAACTTACTCTGTAGATGAGGCTGGCCTCGAACTCAGAAATTCACCTACCTCTGCCTCCCAAGTGCTGGGATTAAAGGCATGCGCCATCACTGCCTGGCTATTCTCCATTCTTGAGCTGGGTGAGCACTCTACCACTGAACTACACTCCCAGTCTTTTGCTCTCAAATCTTTAAATAACCTTCAAATACTAAGATTTTCGAACTGAAGAGCTCAGAGCCACTCTTGCATGGGGAAATGAGGAGTAGGAAGTCTGGGTGTTGGGTAAGGCAGCTCACCTACTCTGTTACAGTTTGGCTTGGTTTTCTCATAGTTTGAGCAGAGGAAAACATTCAAGATCCTTTTTTTTTTTTTTTTTTTTTTTTTTTTTTTTTTTTTTTTTTTTTTTGGCTTGCCTCTTGCATTTTTGACATTGCCCTACATTGATCTTCACACAGTCTTTGCTCTGGACAACACAAGCTGCACACTCAGAAAACATCTGTGTTTCCACTCATGACTCCTTGGTTTGAGGTATCATTTTTTAGTGACTGGAATGTATTTCCTATCCATGCTCTCCTGACCAGTTCCTACCATCTTTTATGGCTTATATTGAATCCTTGCTCTGGTGGCTTGAAAAAAACGGCCCTTATAGACTCAGATTTGAATACTTAGTTCATTATGAGGGAGTATCACCATTTGAAGGGATTTGGAGGTATGGCCTTGTTGGAGGACCCGAGTCACTGGGAGATGGGCTTTGAGGTTTCAAATGACAATGTCAAGCCCAAAGTCTCTTTTCCTCCTGCTTTTGGATCCAGACATGTGACTCTCAGCTATTTCTTCAGCACCATGTCTGCCTGCATGCTATCATGCTTGCCACCACAACAATAATGGAACCAACCTATGAAGTTGTACACAAACTCAGTTAAGTGGTTTTTTTCCTTTACAATACTTGTTGTGGTCATGGTATCTCTTCCCAGCAACAGAACAGTGACTAATGTACTCACTGAGCATTTTTGTTTGTTTTGTTTTGTTTGTTTGCTTGTTTGTTTCCCAGACAGAGTTAGAGAGTGATTTTTTTCTACCTACATCCCTGGGTTCTTTATTTTGCACAAGGTTTATTCTATCTTTCATATCTCCTAGCTTCCTTTCATGTATTTGTCTATCATTTCCTCAGAACAATCTACAAGTTCATTAATTTGTTTTGCTTTAGTCAACTTCAGCTCATAATTTATTCTACTGACTGTGTTGTTTACTTTGAGAATTTGTGTTGTTTACATGTAGTATTTCTACTTGGTATTGTTTGTTGATGCCTAATGCTTGCTTCAGATTACCAGTAATTCTTCCTGTGTATCTTTAAGCGTATTTACCACACATTATACCCCTGACTCTTCTGCTTCAGGTGTTCTTCTATTTTCTTTTATCATTTTTTTAAAATGATACAATGTTTTCCCGAGGCTGTCAATCAAAACCTTGATAGTGTATGGGGGGGGAAGGGCAGGGGTGGGGGGAAGGACAAAGTCAGATGTCTGTCCCATAAGAGAGGATGTGCAACCTTGATGTGACTTGTTTTTTACTCTATTTATTGCCAGGGTCTAGTGAACTGATTGGCTAGGGAGGTAGGTGTTCCTTCTCCCTCACTGCTTCATGTGCTTGCCTCCTGAAACTCCTTGATTGGCTGAAGAGAACAGCAGACCTTCCCAATGGAGGGGGGCATTCTCCAATCAAAAGTATACCACTAGCTGTGCTCTTCTAGAAGAATCCCCATAGATGTTCTCGAAGACATGGGAGCATAAATGTCAGGGCAGAAAGCCCAAGACCCCCAGGCCTATTTTGGGGGGACAGGTTACTTTTAAATCTGTAGGCAAAAGGGAAGGGCATTCTCTTTGTGTTGTGTTCAGCAGCCCTGAGTCTGGGAGGGCGTGAGTGGAGTGTGAAAAGCTGAGAACCGAGAGTAGTCCCAACCTATTTTCATCTTTACAGCTGGCAGGTTTTGCTTGTCATACATGTTGGCCTGGCTGAACTGAGAAGGGATGGGAATTGTTTATCCAAGGCAGAGAAGGGAAAGAAGGAGGAGGAGGAGGAGGAGGAGGAGGAGGAGGAGGAGGAGGAGGAGGAAGAGGAAGAAGAGGAGAAGGAGGAGGAGGAGGAGAGCTCCAAAGCATCCATCTATCCCAGACCCTGGCTGGTTCTACTGGTCCACAGAGTTCTATGCAAATGCCCTTTCTCCTTGACACAGACAGCAACCCCAAGAGGCTCACACTGTATTGTTTCTTTTTTGGGGGGGACCTGTGTTTTTTCTTATTTCTATGGGTTTTCCAGTGTTAACTTTGATAAAAGGAGAGAAAACTATGCAACTACCTTGACTTAAAACATTATATTTCATAACACCTGATACAACTGGTGCAAATGCGTCCATTGTGTTAGTGTGGTGATGCCATAGTTAAAAGCAAAAACACTGAAGTTATACTGCTTCGGCTGACCCTTTGCATTTGAGAAAGGATAGAGAAGGAGGATCATCCAAGGCCCCTATATAGGCCCATGGTTCATGTCTAAAACCTGTGTAAATAGGGATAAGGAAACTGAGGCTCAGCTACAAACAGCACACTTTGTACTTCTGAGGTGAAGACCAGCGAAATGCAGGAAAGGGTCTTTTGCTATTTCAATCTTTTAATTATGATGAACTATGTTTTTTTAGAGTTATAAAAGCAGTGAAGAGTTTCCATATGCTGAACATCCTATGTGTGGTTCACTGGTCTGAGTGTATGTTATTACAAAGGCTTTGCCCAGCACGCCTCATGAGGATCACTGCCTTGCCAGATTTATGCACAGAGCCAGGAAATCGAATGGACAACTCTGGAGAAAACTTTGGTCAAGGTCTTCAGCCTCCAGGCCAGTCATAATCATTCCTGCATTTGTGTTCCTAGCTTAGACACGTTTATTCTTTCTTCTCCACCTGAAGCATTGGCCAAGGTCCTTTTCAGGCTCTCTGTCTCTCTCTGTGTGAGTGTGTGTGCATACATTCACGTGAATGTGTTTGTGTGTGTATGTGTACATGTGTGTATGTGTGTGTGCCTGTGTGTCTGTGTGTGTGTGTGTGTGTGTGTGTGTGTCTGTCTGTCTGTCTGTCTCTCTCTCTCTTTCTCTCTCTCTCTCTGTGTTAGGATTAGATAGCCATTTCTCTCACTGACTGTACCCAGTGCTTTACTCCTATCCTGTGTGCACCCAAGTTCATGTGACTGCTGGAGCCTTGGGTGTGAGTCCCCCCAGTGCTGAGAGGACTATCACACCTGCTGCTCCACTTGAGTCTTCTCCCAGTTACAAGTGAGGAAATGGAGCTGGGGAGTTCCTGCTTTTCCCAACACCAGCTCTTTGCCTATGTCGCCACTGTGAGTGACTAAAAGCAACAGTGGTTTAGATGTTGTTTGAATGAGTCCCCAAGGGCTACAGGGTGGGAAGCTTGGTCCTCAGCATGACAATGTAGGAGTTGGAAGAACATCAAGAGGCGAGGCAACACTAGACTTAGATTTTTCCATCACTGCACCAAATACCAAAGGTAAATAATTGGGACTGGGGACTGGGGTGGTATTTCTTCTAACTCATCATTTCAATTAATTCATACAGAGCAGGCCATGAACCTACCACATCAGGGAACTAGTTGGAAGTGCAAGCCATCAAGAGCTACACCAGACCTACTGAATCAGAAACTCTAGGATGGGACCTAATATCTCATAAATCTGGAAAGCCACAGATGTAGGGGATTATTGAACTAAAACCTGTATGTACTACTATGATTCTTTGGAGAACACATGTCCATTGAAATCATTATCTTTCCTATAGCTCTATATGTGGATGAATGAGTAAACCAGTGGTAGTTTCAAGTTTCTGTCACCTCAAAGAAAAGACATGGAGTGTCTATTCTCTGTCAGGCATTGTACTATATACCAGAGATATCAACAGCCTGATTTTGCAATGTTCATAATCTAGTGTGTAAAGCATATATAAAAACATAATTCAACAGCATGTTACAAATCTAATAGATAGAGGGAAGACATATAGAAAAGGTGATTAAGCCAGGCCTGCTAGGATAGGCCTACATTCTCAGCTATTCAGACTTGAGTGTTGAGCTTGAAGTTCAAGATCATCCTGGACTACAAAGGGACTTCAAGGCCACCCTGAGTGATTTAGTGAGACCCTAGCTCCAAATAAATGTAAAGAAGAGGCAGTGACTTGGATCACCAGGTAAAGGTGCTCACTTTATCTGTTGATCTGAGTTCAATCACCAGGACCCACATGGTGGAGGGAGTTGACTGGTTCTCAAGAGTTGTCCTCAGACCTATGCCCACATGCTGTCACATGTACACATATGCCTCACACAAATAAAACCAATACAATAAATTTTATATAAAATTTAGAAAGTAGTAGAGATGCAGCATACATGTATAAGGCTTTATATTCAGCCCCAAGTCACAGACACACAGACACACAGACACACAGACATAAGACACAGACATACAGACACACAGACACAGACATAAGACACAGACACACAAACATAAGACACAGACACACAGACATAAGACACAGACACAAACACACACATAGACTCACATACATAGACACAGATAAACACACAGAGAGACAGACAGACAGACAGACAGACAGACAGACAGACAGACAGACAGAAGCAGCATGTTCATAATGCCTTTTACTTCTTGGCATCTATCATATGTTGGGTAGTTTTGTCTGTGTTTTGTCAACCTTTATCAAATAGAGTAAGGAAGATACCGGTCCACTTGCCTAGGCATCGACATGATCTCTGAAAAGGATTTTCTTAAGTTACAGAGTGTGTAAAGCATCAAGAATGGGAATGAACTCTTGTCTTGTTGATGCCAGCAATTGTCATTGGGTTATCAGCCTGACTTTGTCAGAGTCAAGGGTATAGATGTAGGTGGTGAGGGAAAGCAGGGAGTGAGTTGTTCCAGGCAGAGGCACTCACCTGAGAAAAAGTAAGAATCGTGAAGATATGGAGCCTGCTTCTCAAATGCAAGAGACCCACATTAGAATGTAGCATCAGTGACTACGGGTAAGGACAGTGCGGGAGTGGGGGAAAGCAGAAAGGGCAGAGATGGCACACGATGAGAGGTGGGGCAGGGCTCATGACTAGGGTAGCACCTATGATTTGGCATTCACTCCAAAAATTACATGAGAGTCTTCCCAAAAGGAGATGGCATAGCAATTTAAGTACTAATGGTCTGGGATACCAGATAGAGTAGGCTCACCCCTCACTCATATGAACACTGCAATTTTAAACTTACTGCTTTCTATCCACTTTCTTTTCTTTATCTTCCAAAGACGCTAATAGAGGCAGTGTTTAATTGAGCACTTACCATGTGACAAGTGCTTTCCTAAGTTCTTCCTATGAACTCACCTACTCAATTGCCATAACTCTCTTCAGTTACTTTTCAGCACTATTTTTTCCTGTGTTTAAGGAGGAAAATGAGTCACGGATAAGTAGAGTCCACAGAACAGTTGAACAGGACAATAGGGCACATGGGATCCAAGTGTAAGCCACCTGTCCCCAGGAGCCTGTATCCTACTTAACTAGTCTGTGTAAAATTACTTCTCTGGCAGTATAAAAGTCCTATGCAATTCATAGGTACTTTTTGCAAATGCTCAGCGTAGGATTGTACCAATAGCAAGCCTCCAAGGATAGCAGCAGTGCAGCAGCGAGGAATGGTCACTCATGGAAGGGGCGGGACTGTAGACCTGTGGAGAATAGAGAATTTTCTATCATCTCAAGTACTCTGGTACAGTCTCGTACAGTCTTCCACATGCTTTAGGGCTGTACTTGCTCTTTAAAGGGTCTCCATGTAGCTGAACTGACAGAAATAAACATATTCTAAACAGAATTTATGCCCTTCAATCTATTGGATTATTAAAACAATGGACCCAAAAAGGAGACTTCCTCAGTATCTCACACTGGGAGAAAGAAATGGCGTCAACTAGAGGGAGAAACTTGTCTTTGAAAAGGAAATTTCACACAGTCCTATCATCTTATCAGACTAATTTACAGGGTGAGTCCGTCATGGGTCAATGATGGGTGAGACCACACGGTGACCAGGACTGTTAGACGCGCATGTCTTTGACCCTCTATTTGAACTTCAATCTCTCTTCAGGACTCCTGAAGTCACTGAACAGGGGCATCACTGGGTCTCTTTGTCCCTCTTCTCAGTGTGGCCACATTGAGTAAATCTTCCTTTCCTGTTCTTTACTATTGATTTGTTTTTTTAAATTAGCTTTTGAGGATGGATGACTGAACCTTGCTTCCAGTGCAGGCCCCTCCCTTTGAAGTGAGTACCCCACCCCCCACCCCCACCCAAGTTTAGTAACATCCAGTAGACCCTGAATCATTCAGCATTGTGCATCTCTAGGCAGAACTGAAATATAAGATCTGAGGAACAGTGGAGGAAGGAAAAAGTTCACCAAAGGAGTCAAGAATTAGAAGACTTGGGTTCAACACCTGGCTGTATTTCTCCAACTGCATATGACACAGGATAGGTACTTCTGCTACCTGGAGTTGGAAACAAATATTCCATTCTGAAAAGAGGATACCAGCACAGAAATGTCAAAAACGTCCAGTATGCTGCTTTGGCACAAAACAATGATTTGTAAAGTTCCCCATCATAAGAAATTCATGCCCCTTTCTTTCATAAACTAGACTTCTCCATTCCCCAACCTTCCTTCTTATTAGTTTACCATGCAAAGTGTTATCCAATGAACAGCTTGGGACTTGAGACTGTGTATCTCTTTCTCATCTTGGACTTGGTCACTTATAAGAAAGCCTGCAATTTCCCAGCTCCCAGAGTTTTGAGACCAGCAGGCGCCAGCTGTCAGTAAGGGTGAGGGTGTGTATTGCCTCCTGCTCAACATTAGTTCTGAAGAAACCTAAGTCCTTCTCATGCTGAAAGTGAGCCGTTACAGTTTATTTCTTACACTGAAGCCCAGCTTCCCCACTCGTGAAAGGAAGAGGTTGCACTTTGTAGCTCTTATTTGTATTTTGTCTATCTTTTAAAAGGTAACACATAAGAACTTGCCCATGTTTATGGAATATCATTTAATATTTTCACATTTATACATTCCAGTCACTTTAAGCATGTCTACTTCCTCAAATTTTTACCGTGTCTTTCAGGTGAAAATCTTTTCTACTAACTTTAAGAGGTATATGCAGTATATTATTATCTTAGCCAGGATTTTGATGCTATGAAAAGACACCATGACAATGGTCACTCTTATAAAGGAAAAACATTTAATTGGGATTGCTTTATAGTTTCAGAGGTTTAATCCACTGTTGTCATGGTGGGATGCATGGCAGCATGCAGCACACATGGTGCTGGAAAGGTAGCTGAGAGTTCTACATTAGGATCCACAGGCAACAGGAAGAGAGAGACACACTGGGCATAGCTTGAGCATCTGAGACATCAAAGCCTGCCCCTCTAGTGACACACCTCTTCCAACAAGGCCACAGCTCCTAATAGTACCACTCCCTATGAACCTAAGAGGGACATTTTTATTTAAACCACCACAATTATTATTTCTTATAGTCAGACTATTTTCCAGCCCAATGATGAGCTCTTCCTTCAGCTACAGTTAACTACCTATTAACCAGCCCTTTTCCCCAAACACCACTGTATTTTCAACTTTGAAGATGTCAACTTTGGCTATATGTGAGTTTTTTCTTTTCTGTGAGAAAGAAAAATGTGCTGAGTGCTACAGGGTCCCAAGCACATGTCCCCTGACAGTGGCATCATTGTCATGGAGGATGCTGCCTCTGCTCTTTGAGAACATCTTTATTTTTGGATTAAGCATCATCCTTATTACATTTAATTATTGCTTAGGAACAGTCTAACAATTTTTTTACCTTTCTACTGTGAGACATATGTGTAACATACCAATGTTACTCTAGCCACGCCTCACCAATCTGTTAGCATGCTAATAAAGGCCCATTAAGAAAAATCTTTTCTGATCAAGAAAGTAGACTCTCAAGCCTGAGTGGATCCCACTCACTATTCCAGTAGGGCTGGGTCAATGACCTGGCCAAGTGACCGTGCCTAGGATGGCTGCCCACCTTCAGTCATGCTAGAGATGTATGGAATGACTTTTGCTTCAATGAGATGCTGAACTTCTCCTTTCTTGAATTCCTGCCCCATCACACAGTCTCTTACAGAGCACAGCCATGCTGGTGTGTTGGTCTGACCACTTTCCTAAGTATGGCTTTCCCTTTTCTCCCTATCACTGTTCTGATCATTTATCCTCTAACACTTCAGATTTCCCCAGACTTTGGGGAATTCTTACTCTTTCTCTAAGGCTGTTCCCATTCCATCACATGGCTGCTTGTCTGCCCTGTGTCTAACCTGAAGGCCAGCATAAAAGGCGTGACTCTCTGACCCCTCTACTTCATCTTTCTCCTTCAGGCAGCTTCTGAGATTAGCAGCCTGCCTGCTGTGAGAATTTTTCTTTTAAAAGTAATAAAAATTTTCTCAAGCTTTCATTTGATTCCATTCTTAAATTCCTTTATGAATGAGAGTAAGAACTCCCAAGTTGGGATTCCGATTTCCCTGATATAATCTTATGCCCCAGATGGGACTTTCTAAAATTTCTATAACAAATTTGGACTTAGATTCTTACCGAGCGAGAACTTTAGCTTTCATAGTGCTATGTTCATTCTGCATCCAGCTGCTTCTGAAGATGGAGCAAGCAAAAGAAAGAAGTAAAAAGAATCAGGAAGTATGGGAATTACTTTAAATTGACCAGTGTCACTGTGATCAACAGTTTTATTAATAATTGTTAAATTATCAAATTAATAAAATATCAAAAGCCCCTTGAAATTCTTGTTTTAAAACTAGGAGGAGGTAATGGGATGGAATCAAGAGCTTATTAAATACGTCCTTGACTATTAGGACGTCATTTGAAAGGACCTGTGCTGGACAAGCTGCCAAAAATCTCAAGTCTGAGATTCCTTTAATATTTTGAAAGAAATAATAACAAATGCATCCTCCTAGACTTTACAGTTTCATCTGTGAGTGACATAAGAACAGTGGTGATCCCTGGTGGCATGGGCAGTCTGAAGGTGCAAGTCTCGGTCTTCCCTAGCATGGTGGCCAACTTCCTGAAGGTCTTATAAGGCCAGAATGTTTTCCTTAGTCTCTCTGTGGCCTCCCAACTTGGGAGACCCAGCGGCTCCTCACATGGTGGGAGGTAGGGGGAACAATTTTCACCCCATTTATCTCTTCAGGATCGCCATTTTCTGTGTGTTTCTGACAACCATGAATATCATGCTGGGTAATCCTCTTCCTGTTGAGAAGGGGCCTCAGCAATTACTAGTAAAGAATTCATGAAAGATCCAAGAGGAAAGGTATTTAATGTCTTTTATCAGTCCTACTCATCCGACTGTCTAGGAGGAAATGGGCTGTTTTCTTCTCTTCAAGGGCACACCATGAAGGAAGGCTGTGTTATATTTTGTGTATGCGGATGTCTATGTTTGTACACTCTTATCAGTTGTAGTATTATCAATTCTACTTTCAGTGGAAAATTCATGTTGTCCCTGAGTTGTAGGGGAATAAAACATACCAGCCTTTCAGTTTCTCTTTTGTTTCCACCCACACTGCTGTTTCCATCCTTAAGGCAACCAGAACGGCCACTTTCTAAAATATAAAACAGATAATACCATATCCCTTCAGGTGTTTCAGGGGATCCAAGCCACAGGGCCAGGACACCCTCTAGCCACTGTACCTGGGCCTCATCATACTCTCCACCAGGCTGGCAAGACTTGGCTTCTCTTGAGCAAGCTTCACTCACACTAGCCCACTACCCACCTTTCTGATCTTTAGGTATACCGGCGGGGAAGTGAGCATCCTGGCACTCCTGTTTCTCAAGGACTAGCTGTCTTAGTTAACAGGCATAAAAATGATCTACCGCACTCTTCCTGATCTCATTTTTCCCCTTTGGATTTGAAACTTCAGGCGAGAATGGAGAGATGGTTCAGAGGTAAAGAGTTCTACTGCTTTTGCAAGAGGCCTCATATCAGGCAGCTAATAACCACCTGTAACTCCAGTTTCACAGGATCCAGGCCACAGGGCCAGGATACCCTCTATCCTCTGTAAGCACTTGCATGCACATAGTGTGCATAAACTCATGTAGGCCTACACACAGCTGAAAATGAAATAAATCCCTCCCCACACCAAAACTCCAGCAAAGTTGGTCATGGTGGTATTTATAATGCAATCTTGGTGCACAGGAAACTGAGGTAGGAGGAATGTGAGTTTAAGGCCAGCCTGGGCTATGTGGAAAGACCTTTTATAAGACAACAAACAAACAAACAAGATTTATAGAAACAATAATAAAAAACTTGCTTGCCTAACAAATGGCCAGTGCAACATGAGTGAGTGTGAATAAGTGTACCTGGAAATCTGTGTCAGAGGCTGGCAGTGACCAGCCAGGCCAGGTGAAGAAGCATTTGGAGCTCAGGGCCTTACACAGGGTGTGAAGAATTCTCTAGATGCAAATGTAGTTCACAGGTAGTGTACTTCCATGCAAGGTCCTAGGTTCCATTCACAGGACTACAGAAATAGAGAGAGTGAATGAATGGATGGCTGAATGAATAAATTTTGAATTAATTTAAAAGGGCTTAGGAAAGAGCCCAGTCAGGAAGGTGTTTGCCTTTCAAGCATAATTATCTGAGTCTGATCACTAAAACTCACATTAAAAAAATCAGGTAAATGATAATGCACACTTATAAACCCCAGCCCTGAGGAGGGAGAAACAGAGGCATTCCTGGGATTCACTAGCCAGTTAGCTTAGCCTATTTGGTGAGTTCAGGTCAGTGAGAAACCCTGTCTCACAAATAAAAACAAGGTGGATGGAGCCTGAAGCTATTCTCTGGTTTCTACATTCATACACACAAATGTGCATGTTTACCTACACACACACACACACACACACACACACACACACACACACACACAGAGTTAGAGAGAGAGAGAGAGAGAGAGAGAGAGAGAGAGAGAGAGAGAGAGAGACAGAGTGAGAATAGGGTAGTTCTCTCATCTTAAGTTTATGTCAAGCATGCTGTGCAGTTTATTGAGAGGAATGATGTCTGATCAGCAGTTAAATTCTTTAATTGTTTTTCTAAACTAGGACTCCATTCCTCCCCTTCTAATTTTATCCTCTGCCTTTACTACAGTTTGCTTATCTCTCTCCTGAAGAAGATCCTGGGGGATCGTTCTCCAAGCTCGGGTACAGGTGAAGAGCCCATAAACTCCTCCATGGAGAACACAGGGATGGTAGCCTAGAGCTATGGAGATTGCGGAGGTGAACAGAGTCTGGACCACCCTGGATCATTTCCTGACTCCTGGCCCCTGATCCTTGTGTAACCTTCTTGTCTAAGATGACAAAGATAGTTTACTTACGTCTTCCTCCTGCTCAAAGCCTCAGATTTCCCTATTCTCTTCCAAAAGATGAGGTGACAATAATATTTATCTTACAGGATTATTAGATTCAAAGAAGATGCTACAAGCATTTATTGCTGTACCTATTGCTGTACCTTGCACATGAACACATGCTAAGCACTGGTACTATAAATAAAGGTAATGCAGAATATTCCTGGGGGAACTCTGTTAATTCACACTTTAATTTTAAAGCATGCATTTCTGAGAATAGTATTATGTGAAAAGTATCATATGTATATAGTATTATGTGAAAATATGTAGAAGCTTGTGGTATTATTAGTAGAATGTGAGAAGAAAGGGGGTTCCTCCCCCCCCCCAATCTGTCCTCTCTCCCTTGTACTAGGACTGAGCCTGGGACCTCTTCAGTGCTCTCCCTCTGAGATATATCCCCAGATTCTCTCTCTCTCTGTCTCTCTCTGTCTCTCTCTGTCTCTCTCTCTGTCTCTCCTTTCTTGATATAGAGTATTACTAAGCTGCCTAAGCTAGCCCAGGGATCACCCTGTAACCCAGGCTAGCCATGATTTGTGATTGCCCTGCCTCAACTTTCCAAGAAGGTGAGGGAACATGTGGGTTTGTGCCACCAAGTCTTACACTGCAAGCTTTTTGCTTCAGTCCACACATTGCAAAATCTATTGGCTTGGAAGAATTTGATTCGAAGGTGGGTGGGGCCAGTACATACTGGGGAGGGATTTCCTGCAAATAGAAACATTTTCATCCATCAATCACTGCTTCTTTTCTTTAAAGAAAAGAAAATGAACAATTTCTAACTTGGAGAGAAAGTAAACTCCATGAGATGCTTGCATTTCCATTTAGTTGCTTATTCTCCCATCTCAGTTTCCTTTTGACCTTGTTCAGTATCTTGCAATGCCAAGTCTCTGGAACAACTTATTTTCCATACCTCAGGCAGTATCTTCTCTGATATGCAGAGTTTCAGCTCCTAGGTCACTATTACAGTGCCCAGTTGGCTTCTTCCCATCCCAGGACTCATCAAGGCCATGTAATAAACCCCTAAACCCTTCTTCAACAGCCCACTTCCTCTAGGTAGCTCCCACCTCCAAAAACAGCATGGTTGGCTGGTACCAAGTATCCAAACACATGAGTCTTTTGGAAGCATTTTAAATGCAAATTCCAGCATGCATGACTCAAGTTGAAGCAATATGGCTTATGAAAGTTTTGCTGGAGTTTGGAATGATTCATGTTTTATCATTAGCCTCCTCCCCATTTTGAGACTGATGGGACTCATACCCAGTCATGGATAAGGTATCATGTTTCTGTTCTGTTTCCCCAGATGGTACCTAACTTTATGGGTCTGTGTCCATGGTGTTTGCCTGACTGCAAAGCCCCTTCCTTTTCCACGTCTGACTAAGCTGTGGAGGTTTGTTCTTCACTGTAGCAGGCAGTAGGTTCTAAGCGCAGAACTTTCTGGATCCATTTCAATGGCAGTGTTTAAATCTCACTTACTGTTTCCAGCTGTCCCCATGACTGTCCTTACTCTGAATCCATTTCAACTGCACTATTTAAATCTCACTTATTGTTTCCAGTTGCCCCCATGACTGTTCTTACTCTGGACAGTTCAGCTGCAAAGATCACGTGTTACAAGTACACCCATTTCTCCTAAGGGCTCTCCTGAACATTTGCTTGCTGTCTCTGCCTTCCGTGATCTTTCACTCCCAGAGCTCCATCTGGCCTGAGTTTGGGTCTGCTTCTTCTATTTCGAATCTCTACAATGTGGCACTGGAGCTTCCATGACTTATTACTAGTTCCCAGGCAGAAGATCCTCCTTACCAATGTGGAGATATTTGAATAATTCTTCCCCACTCTGTAGGTGCCACAGGCTATGACTGTTGCATTATTAAATATGGTTGCAAAAGCAGGCACTCAGGCTGCCCTTCTCTGTTTAACTCTGGGAAAGCAATCTCTACTTGAACTGCTTAGATACCGCTAATGAGCAGGACGTGGAGGAGATGAATCTGCAGGCTGAGGTGCAGACCTCTGATGTTTACACACAAACCTCCAGATATAAAATAGGTTAGTTAGGTGCAGCAGGTCCTACCTAGCAGAGGAATATTAACACCAGAAAATAAATGATCAGAGAAAGGACAAGCTGACTTAGGGAAAATGACCACTGTGCTTTACTGCATCAGGAGTCAGCGGTGGAAGATGTCAGGTATTGAGGGATGGTGGTGGCTGATGCTAGAATGGCCACAGCATGGGAGGGAGAAACAGCTGGAACTAGAAGTTTCTTCCCACCTCAGACTTGCAGACCATCAGACCCACATTTCTACCTCAAAGACACTTCATCCTAACATCTCCTGAGACCTTCCTCTAACACACTAGATGGTGTCTGGATGACAATGAAATATATAGTGGCTAGTACTTTCAGGGGGCTCTGATCATTTGAATTCCTATTTGTAGCCTTTGAGCCTGTCGTATGGTTCAGTTGGGGAGTACTGTGCCATGACAGACAGGTGCTTTCTCATTCTAATCCTCCTGATCCAGACATAACATATACCTTCGTATGGGCCCCTTTCTGATACCAGTTTCTCTGCTATAAAAGAGGAAGTGTTGGAGAGGTGCTGTCTGAATTTCCTGTTTCCTCCTTTTGGCTTTAATTTTTAATGTGCTGGTACCTAAGGCCAGAAAGGACTTGAACATCAACAAATTGGGAAACTATTTTCTCTGTCCCTGTACTGGCTGGTTCTGAGTGTCAATTTGACACAAGCTGGAGTTATCACTGAGAAAGGAGCCACAAGCTGGAGTTATCACTGAGAAAGGAGCCTCCCTTGAGGAAATGCGTCCATGACATCCAGCTGAAAGGAATTCTCTCAATTAGTGATAAAGGGTGGGTGGCGCAATCCCTGGACTGGTAGTGCTGGGTTCTATAAGAAAGCAAGCTAAACAAGCCAAGGGAAACAATCCAGTAAGCAGCACCCCTCCATGGCCTCTGCATCAGCTCCTGCCTCCAAGTTCCTGCCCTGTGTGAGTTTCTGTTCTGACTTCCTTTGGTGATGAACAGTAATGTGGAAGTGTAAGCTGAATAAATCCTTTTCTCTCCAACTTGCTTCTTGGTCATGATGTTTTGTGCAGGAATACAAACCCTGACTAAGACAAACTGGTACCAGGAATGGGATACTTCTGTGACAGCCTGACTATGTTTTTGGGAGGACTGTGGAAGGACTTTGTAACTTTGAGCTAGCAGAGCTATTGGGATGTTAAGAGCTCTGTGGGATGTTCTGTAGGAGCTTGGAAGATAATGTTGAGAACAGAGCAAATGATGGAGATCTGGCTTGTGAAATTTCAAAGAGAAGATTAAAGACCTTTTATCAGGGCTGCTGCTGTTTTGATTGTGAAGATTCTGTGGTTTTGGTTAACTGAGGCTGAAGAATCAGCTGTGATTAACAAGATACCAGAACTACTAAAGCGAAACATTTGAATTACTGGGAAGATTGATGCTGGTTACCTGGAGCTAAAAAATTAGCAGTGACTAAGAAGAGACCAGTATCACTAAGGTGAAATCTTCTGGGAAGTTTTCCTGAGAGCACAGAGAAACTGTATTCCAGAGGCAGCCATGTTTGTATCTTGTATTGGCAGCCAGACTTGGTAATTTATAAGAGTCACTCAGGTGATACTAGTTTTGAAATACGAAGCAGTAGCAGCTGATGCTTGGCACTGTGAGAGGCCAGGAAAGGCCATTGGTGAAGGTGCAGCCTCAGTGGCAGTTGAAGTTCCAGGACTGAAGGGGTCATGCAGAAAAGTTGAGGCTTAGCACCATGAAAAGAACCTATGAGCGGCTATTTATGAAGGTGCAGAAGACAGCAGTGTTTTGGAGATGTCAGTACCATGAGGCGACCATCAAGAACAACAGCAGCAGTGGAGTACAGGCAGCTGGAGCCTAGAAGACAAGGTGTGTGCTACAGAGAGCAGAGCTGGAGAAGTGACCCAAGCCCTTGGAGGAACTCAGAAGAGTGTGAGTGGATCCCAGACACTGGACAGTTAAGAGTTTGACTTTGCTTTTAATTGTGACAGTGCCCAGATATTTTTCCCCTCTTGAAGGAAGACATTATTTTAGTGGAGCCCACAGTTAAGAGACTTTGAATTGTAAAAAGACTTTGAATTTCAAAAGAGGTTGGATATTTTAAAGGGCTTGAAATTTTAATATGTAAAAATTTGTAAAGACTGTGGGACTTTTAGAGTTATTTAGATCTTGGGGATAAATAAGAAAGTAAGGTTTGAGACTTAATAATAATGTTTGTGTGTCAAGTTGACAAGGGGTCAATTGTACTGGCTGGTTTTATGTGTCAACTTGACACAAGCTAGAGTTATCACTGAGAAAGGAGCCTCCCTTGAGGAAATGCCTCCATGACATCCAGCTGGAAGGAATTCTCTCAATTAATGATCAAGGATGGGAGGGCCCATTGTAGGTGGTGCCATCCCTGGGATGGTAGTGCTGGGTTCTATAAGAAAGCAAGCTGAACAAGCCAGGGGAAACAATCCAGTAAGTAGCACCCCTCCATGGCCTCTGCATCAGCTCCTGCCTCCAAGTTCCTGCCCCTGTGTGAGTTCCTGTCCTGACTTCCTTTGGTGATGAACAGCAATGTGGAAGTATAAGCTGAATAAACCCTTCTCTCCCCAACTTGTTTCTTGGTCATGATGTTTTGTACAGGAATACAAACCCTGACTAAGACAGTCTCCATTTATTTAAATTGTGTCTTTCTGAGAATCAACATATTAACTTCAACAAGTAACTGCCTTTAACAAGTAACAAGCATTTAAATTGACATTATTTTCTTGGGACCTGAACCCGGTCACAGAGCACAGTCACTGCAATTTTCTTCATGGTTTCTCTGCTGTATACTGAGTTGGCTGGAGATAGCACTTTGAATGTTTCATCCAGTTCTGGTACTAGAGGACTAACAGGAGTCTGTGAACTTGCTTTGGGATGAGCTAGTGCACACCAAAGGATTCTCCTTGTATGTGACAGAGAACAATCTGTGAATTTACTGGCCACTCCAGTTTTGCTACAGCACTCATCATTAATGGATGGATACTGTCAGCTCTGGGGGATGCTAACAGCCTCATCCGTGTTTGGATGTACCTAAGATCACTTAGAACAGATACACATAGGTTATTATGAGCTTCAGAGGCTGAGGGATTCTCCCTACTAGGTGTTTATTGGAAGGATTTTTCCTGTCTGTTCAAGGTAAAATCCTGCTAGTGCCACTTGGACCAGAAAGCATCTTTGTAAATGTAGTTAATAAACTGTGGATATCAAGTTCCCCAGAGAGCAGTGACTAAAGCTGACAGACCCCCTTTAACTCTAACCAAAACCGTATTTTGGTTAACTCTTCCCGTTACTATAACCAAACACCTGCCAAGAAGCAACTTCAGGGAAGAAAGCTTATATTGCCTTATGCTTTAAGAAGGAGTGCAGTCTGTCATGATGGGGAAGGCATGATGGAAGGGACATGGAGTAGTAGTGTAGTTGTAATTCTTACAGGGTTTTCTATGTCTCTTTTGCTCCCAAAAACTGTTGGTTGTCTCTATATATCTGCTTTAGCCCATTTTAGCTTCTGAATAAAGACACAGAGGCCTGTTATTTTTATTAACAAGCTGCAAGCACTAAATAGCTGGGCAGTTTCTGGGCTATTCTAACCTGAGTACGTTGCTAATACCCAGACAAGTGGTCTTTTATCTACATCTGGTCTTGCCCTGACTTGATATAGTCCATGGCTGCTTTCTCATGGTGACCTCATGGCAAACCATAAGTCAGGAGGTAGAGCAAGCAGTCAGTTGACAGGAAAAAAACACAGAAAATAAGAGGGAATCAGGAGGATAGCTAGAGAGATGCACAGGAAGTAGAAAGGAGGGGTGTTGAGTTTAAAGTGGTTTTGAGACGGCATGGAGAAGGAGAGCTACCTACTGGGATGTTACACTGACGAGTAAGGTCATCTGTGTGCTTTCTCTGTCTTTCTGAGCTAGCAGGCTTCCATCCTAGCATCTAGTTCCTGAGTCTTTATCTGTAAAATCAAATATTTGTGATTTTGTTAAAAACAACAACAGGTAAAGTGACATTTGTCATTGAAAAAAGGAAACTGTAAGAAAAGTTAAATGATGGACCTAAGGTCATGTTGTTAGGAACAGACAAAGCATTACATTATGAAGGGACTCCATGAAAATGGCAACTCTTATAAAAGCATCACACCATGATGACAACGGACTAAAGCTCTGGAACGGTAAGCCAGCCCCAATGAACTCTTTTATAAGAATTACCATTTTCATGGAGTCCCTTCATAGCAATAGAAACCCTAAGACTATCCACAATCATGAAATTATTTTTGTTGCTACTTCATAACTGTAATTTTGCTGCTGTCATGAATCATAATGTAAATGTCTATTTTCCAATGATCTTAGGTAGCCCCTGTGAAAAGGTCATTCTACCTACAGAGGAGTCACAATCCACAGGTTGAGAATTGCTGATCTAGACAGTTCCCCACAGAAATGCTCATGGGCCAATCTGATATAGGCAGTTCCTCAATTGAGGAAGTTCCTCTCAATGACTCTAGCTGTATCCTTCTACCACTGGCTCACTGATGGGGCTTACTATATAAGCATTTGAAAATTTATAATGTAATAGTACCAATTCCCACACACACTGCATCAAATTCGCAGTTCTCTCAAACTGTGGTAAAGGGGCAGACTGATTTCCTAGTAATATTAGCAGACAACTACACATTCCCACAAACTACCTACTCTACACAAACATCAAGCAATGGAAGCCAGTGACACACTAAATACAGGTTTCTCATATACTCACTTTTTTTCCTACTAAGATGTATCAAGTTTATTGATAGGCCATCATGACACCATGATTCTGGTTAAGAGTGACTTTGAGAGCAGTCTATCAAAAGCTCCCAGAGTAGAGGAACAGGATACCTGATATACTGAATAACTGGCCAACAGCATCCATATCTACCTTCTTTCATTCTTTTAAGTAGGCACATAATTTATACATTCATGTGGTCACTCATTTATCCTGCAAATATCTATGGAGTGTCAGTTAAACAGTAGGCCCTGCCCTGTTCTTTTGTAATGATCACAGAAAGGAGAACGCTAATCATTCACCTCATCTCCAATCATTTTTCCTTTGCATTAGCTTTCCCTAAGGGTTCCCAGGAAATACTGGCAGGAAGCGGCAAATGTGCAACTTAGTGTCACTATGGTGAGCCCCTTGGTTCCTCTTGTATAATCGCTTTATCCATGCCCCCATCCTCTACACCTTTCCATCTTCTTCCCTCATTTTCCTCTGTCTATGCTTTACTTTTCTTCCCTAATTGCTACTGGAGTTATAGACTCCTATTTCAAAGAAAAGGAATTGGAGAATAGGATTAACTCCTTGACTTTACTGGATTAGTAAATGAAGTCTCTGCATTGTACATTTTAGGAAACAGAGGGGCCTGAGGCTAGCAAAAATACCAGAAGGACCTAGCAACGTCTACTATTAATTTCTTTTCCTGTGGCTCAAAAGCAGCCTAAACTGCCTTACAACTTCTCAGGATCCAGGCTGATGAAGCCATGGCAGTCTTTTTCCATTAACTCTTAGTGAAGTCAGCCATCTTCACTTACTCTCCACAACTCAAGCTCCTTAAATAACATTTAACAGGATAAACACTTTCCTCCCTATGGTAGAGTGTGGTGAGAAATAATAATAATTTACAATACTCTAACTCAAGCAATTAACTGTAGCATTTCATTAAAATGCAAGTATTCTCTGAGTGGAAACCTGGGGGCCAAGCGTGGAATTGGTGAGTCCTATGTACTCACACGTGCTCCTGTCTTAGATGGGTGGGGAACACTTCTGTTTGCTCTCCTCTCTCAGCCTAGCACACAGAACAGCCTGGGCTAGACTGACTCCCTGCTTTTAGCTTTAGATAGTTAGTGCTGACAGGCAATGCTTACAGTGGAGATGTTCTAGATGGATAGCTGGTTTTGTTCAATTTTCAACTATGTTTGAGAGTTTCAGAAAAGGAAATGCATATTGTTTTTCTAGAAGACTCAATTTTGTTTCTAACTCTTCAACTTTCTGGCTGAAATTAAATCCACATATGCACGTATGTCTGTACATACATACTAGTGTTGTAAACACACACACACACATGCACACACACGCACACACACACCACACACTAGAGCTGTTGGCCTTGGAGAATGTCATTAATAATATAACCAAGTCTGGGTGCTTTTTAAAAGTCTATTTCTTGCTTATAAATAAATGGTAATTTGTTTAAAAGCATCATTACACACAGTGTTCAGTCAGATCCCATGCATTCGATTATTTTAAATAAATGGACCATAAATGGAACAAGTTCTTTCTAATTTACAAATGATAGGAAACATTTTTCAAGAAAAAAAAAGGAAAAAGTGTAAAATTTGTTCTTAACTACATCTCATTAATGTGGAACTGTTCAATGACCTGTAAAGATTAAAGAATTAGTGAATTGGTAGAATTATCAGAATGAAAAATCTGTATAATTTTGGTTTCAATTTAAAAATCTACTAAACAGTCTAGCGACTTTAGTCTTGGATATTACTTTTTAATATCGGCTTCTATAAATGTGGTGGCATCAGGGTTACAAATGAACGGAATGGAAAACAACCAATAGTGTTTAAATTCCCAGCACAACAGAGGAGCTAAGTCTAAGTGGGAAGGAGGGATGCTGGAGGTGGAGAGATGGTTATTTTTTCTCTAATAAAACAACTGAAGACATTTAATTAAGTGACCACTCTGCTAAGTAGAGCAAAAATTAATATACATAAATGCATTTGCGTCCAGGCAATGGTGCAGAATTAAGAAGTCAGTTTCAAATGGAGAACCAGAGACAGAGCTATTTAACCAGAATTGCCAGAGCATCTTCCCAAAGTTGTTGCAGTGGACACACACAGAAGCAAGACCTACAGGAAGGGGTGGAACAAGTCTAAGTCATTAGATGGGATTCTAAAAACAGGGCTTTCCCTGGTGATGATGGTCTGCTCACACATGGACCACATATTAATTAGCTTTCTACTTCTGAAACAAAATATCTGAGGCAATTAACTTAAAGAAGGAAGGTTCCTTTGTGTCTCTGTATCAGAGTGTTCAGTCCATCATCACAGAGCCCCATTCCTGTGGACTTGTGATAAGGGACAACAACATGGTGGAACAAGGCTGTTCACATCATGACACCCAGGAAGCAAAAGTAGAGAGAGTGAAAGGACCAGAATCATGTATATTTCCCATGAATGATGCCTTCAAGAACACATTTCCTTCAACTAAGTCCCACCTCCTATGTTTCTTTCTCTTTCCATTAGCCCATCACATTATGAACCCCTCAGTTGATTCATCCAGTGAAGAGGTCACAGTCCCCAGGAGTAGATTCCTTCCTCAGTCCTCCCTTCTGAATGCTGAACTGGTGAGTGGTCCTTCAGTATATGAATATGAGGGATGTTCTAGATGTTCTAGATCAAAACTGTAATGTGATTTAGTCCCCTACTCACCTCTATGACTTGCTCACACTGATCATATCATACTTAGAAAGCACTGTCTTTTTTTTTTTTAACTAACCCCATGAATCCATCTACTTCAGATCACATTAGATATGATTGATATGGGATGTAATACTTTTGAAGTGGTCTGTTATTTCTAAGTCTTTCAGTGACTATGATCATACAAGATCAGAATAGAAGCAGAATGTATATGTGCGTGTGCATGCGTGTGTGTATGTATGTATGTGTGTGTATGTATGTGTGTGTGTAAGAGAGAGAGAGAAAGAGAGAATGAATGATAAATGTGAATGTGCTTATCATGAATGTTTGGAGTATGTAGAGGTATGTATATGTGAGAGGAGTGATGGAGGCCGCAGGTTAACTTCAGTGCCTTCTACCTCTTCTCTCTGTTTTTGAGACATGTTTTCTTGCTGAACATTGAACTTACTGATTCAGCAACACTCCTACCCCGTCCATCTGTCTCCACTTACTAGCATTGGGATTATAGGCACATGCTATCCTGCCTCGTTTTTGCATGGGTGCCAGGATCAAAAATCAGATCCATGTACTTTTCATTTTACCAATTGAACTACTTCCTCAATCTCAGAAGCAGATTCATCTAATATAAAATTCTTGGACACATCCACCTTGAAGAGACTGGGTAACATCTAGCCTTTGCTACCTGCCTAGAAAAAAAGGAGTTTCTATAGGCATGGTCCCTGGGCAACTTGCTTGTGCAATGAGGATGGGTTGGTCTGGGGCTAAGTATACTATAAGAGTCTAGACCATACTATGTAGCAAAGATTCTGCTTTGTGTAAGGATATGGAAGAATGGAAGACCCTCTGACTTGAGGACAACTCTGGGAATTCTTCTAACACATGATTGTCACACGGGACAGATGAGCAAAGCTAAGGTCCATAACTTTAGGTTCACATGGTAAAGCCCCATGGATGCTTCCAGATGTGCACTAGGGATGTGATACAATATTTCTTGTCAACTTGATAGAACCTAAAGTCAACAAGAAGATAAATCTCTGATCATACCTCTGGAGGATTATCTAGATTGTTTGCCTCTAGTCATGCTTGTGGGGTATCAGGTTAATGAGGTAGGAAGATCACCATAGTTGATTATGGACAGCAGCATCTCATAGGCTGTGGTCTTGGACTGAATAAAAAAGACAAAGCAAACTGAGCATTCATTGTTCCCACATTCTTCTAAGGGTACAATGTGACCAATGGAATCAAGTTTTGTCATCATGACTTTTCCTCCCTGATGCACTGCATCTTGGAACTGTGAGGCAAATGAACTCTTTCTCCCTTGAGTCTCCTTTGTCAGGGCATTTTCTCATAGCAGCATGAAAGTAGCCAAGATACCAGTCACTGTGAACATATACAGACAACCCCAGAAAAAAATATCTGTCCTCAGGAGATGTTACGATCTAAAGAAGCTATCATGGACAGAGTTGTAAAACAGTGTCTGAAAATCAAGTCAGCATCCTGAGAACTTGGGCTGGATATGTCCTTCCTCCATTCTGGCTCCTTCAAACAAACCTGTCCAATTAGAAGTAAGCTTTGTAGCTAGTATAATGACACTATTTCAATTTTTTTTAAAGTTTCTCAGGGAACTTCCTTCTGCTTGATTCTGGCTATTTCCTCAGCTCTTTTCTTTGTGGATTTGTATTTGTGTGTGTGTGTGTGTGTGTGTGTGTGTGTGTGTGTGTGTGTGTGTGTGTACTTTTGACTGTGTTCTGGCCAGAGGAGGAGTCCAGAAGCTATCTAACAGATGCTTTCTCTCTCTCTCTTTAAATCTTGATTGACATTGCTTTTTGTCCTGCCATCTGCTCACTTCTGTTTCCATTCCACTCTTGCCTCTGGGGTCTGACCCATCACAACTGTTTCAGTGTCTACCTTGCTTCTGGAGGAAGGATAAGGTCCATAAGGGAGCACAGTTCAGGGATTAATTTCCTGCTCCCCCTTTCCAAATAGCTGTGAGTTGGCTGAGGATCACAGCTCTCCTAGAATCTTGCCTTATGTAGTTATACTGTGAGAATAACTCCCATCTTCCCTTTGCCTTTTAGCCTAGGAGTGATGGATAGCTCAGATGTTCCCAGGCCTAAGTGCATCACTTTCGTCTTTACTCAAAAATAGTTAAGGACCAAAAGGATCACAACTGCCTTGGAGACATGTCATTGTACTTCCCACACACTGTACTCAAGCTGCTAGCTCTTTGCGTTCAGGTCCTTGACTCTCCCAAGACAATTCCTTTTGGTAATTCCTCTTTAGTCTTGCAAAACAAAGTTCTGGATAAGAGGGACATTTATTGACTCAACATATGTATTGGGTCTTATGGGAAAACCTTATTAGATTTTGTCTTTTATAGTGCAACAAAATCAAGTTAATGTCATATACCATGAGAAACTTCACATCTCTTGGTGTCCGTGGAGATGGATTTCCATAGGTAATATTGATTGTTAGCTTAGTGATACTTAAAATCATTTGTGAGACACACCTATAGACATGTCTGTGAGAGCTTCTCTAGAGAGTTTTAACTGCAGTTGGAAGACCCACCCTAAATGTGGGTGGTATGTGTGTGCTGGGGGCCTGGACTGAATAACAAGGAGACAGTAAACTGAGCATCAACATTCGTCTTTCTCTGCTTTGTGACAGTAGATACAATGTGGTCAGACCTCTCATGGTCTTGCCTCCATTACTTTCCCACCATGATGAACTATATCTTTAGGGCAGGAGTGGCCCATGTGTCATTATTTCTAGAAATGTAGAAACTCAGTGCCCAGGATTACAAAAGTCATCTGCATCATCATGTAGCAGATACCACTGCCTTTTACAGAAGTAGCATCAGAGTCATAGAGGCCACTGAGATAATAGTAAGTTTAGGACAAAAGAAGCCAAGAACGCTCATGTCCAATGGTAGAGGGTTACATCTGTGGCTACTCTCATTTCTTCAGACTCACTGATAGCAAGCAGAGAAAAATCACAGAAAAGGAATGTTGAGATAGTTTCGCTGGCAGAACTTTAATTTTGATGGGATATTTGAAGGCATGGAGATGCCTTCCAGTTGGGCATCAAGTATGTCTAGAAGTCTTTGTTCAGCTTTGGGAAAGTGAAAAGCAAACATTCTGGGGAGTTTTTCAGAGGAGTCAGGCTGGGAGTTTTCTGTCGCGTGCCATTCTCTAGAACAAGGTGTTGGTGGGGTTTTCTTGTGACCTGACCCAATATGGAATGGACCCCATCATGCTGGCCCATATGGAAAGGAAGAACTGATGTAGATGTCAGTTTCTCGACACAGAGAGGTTTCCACTGCTTCCTGGTCCTTTCTTTGAAAGCAACAGCTCCTTTCTTTAATATTTGTGTAAGCTTCTTGCTCTTGTGGAAGGAGCCTGGCAGCCTTCTGTCTCCCTGTCACATTCCATAAAAAAGGCCCGCTTCTTGATGAGGCCTGATGGTGCTGTAAGAACTTAAATGGTCATCATTAAAAACATGTATAAATTCTTGTAAATGAAGGTGGCTTAAAAGAGTTTTGATGACCTGGAGACTGTATCAATAAAAGGAAGATTTATTTATTTATTTATTTATTTATTTATTACGTGTGTGTGTGTGTGTGTGTGTGTGTGTGTGTGTGTGTCTCAAACGCACTCTTGACAGTGCTCACGTGCATGTGGAGGCCAGACTATTGAGCATGGTATTCTATCATTCTCCACTGTATTCCCTTGAGACAGGGTCTCTTACTGAACACAGAGCTAAACTGGTAGACAGAAATCCCCCTGAGCCACTTCCCCGGCAGTGCTGAAGTTAAAAGTATACATAGACATGCCCAGCTTATTTTAGGTCTGGGGATGCCAACTTAGGTACTCTTGCCTGCAAGTGGTCTTCCCAATTGAGCCATATCCCAGCCCTAAGATGAGACAATTTTTAAGGCAGATATGGAGAAACTGAGGAAATGGAGACTATCTCACTCTTTCCCTCTTCTTCTTCTCTCTTCTTTTCTCCTTCCCCTTCTGTGTCTGTCTCTCCCTCCACCCCTGCCCTCTTCTCTTCATGTAGCCCACCTATGACTGGTCTGGAACTCACTAAGTAGACCAAATGACATTAAACTCAGAAATACACTTGCCTCTGCCTCCTGAGTGCTGGGGTTAAAAGCCTAGAAACTACATAAAGTACTATAGGAAGAAGCATGCACAGTGGTTGAAAGACTAGGTACTGGGGTCAGGAAACATTTCAGATTTTTTGCTTTCTTCCATGGCCTTTGGAAATTTATTTTAACCCTTATAAGCATTATTTTCCTCTTTTGAATGGCAGAGATTATAACACCAGCCTATCAATGTTTCTAGGAATAGCAGAGCTGCTGCTATGAAGTGAGTTTAGTTTAATGCAGTAGAGGTAAAATCAATTACCACAGGGCAGGGAGAATATTGAACATCCAAGATACAAATGTAATGGTAAGTCCATACTTCACTAAGTTAAATGGAAACATGGGGGGCAGATGCAGTTGCCTGCTATGTAACTTTGGATCCAGTAGTGGGGAGAGTAGATAAAGCTTATGAATTATAAAGGGAGTTGGGGACATCAAGAGGCTGTGAGGTCATAACTGACTAGGAAATTTGAATGGCTTGGAGATTCTAGAACAACCATTTATCAGTGTCTATGAGGATCTGGAAGAATGGCCAGACTTGCCTTGGTCTTACAGACATGTGATGTGGAGGTAAAGTAAAACTAGATTTCAAAGATACAAAGAACAGTCTTTTTTTAAAATCCCTTTTCAACAATGAAGATGGTTCTTTTAAGGAACTTCCCTAGTGGATACACGGTATCCTAGGAATTGATCATAATTATGCCCAGTAGAGCCAAGTGCTTAGAATGGGTTGACCTGGAAATGGCATGGATGAAGGTCACAGCAGAGGAGCTGTAGACAAATATATTATCTCCCTCCAAGTGTGCAAGGGTTTCCAGCATCCTTTGATATCAGTCAGTGGTCTGTCTGCAATAATTGATGTGCACAGCCCCCTAATCAGGGACCAGAGTCCGATGCCAATTGTTTCTTTTACTTTTTAATGGATTCGAACTCTATACCCAAGCCTAGAAAATCAAAGCACTTCTGGAAGATATTTATTAGCGGCCAAATTATAAAAACACACAGCAAACCTTTAGTTTGCATTATAAGTGTTAATATATGCAGAGCCCCGTGAATAGCTCGTCTTTCTGCCTCTCTTGTATCTTAAATTTTTCATTACAAATTTCCAGGGCTTCAAAGTAGACTCTCACAGCCAGCGCCTTTTTTCTCCCTTGCATGACAAAGAGCTGTCAAAAACGGTTCCTGGGCCTGTGAGTTTCTTCTCCTTTTTTCTCTCATCTAAATGTCAAACAACTTAGCTTAAATAAAGCCCAGCATTCTTCATCTGGTGCTTCTCAAAAGAAAAACACCACCACAGAAGGCATCTACAAAGGCCCTAATTAATGTTTCTCATTGATTTGGTTTTAGTGTGATGTATTTTATGAAAAAAATATGAATCCAGAGGCACTCTCATTAAAATCATTAGCGGGTCCACACTGGCTGCAAACAGGCTGGTGCGTGGTAGGGCTTCAGATACCAGACTCACATAAACATGCAGACACTGCACTTCCACATGTTCTTGTGCATGCATGTCACATGCTTTGTAGATCATGCTCACCACACCTGTGCACACATACAGGATCATATGCAGGGTAGGCACAGAACATCTCCCACATACATGAATCACTGATGTACACATGCATAATCATGAGGATGATTATTTGCATATTGTACAAGCAAGCATATCAACATATGTGCATCCTCTGGTTGTACAGGATGCCTAGAGTGTCCAGTCAGTATGATAGTGCATACCTCTGATTATGGCTGTAAATATCCATCTATCAGAGAGAGAGAGGAGAAAGGACTATCTCAAGATCCTTGGCTTTATTAATAGGGCAAGGGGATCTAGAAATACAGGAACCATTGGTTTTCCACGTCAGCACGTTGTTCCTTATTAAAATTTTCTTTCAACTTTTTTTTTTCCAATGAGGTCTTAATGCTACAGGCCAAAACTATTAGGACATGTGAGGGACATGCAACTTTCCCCTCTTCTATTGACACCTTTTAGATGGTTAGATTATTTCATGGAGCACGTTATTCTGACTGGTCTTTTGGTTCATCCTCATGAGAATGAAAATGGAGAGGAGAAGAATTAGAAATCTTGACAGGGCAGTGAGAGGAATGGCATGACCTAGGACTCCTAAAGGTGACATTTATTTCCTAAAGCCTCTCTGTTACCTGAATATCATATTCTGTTCCTATTTGTCAGTTCCTGCCTAAGCTACCTGCTTCTGTTTTATATCCTACTTTATGTACCTCCCTGGTTTTCCAGGAGGGAGTCTTGATTTTACTGACTTGCAGAGGGACGCGGAGGATGCTCTCACCTCAGCTTACATCTGTCTGTTCTAGTGACCTGTCTACAGCTACTCTTGCCACTGGATATCAGCAGGAGACTGTGGCCCTTGGTGATTATACTTGGCAGAGTAAATATCAGGAAGTGGAAACATGAACCCTAGGGAGTGGATCTCTCTCTCCCAAGGCAACTCCAGTAGGATTTAGCACCGAGGATTAGGTGCACAGTCAGTGTTGATACATGAGAGAAAATTTACTCTGAAGTTCAGAGGCATTGTGTTCCTCAATAATCATGGATTTCTTTCAGAACTTTGCAGGGAATCAGTGCTGGGTTTATGTATTTTCACAGACCATATGACAAAATATTGTCTACCTCACAGTGCTCTATGGAACTTAGACTAGGTAGTGGAGAGTTGTGTTCAAAGTCTTCTGAAATAATGAGATTCAGCTTTTCACCTCCCAGGGTATTTTCTTAGTGCCACAGGAAATACAGGCTTTCCTTTTGAGGACCTTTTGTTTGCCTCTACCCTGGGTTCTAGAGATGTCTTGGTGCCCCCTGAACTGTGGATACATACATCTCTCTTACAAAGAAGTTGCTTACCTAAGTGTAGAAACTTTACATTTTGAGGCCATGCCACTGGTACAGAAGACCTCTGTGTTCAGAGGTCTTTGTGAATAGTCTCCTGACCTTAGTTAGATATTAGTCACTCCTCTCCTTCACTCCCTCAACACATGGAAGTCTTGAGACTCATGGTGTTTTTAAATTTGGAAGGAAAGAGCCAGTCTATACTGCCTTAGTATTACCAAATTTGGGGGCTTTGGCTACTCATGAGCCATTAAAATATACTTGATATAGTGTTTTTCATTTGGAACATGACCATAACACACCATTTTTAAGAACTACAGAGAGAATGGGGTGAGGAAGTTTCCAAATTCACAGCACTTGCAGACACAATACTCAATAGTGACCTATGGAGGAAAATAAGTAGCGGTTACTTTAAGCATTAGAGAGAGGGTAGGCAGGGGGAGTTATGCGCCAAAGCTCTCCGAGTAATTAAAGTGCAGTCTTCATGTCTTGCCATTTGTCAGAACAAAGTAAATATTGGAATCTTAGTGCTTGCATCCTCTTGGCTAAATATCCTTCTGTGGCTATTGCTCAAATATTGAAAATCCTCATAGAAGTTCTAGTGTGAAACTGTCACTGGAGTAATTTATGTGGAGACATAACCTGCTGCCTCCCTGAACTCATGCATCTAACATCGCAGCTCATATCAATTTTGCTTTGGTCCCCATTAGCAATGTTGTCAAAAAAATTCACAGAAAAATAATGACCTTGCAAGTCAAGAAATTTAGATCCGGATATGAGCCATAAATCTGTATTAATTTAATAGTTAAAGTGCGTTAATGCTTTGTAATATTTTTTCTTTATAGAGAACACAATAGTGAGGTCATCTGTAATAAAGATGTTAGTTCTGAAACACCTGCTAGTTTGTTTTGCCTCTTGGGGCAAGAGGACATTAATGGATGAAATATGACCTGGAGCTCCTTAAAATGCTGTTTTCTGGCAACCTCTATACAGGGCTATAAAACATTCACTCTGAGTGATAAAGGGTCTGGAGAAGGGATGTATGCCCTCCATCATACCTGATCTGACGTGAGCTTTGTTAACCTATCACTCATCCAGTGACACCTACTGAGCAGCATAGGGAGGCCAGGGGCAGCCCCAGGGCTCAGTGGATAGAGAGGTCTGCCTTTCCGAGTAGTTTCTGAGGCTTGACTCCAGAGAAGGTGCCCATTCTGGAATGGGTATCTATCTACTTTTTCTCCTGCCATTGTGGTTCAGGAAAATGCCTCACTGCCTAGCACTGAATCTCTGGGCAAGTTTCAACACATGCACAAAACAAAACAGTCAAACCTATCATTTCTATAAGTAATTACTTTTCCATATTGGGGAAAACATATTTTCCTTCAATTTTATTTATTTTTCCCATAATAAAAGCCCTAAGTCATGTGAATATATATATATACATATATATATATATTCATATTCATTCATATTCTTTTTTAATATTTAATTTTTTCTCTTTACTGGAATAAATCTCTTTTGCAGAAATACACAACAGTCTATATAGACTGTGCCAATCCCAGGTGGGAAATCTCTACAAACTCCATAGGACTCATAAAATTTGAGGTCTACAATTGATTTTGAAATCCAAGAGTCTTGTATCCTCTTGGCTAAATATCCTTCCATGGCTATTACTTGACTTGAATATACCTGTATAAGTTCTAGTAAAAACTCATTGGTGCTAGCAGTCTGTTGAAGCAACAGCTCCGTGAGCAATGACTCACACGTCTGACCTAAGCTTGAGGTTGGTGGAGCTGAAGAAAAGGCAGTGCTGTTCAGAGAGCAAGTGCTAATGGACTCTCAGAGGACTTGTTCCATAAACCAGCTCCTTATGAACCATGAGGTATCAGGACAGAGGTACATCCCTGTAGGAGGAAGTATATACAAAGACTTTCAAAGGGAAAGACAAGTCATTCTCTTGTAAGTAGGAGGAGGCACAGGATGATCGTTCCCTGCTCAAAGCCCCCAGTGCTGAGAGCAGAGGGCAGGAATGCTTAATGGACTAGCACCCTAGTAGGATGAGGGGCATTACAACCTAGTATGTTCCAGATGGTATTGATGAGATGCACTGCTGACCTGGAGCCTTAGCACTACCTCCAACAATGCTTATTCTCTGCTTGAGAGCAAGGACAAGTTTATTCAGCAACTGTAGGGGAAAGCAGATATGAATGTCTTTGAAACACCATAGTTGACTAGGCATGACATAGGCCACGTGTGTGGTCATAGTCCCTCTTAGTGGAAGAAAGACTGGACTTTTGTCATAACACCAACTTCTAGGCCAGCAGAGCTTCTCCTTGACTTAGCTCTCTTTGCCTCAGAGTTTAATCCTGCAATCAGATTTGTTGATGAACACTCCTAAAAGAGTCTGAACACAGGGTGTCTGGAACAGAGGCTATCTTTCCAGGTTTAAACCATTTTAGCTGCCTTGTGCTGTTCAAGTCATCAAAAATATGATCTTGAGAATGATACATTGAACATATTTCTATTGTTCTGATTTTTCCAATGAAGAATTTAAGAATGAAGGTGAATGAAGTTATCTGAGATTAAAGTCTAAGTCAGTAGCAGAGTTGAGATTCTGTTCTGGGGTGGCCTGATCCCCAAACTATGACCTACTAGTTTTGGTAAAACAACATAGTCATCTCCTGTTCAATAATTAAATCAGGAAAAACAGATATCTTCCTTAGAGCTCTAGGTTTATGTGGTCTCTTTACTCTATAACCAAGCTTAGATTGATGAACATAAAGAGTTTCTCCCAGAATGCCCTATGATATTAGTCAGACAACAGCTGATCCAAATGCATTTGCTGGGTAAAATAGTACTGGGAGCAAATATAGGCAGTATTGAGAGTATCCAGTATCCATAGGTCATAACATCAGATGGATTTCTATCTTCTGTCTCTCATCTCCCAATATTGGGTTCCTTTGCATGCCAAATTTGAGGAAGAGTGAAAGTTCATGGAAGATGTCAAGGAGAGGTGCTGCTTCTCTGTAGCCTCTTGATTGTAGTCTCTGATCACAGCTGGTTACATATTCACTTCTAAGTCCCGGCTCAGTTTCTAGGCTGAGAAAGGTGTTTTATTGGGATGTAACCTCTCCTTACCATTTTTGACAAAAGCCAAGGAGTCATGGCCAAACTCCGGTGTCTTCTGTTTACTATTACCTCAACCCTCAAGGAAGCTACTGAATGAAGTCCTGCTGACCTGGGGGAATGAACTATGAATGCAAACACTTAAGGATCACCACTGTGAACCAAGTACTGAGCTGTTAGCTTGGCTTGTATCTTAAGCTGTTGATGTGGGTATACTGAGCCTGATTCATGATCAGGAATATGAGGTCCAGAGTTTTGTCACGTATCCATGATCACTCATAGTAAGCCAAAACCAGAGATTTTTTGAACTTGGGTTTGAGCTTGAAAGACAAAGGTTTTAGTTTACTGTGCTGGGAAATTTGCAATAAGTGAAGAAGATGACTGGCTGAAGGCAGTGGAAATTCTCCACTGTTTGAGCATAATCTTGAAGTTAATCTGATTTTTGCCTTTCATTGTTCCCCTCCTGAGCTGTCTTCCAGTGTGAGTTGTGTATAAGTGAAGACCATGCAAAACAATTCTTGTCTTTAGAAATGCAAATTAGTTCTGTCCAGTCCAGGCTTAATTGACTCTCCCCTTCCACTCCCTCAGCAAAAACAAAACCAAAAATACCAGTTTTGTATCCATCTATAAACTCATGTTAGAATCTTTGATTTCCCATTTGAGCAGGTTACAGCATCTTTTCCAATTCTTTTGCTAACAGATGTTCATTTTATGCTTTGCATTCATTTAAATATCTGAGTCGAGATTTTACTTTGCCTCTTTTTTTTTTCTTTTAAGAAAGTTGCCTTTCAACATCCATGTAGTCAAAAAAAAAAAAAAAAAAAAATCCGCCTAGCTACCAGCTTGGCCAGGCCAGTCTCTGTGTAGTCACAAATAGAAATGTAGACTTATACAACTGGGATATTGGGATGAGAAGATCTTTGCCTCCATCATCCAAGCTTGGTTATTGATTAAAGGGACCACATACCCCTGCTATTTATAAACCTAGGGCTCCAAAGAGGATGTTTGTTTTTCCTGCTTTTAATTATTGAACATGAGATGCCAGTGTTGTTTTGCCAACAGCAGCACAATAGGTCCCTAATGAAACTCACTGAGCTACTGATAATTAAACCAGCGAGCGGAAGTAACCAGAGCTGTGAGATATCAATTAACATTATTCAATAGTCACTCTTATTGTTTTGATTGTTTTAAAGAAAGCTGATTTTGATGTTATTTCTTCAAATGCATCACATAGAATGTCCACCTCTAAGGAAACTACTGTGAAGTTTGAATTCCAAAGTTGCCTAATTCCTGGTTTATATCACTGCTTTGCTAATAACTTCTAGATGACTCTGGGTACCTGAGTGTATTTTCCTGAGACTGAATCCTTAAATGTGTAAAGAGAAAGATTTAGGAGGATTATTCTGAGGCTAAAACAGGATCCAGAGACTAGTAATACATTCAAGAACTAAACTTGGACTTGGCATCAGGTTCAACACATATTCATTTTGTTCTGTCTCATTTCCTTCTTTGCCTTCATCTCCTGCCACCTTATAGTTGCAGATCCATCATCTTCTTAAACATACCTGTAATATCTCAAATAGTATGTCTATAGCTTCATCTTTGCATTACAACCTGGACTTTGAATCATAGCACTTCCAAAATGTCAGATCTAGACATCATGGCATGGGACCAGATTGTAATAGGGGGTTGGGCCAGTGGTAGTCAAGTCAGAAGAGAGGTCAAGACTATGTGGTTTGTTTCTGTAAGCTAAAGAAATTTAATTAGTTTCTCTTCTCAACTGATTCCCATAAGTTCATGACAGATAGTGTTTAGGATCTCTGAAGTAATGGGATTTATGATTTGGATATGCTTCTGGCTTCATAGCCACAAGCCATAGTTGGTCTCTTGGTTTCTATGTCCCCATTGCAGGAAATTGGCTTAGTCACAGCAGAGAGTTATTACAGCCCTTATCAAGTTGATGTAGAAACAGCAGAAGGGCCTTGATCCCTAAAAGTGATCCTGATAGCTCAGGATTTTCAAGTACTTAATTACTAAGAATTTTTGATGCATTCTTCTCATTTAGTATTGATCTAGGATACTCTCCTGTTACTTTCCCATGTGTCTACTTTTGACCACTCCCAGTTTTGGGTCTATCATCCAGCCTTACATCTCAGATCCAATTTCTTTTTAATTCTAAATCCCTTGCCTGCTTCATTAAAACATCATGAAGTCAACAGACTGAGATGCCAAGTACTGCTAGGAGATCAGCCTTCAGCTTCCAATTCAAACACCCACAATACATACATACTGTATGAGTCTAAAGAACCAGTGCTTTTATGAGTCACCATAAGCAGGAATTGGGGCTTTAAGTGGGTGTTGTTAAAACATTTGTGTATTATTAGCTTAATAATGAGGGACCAATTAAAAATCAATGTGAAGATATCTCAAATAGAGCAAAAGTATTTTAATTTTAGGATCATAGATTTGGTCCTGTAATAAGATACATGATATCTCTCTCTCTTTTTTTCCCTGGTGGTTCTAGTTTAGCACATCATAACAGTGCTAAAATAGTATTTAAAATGTTGACTCCACAAGTTGTAACAAACCACATTTATCAGCAATAATCCATACCTACACCCTTTCTGTTGTATGTGGAAGGGAAGATGTAGAATTTTGATTGCTTTTGTGATAAATTGTTGTGTGACACTATTCCTGGGTAGATATGAATGAATTTCTACTCACTCCAGATAGGGAACTGCTACAGACCAAAGTACTGATACTATCAAAGTCCAATTTGGTGAAACAATGAATTTATGGAGACTACTTACAGGAATATGGGTAAGGGATTACTTACAGAAGCATAAATAACTCAAAATAGATGCATCCAATAGCCTATCCCAGCAAGGGTGACAGTTTAAGAATACTAGACACCTGGAGCATAATGTATAATCTGCAGGTAATTTGATAGGTTGGATGGTATCCTTTTAAGGAAGTTCAGTTGGCTTGAGTATCATCCAGGCAGATTAGTTTTCTCTGTTTCTTCCAGGTAGCTTGGCTTGTGTCTTAGCTTCTTTTCTATTGCTGTAAAGAGACATCATGACTAAAGCAACTTATAAAAGAAAACATTTAATTGATGCTTGCTTACAGTTTCAAGGGTAAGACCATGAAAATCATGATGGGAAGCATGACAGCAGGCAGGCATCACTCTGGAGCAGTAGCCGAAAGCTTACATTGTGTCAGCAAGTTGGAGGCAGAGATAGCTAGCTAGCTAGCTAGAGACATAGGTAGATAGATAAATAGATGGTAGATAGATAGATAGATAGATAGATAGATAGATAGATAGAGATAGAGACAGAAAGAGAGACAGAGAGAGGCAGAAAAAGATACACACACACACAGAGGGGGTGGGTGGGATAACTGACAGTTTTATTTATTTATTTAATTTTTTATTGGATATTTTATTTACATTTCAGATGCCCGCCCCTTTTCCCATTTCCCCTCCCTAGAAAACCCCTATCCCGTGCCCCCTTTTCCTTTTTGCTTTTACACATTTTTTTTAAAAAAAATCTTAATCAAAGGCTTTATAAGTATGGTAATGCTCAATCAGAAGTGTAACCCAATACCCTACCTAGATATATAAACTATCTTTGACTGGTGGAGACAACTGACAGTTTTAAAATCTCAAATCTTGAACCTAGTGTCGAATCTCTTCCAAGGTCATACCTCCTTGGAAGAGTTCATACCTCCTTCCCAAACAGTTCCAGCAACGGTGAATGAAGCATTCAAATACCTAGGGAAGCCATTCTCCTTCAAACACAACAGCTGGTTTGGGCTTTATCTTAGTATTTCATCTTGTTGGAGAGTGTACCTCAGCAGTTTGTACTACTATGTATATGCTTGCTTATAGAGAGACCTGTGAATAGAGTCATTTTCAGGGACTTCCTGAAGATTTTTATTTGTTTACTTGCTAAGCTTAAAGAGCATCCTTGTAGGACGGAATATTTCACCTCCATGTAGGATAGTCAATGTCTTTAGAACCTTTATCCAAGATGAAGATTATATCTTAGAAGAAACTGTTATACCGCAAAAATCCTCAGAGTGTTGTGGTGGGAGAGAAGAGAAGACACTGATATTTTCTGTTTAAGCGGGGAACGGACTGGCTTGAGGACCTTGGTTTTAGACATGGTATAAGGAATCTGAGGCTTACTAGGTAAAGACATTCAGGTCTTTATCATATGAAGTTAGTGGAATGGTGCACAGGCAGGCAGGCTATACTGAGGAGAGGAGCCAGTGGCGTTGAGGAGGAGACCATGAGAAAGATAGCCCTGGTCAGTATTAACACTAGATTAACACATCTAAGCTAGTGTGACGGTTAAGTTCATTGTCAGCTTGACTGGTGTCTTGGAGGTGTTTCTAGAGAGACAACTTAAGTGAAAAGTAGGGGGTACCATCTCATGTTTTGGGGTCCTCAACCGAATAAAAGGGACAAAGCAAAGCCGAGCATCCACATTCGTGTCTCTGCTCTCTCACTATGACACAACCTGATCAGGTTCTTCCCCTTCCTCTCTTCCTGTCCTCCCACCGTGATAGACCTTAAACTGTGAGCCATATAAGTCTATCCTTTCAAACATCTTTTAAAACATGATTCTTTTT
>JANHMN010000003.1:103501884-103568361 GCA_030674055.1 Rhabdomys pumilio
TAGATAGATAGATAGATAGATAGATAGATAGATAGATAGATAGATAGATAGATGAACAGACAGACAGATGGGTAGATAGAGAAGAAATCCTTCTAGACAACAAATAAAAGACCACATAGAAAGAAAAGCCTCTAAGGTCTGTTATGCCATAGTAACAATAACCAGCAAAATGAAGGTACATCAAATGCTCATTTAAGCAGCTTTCTGAATCTTTCTTACATAAACCATTTCCATAATACACAAGTTTCAATTTTTAGCTAAGTAGCTTTACAATGCAACAAATGATACTTTCACATAATCAGAAAAGAGGATTCTTTTAATATATAACTTTCCAGATGCATTATCATCATCCTATTTGCTGTTAATTCAACAGCAATGTGTGTGTGTGTATGTGTGTGTGTGTGTGTGTGTTTGTGTGGCAATTCACTACGAATTTTTACCAAACAGGATTTTTTCTTCTTATGTTTGTAGTTCATTGGTGCTAAGATTTTCTGTTGTTTGTAGTTGATGGTCTTTAAAAGCAGGTAGACTTGATGCAGAGAGATCTGTGCATAAGCAGAGAGCAGGAAGAGGGCAAGAGTGAGCGCTGTGTGTGGCCTGTTGGGTTGAGGGAAATGAGGGTGTAGATGGAGTCAGTCACTATTTCTCGGAGGGACAGGGACCATCTTAATCCAGCAACTCCGCTCAGTGGTGATCACGACAGCTTTGACACATGGTGTCCGGCTGGCTGGAGTCTTGGTTGGAGGTCTGGGGAGCTCTTTTCAACATGACACATCACATTTTTGTCACAGCTACCACATTGGTACTCCAGGCTCTCATCTGTCACCACTTCCTCTTTTCTCTTCCATCCATGCTTTCATTTACCTGTGCTTCAAAGGAGAAGCACACTTCCTGTAAGAACAGACACAAATAGTGCCCTATTTTCAAATCCTAAATTATTTACGAAATATTTTAATGTCTAAAAAAATATTAAAAGAAAAGTCTGTATCTAGAAACTAGAACATAGCATCAATGGTTCTGAGAAACACTAGTTCTGTGGACTGTGGCTGTGGTGGCCTGAAGGGGGAACATCAAAGACTGTTTCCCCATGTCTGTAGAGAGCCGCAGCGAGTGGTGACAGCATTCGCCATTACAAGATGGCGCTGGCATCCGGCACTCCCATGGGTAAATAAGTAAATTGCGCATGTGCAAGTGGTGAAAGTGCGCCAAGTCACTGCCCAGCCCGGGCGTCATACGGGGTTATGAGCAAGCAGCCAATCAGATATGTCCACGCCACCCTAGGGTGTATATAAAGCAGTGCCATCTTGGGGCTCTCTCTCTTCCTCCTTTCATCGCAATAAACGCTTGCTGCAGAAGGATCCTGGTGCCCGAGTGTGTTCTTGCTGGCAAGACAATTGCACGGGGCACACATGTCTCCTTTTGAGGCAGTGTCATGATCACAGAAGGAGAGCACTGAGAACACTTTGGTGCCTCTTCATTTAGAGTGTTTAGGAAGGAAGATTCACCTGCAATCACACATGGCTTCCACAGACAGGAAGCTGCTAAGTTTCAGGGTCTTTTCTGGTTCAAAGCCCAGAGTCAGAGGGTACTTGAATATCCACAGTCTGAAAAGCAACCACAGCAGACAGGTGGCTCTGTATAAATGTGCCCACATCCATCCTCCCTGGGGGCACACTGAGGCTGTGTTCTTATTGCATGAGTCAGGCTTTGTTGTTACTATAAGGAAATACTCAAGATACTTTCTAAAGAAACAAGGATTATTTTGGCTCATAGTTCTGCAGGTGCAAATTCTAAGGGCCTCGTCTGGAAACGGCCTTCTTGTTGGCAGAATCCTGAGGTGATGCAGGGAATCAAATTGCAAGGGATAGGGAGTATGGTGTGCATGGTTGTGTTTGTCTGATCTCTCTCCATCTCCATCTCTCTCTCCTTCCCTCTCCCTCTCCCTCTCCCTCTCCCTCTCCCTCTCCCTCTCCCTCTCCCTCTCCCTCTCCTTCCCTCCTTCCCTCTCCTCCCTCTCCCTCTTCCTCTCCCTTCCTCCTTCCCTCTCCTCCCTCTCCCTCTCCCTCTCCCTCTCCCTCTCCCTCTCCCTCTCCCTCTCCCACTCCTTCTCTCCCTCTCCCTCCCTCCTTCCCTCTCCTCCCTCTCCCTCTCCCTCTACCTCTCCCTCTACCTCTCTCTCTCTCCCCCCTTTCTCTCTCTCTTTCTCTGTCTCTCTCTGCTCATAAAAATCACCAAGACTCAATTATAAGGTCCTAGCCTGCTGATCTTATCCAACCCTAATCATATCCCAAAGGCCTAGTCTTCCAATCTTGTAGCTGCACAATTGGATTATATTTCTAGCATATTCAGATGGTGACACCTGCCCTAAGTCTCTCAGGCCCCTGCACCAAATCATGAAAAAAAACCCACTTCCATTTTGACCTAAGCAGGTATATGGTGAAACAATCAAAAGGATTATTTTCAACCTTCTATTTGATGGATATGTGGTCTTGAAATAGCATTCATCATTCAAAACTAGGAAGATAAATAAAGAGAGGGACTGACCACATGCGGTAAAACAAAGTATATGCTTGAAGCACTAGACAGAAGAGAAAAAGCAAAAACGGAAGCAAATGTTTCAGTCTGTGGTTTGGGTCCTTAATAAAATACAATATGATAAAGTACGAGAGGCTAATGCCACTGTCCACGAAGAGGAAAGCTGTGAAAGGAACTAGATAGGGCAACGAATACAGAGAGGACCATGGCAAAGAACAAAATAAACATCATAGAAAATTTAATGAGTGATTCAGAGGACAAACTGGAGTCTTCTCTGAAGTATGAAATATAAAGTAATAAATCACAAATTGATAGGTATGGATGGTCAAGGATAAAATCTGAAGAACAGATCTTTGGGTGTTCTAAGATAGAGACAAAAACTGTGTTCAGGGGAGAGGGGACTGAAAAGAAATACAACAAAAATTAAGTTTGAAAGTAATAAATGTATTTGCCTAATTTCACAATCAACAAAGTTGTCCTTCACTCCAGATACAACAGAATTCTCAGATGTTGATTTATCTGAGGTCTAGTCAATAGTCTTCTACCACTCTTTACCTGTCAGCCATCTAAAACAAAAGAAAACAAACAAACAAACAAAACCCTGTAAAATATCATTACATTCCTTAACTTGCCCTTAAAGCTCTTCATCAAAAGTAATTGTTTCAAATGATAAAGAAAAATTTTTCTTTTTAAGAGTCAATTTACAAAAACTGAAATAGCTAGCATGAAGTAAATTCTCTTACATATACAATCTACAGGTCTTTGAAAAATACAAGCAGTTGCTGGGCAGTGGTGGCACACACCTTTAATCCCAGCACTTGGGAGGCAGAGGCAGGCAGATTTCTGAGTTCGAGGCCAGTCTGGTCTACAGAGTGAGTTCCAGGACAGTCAGGGCTATACAGAGAAACCCTGTCTCAAAAAACAAAACAAAACAATGCTAGCAGTCACCTGATCACCCCCTCAGTGAAGATACAGAGCTCATTCATTACTCAGGTAGTTTCATCAGACACTGCAGTCAGCTTCTCTTTCTATTTCATCTCCTGGCAACCACTGATTTGATTTCTCTTAGTATGGTGTGTCTTTTCCAGGATGATATATAAATAGGTTGCTGCAGCAAACAGTTGTTAGTTCCTGGCCTCCTCTACTCTGAGTAATGCATTTAACTTTCTTGTTACAGGTCTGAAGAATTCTTTTTATTGATGAATACTATTACATTGTGTGGATATACCATAACCTCTATTTATTTCTCGAGAACATTTTTTTCCTCTAGTTTTGACTATTTAAAAAATTGGTATAAAATGTAGGTCTTTATATGAGCAAGTTTTATTTTTGGATTAAATAATGAGGGGGGATAGATCTCTTTTATTCTTTAAAATGCACCCCATGGAATAGAAAAATCACAAGATTTTGCGGCCCACTCTAAGTTACAATTAAATAATAAGCAAGAAGTCCTTTACCATGACTTTGGTTTTCTCTTCTTTCTTGTGTTCATCACACTTCACCCCAGGATTGTACTCTAATATTAATAGATCCTATACTTGGAAGACTTTAATTTATTTTCTTATCGTCTTTTTCTGAATAAAAAAGATGTACATACATATTAATTTGAAATTTCATTTTAAAATTACCTGTAAACATCTAGGTTTCATGTGCTCTTGTTCTCTTACCTATTTGTTGTAGTGGATTCCCCTCCCCCTAGTCTCACCTTCTTCTCCCTGGCTCCTTTGCCCCCTCCACCTCTTTTAATCCCCAATATTCCTCTGACACTTGGATTTATTGTCACCCTCCCAAACGCCCAAAGTGTTCAATGTGTCTCCTGTAATTGTGCAATCACCATCTCAATGGAGGTATCAGAGAAATGCAAATTAAAACCACATTGAGAGTCCATCTCACCTTGGTCCTAATGGCCACCATCAAGAAAGCAGACAATAGAAAATGCCCTCCGTGATGAGTGCCACAGCTCTAATGTAGGCCTGAATATTCAGATTCTCCAGTGGTTGACTGTTGATTTGGTCCATAGCTTCCAGGCTTAGAGTGTCAGAACATCTTTAGACAAGGCTACTGTTACAGCCTCTGGTTCTATAGTGTCTGAGACTCCCAAGGCCTAGCAGCATTCTATAGATTCTCTTCTTCAGCTCTTTACAATCTTTTCTCTTTGAAACACTAACCAGGCTTGACCCTGCTTAGCTTTTGGGATTAGATTATGATCAGATAGATACATTCAAGGTATGATCATAGACTCATCACAGCCTCCTTTCTCCAGCCTCATCTCTCCATCTTATCTTCTTCCCCTCGCCCCCACCATTCCATTTGTATTTTTCCTAACTGTATTCTATAATTTTTCAGATGCTTCTCCTTGTGCTGGCACCTGTCCTGGCCACTGCTCCAGGGTTATTAGTCACCAGCATTATTTGCTACTACTGTTGCTCTCTCAACTTCTGTCACTGCCATCTGCAAGGTTGTCCTGCACCACTGCCATGTACTACTGCTACTGCTTTCAAGGCTCTTGACAGCTTCTGCAGCTCTGAGGTTTCCACAGCTTGGCCACCACCACTCCACTGATGCTGCTTCTCTCTTCCTGCAAGCTCTGCCACCTCTACTAACGATGACTGTTAAAAGTAGGCAAGAAAAGACAACCCAAGATAAGGCTTCTATGGAGCGTAAGGTTGCAACACCAGGGAGGCAGCATGAGAGAGTTTCTCCTGGCAGGCTCACACAGCAAGCTGAATGGCTTACTTATAGAGCTGGAAAGGAAGTGGTTCCACCAATTACAGCAGACCTTCATGCATATAAAGGGTTGGGTTTACACACAATCACTCCGTTTTCTGCTTTGTGCTAGTTACAATAGTTTTTCTGTTACATCCCAGACAAGTACTACCTCTCTTTTCTGGGTGGAAGAGGCTGCAGATCATTTGTGGTTCATCAAGGTTTGAGCTGACATAAACTTAGCCACAGCTGTACTTCAGGGAAGAAGTTGTATTTTGTGTCTTGCAGCAAGCAGCTGCAATTGGAATATAGCTCCCTCAAGGCATATGCAGAGTTTGAAGTGACTTAAGGATAGTCTGACTTACTGTTTAACTGACAGTCTTCAACAGACAGGGAGCTCAGAAAGAGTCTAAGGGCTGGCAATTATAAAACCAAAGACTCCTATCACCAAAATCTGTGAGTAGTTACAGGAAAGTTAACACCAGAAGGAATGCTTTCAGCAAAGAACTATTGTTACTTCCAATGGTTATTTTAACCATGTTAAACGGCATTTTAACAATGTCTAACAGCACCCCGTGGTGAGGTGGATTCTCCTCATCTGACTCAGATCTTAAAAGTTCTGATTAGGATGAGTAGGTCAAAACCCCCTACTTTCCTATTACAGTAATAAAAGAGAATCATGGGGTAGGGAGATGGCTCAGTGAATAGATTACTTGCCACTTAAGTTTGAGAACCTGAGTTAGAATTTCCTGCATGCATGTAAAAGGTGGGTGTGTTAGCAAGTGGTGAGATGGGAGGCAGAGACAGGAGAATCTCTGGGAACTTAGGCAAGCAACCCTGGGTTGTTTTGTGAACAGGGGACTCTGCCTAAAACAAGGTGGGAGACAAAGACTGACACTAGAAGTTGTCTTCTCACAACCACACATATGCTGTGACATTTTTGTGCATACACACACATACACACACCACTTAAATAACAACAGCTGAGCAACTGAGGACTAACAAAATCCTCAGGGGAGACTTGAAAAGCATTCAGAACAAAACCCATCTGTCTTAGTTTGCATTCTACTGCTGTGATAAAGACCATGACCTCGGAGAGGAAAGAGTTTATTTCATTTCACATCTTAAAATTTATCATGCTGGGAAGTCAAGGTAGGAACTGAACCAGAGGCCATGGAAGAAGGAAGAAACATTGCTTACTGGATTGCTTTCTCAGCTAGCTTTCTTATATGACACGTATGTACCTTCCTAGGAATTGCACTGCCCACAGTGAGCAAAGCCTGTTTACACCACTACTAATCAATAAAATCCCCCCCACAGACTTGGTTAAAAATCAGTCTGATGTAGGCAGTTCATCATTTTAGATTCTCTTCCTAGATATGTCTATGTTTATGTCAAGTTGACAAAAACCAACCAGCACAACATTGAAAGCAAATAAATGACAGTTTGAATATTAATACTGTAAAAATAGAGACTATTTTCAAAACATGGAGAAAATTATCCATCAATATAGAATTCTAGACACATCTAAACTGCTATTCAAAATGAGGATACTATGTAAGAGGGAATTAAAGCAGATTTTTTCATAACCATTAACACTCTTAATGTAGACTTTAATGAAGATCAGTAAGATAGACTTAGTGGATAAAGGTGCCTGAAGCCAAGACCCATGACCTGGGTTTGATTCCTGGGACCCACTTGACAGAAAGAAAGAACTGATTTTCTCAAGTATTTTCTGACCTCCACATGAGTCTCATGCTACAATACTCCCCAGATTATTATATTATTATTATAAAGAACTAATAAAGAATGAACTCTAGGAAGAGGGAAATGTAGCTCAAAAGAAGTATACGGTCAAAATGATTTCTTTTACTGAAAAAAATAGAAATTTATATAAAAAAAGAGAGGTGAGGTGCAGGCTGGGGGTCAGTCCACAGTCATCCCAGCCAGGGTGCCTTATAGCTAAACTGGTGTCAAAGTTTTGACATCTCCAGTTATCTCTCTGTTATGTCAAGTTTTAGGAAACTTCACTAATTTTCTTAAGCCATGATGTCTTTAACTTTATATCAGGAATGCATGCATCATTTCTATATTTATGTAATATTCAAACATATAATTTATTTATGTCACTTTTGGCATCTTGAAATACTGACATGAGCAGATCTTGATCTCAGTCTTCCAATATAAAATTAAATTCTATGTCACTTAGAAAAGTCATTTCAGAACTTATTTGGAAAACTAAAACACATATGTTATAAAAGCCACACTACATGTCTGTTTTCTGTGTTATCCCTCCGATGTAGCCTTGGGCCACCAGATGACCAGCTTTTCACCTTCTTTCTGAGAAGATGGATGGGCCTTTGTGTTACGGAGCCTCTGGCTGATCTGGCCACATGACAGGAGGAAAGCAATATTTTGGCTCTTTTAAACACCACTTTTCTTATGAGGTGAGTATTTTTTTTTTAACTATAGATGTACTGAATATCTTTCACAGAGATTATATAACACACCCAAGGTCATAACCAATAACTATAAACCATAAAATTTGAATGCCCATGCTGTAATTACTGAGTAAGTGAGGGGACCTTTCAGCTTAGGATGAGAGTCCTCACACATGACTTACCTTGTGACTTGTAACCCTATTTGATATCCATTTTACCAATACAGTTTTTCATTTGATTAAGTCTTATACAGGACAAGATTTATAAAAAAAAATCACATTTGTTTCCTCTGTCTCCAGTTTGCTAACCCAAGCATCCTTCTTTATATTACTAAAGCAGTTCCCCAGTCTTCCTGAACAACACTGGCGTTTCCTACCTCAGAATCATCTCCAGATAGAAAGTCAAGTTGGAATCTCTGGCAGAGAAGCTCAGAAACAGAGATCACTGTTGATTTCATAATACTGATAGACCCGTCACGTTTTCTTTGTATTTTACTAATTTCTCTGGATGTCCCCTGTGCTACATACTTTTTGTTGTTGTTGTTGTTGTTGTTGTTTTGTCAATGTGACACAATTCAATGTTATCTAAGAAGAAGAGACGTCAATTGAGAAAATGCCTCCATCAGATTGGCCTGTGGGCAAGTCTAGAGAAACATTTCCTTGATGAATGATTGATGTAGAAGGGTCCAGATAAATGTAGCTGTTGTCACCCTGGGCAAGTTGTTCTGGCTTGTATAAGGAGGCAAGTTGATGAGCAAGCAGTGGGGAGCAAGCCAGTGAGCAGTATTCCTTCATGGCCTCCACTTCAGCTCCTGCCTCCAGGTTCCTGCTTTGAGTTCCTGCCCTGAGGATTTGGGGTTTACTGCAAACACCAGAAGCAGAAGAGGGAAGTGAGCAAATCTGTCACTCAGACCCTTTAGGAAGAATCAACTCAGCTGCCATCTTGGAGCTTTGGAGTGCCATAAGTGAAAGGCAGTCACTGGACTGCAGGGTTTTTTTCACAGCCAGCTTCAGAAGCTAAAACACATGCACAGTGTGAGCTGACCCTGCCTTCCCTTTACCAGTTCATTCTCAGATCTTCCCTAAAACCTAGAAGTCTGTGGAAATTCTGCAGCAACACCCCCTCCCCTCGAGTCCCTGTGCACCAGAAAGCTTTATAATCCTATTTGAAATCTTTCTGTTCTGGGATTGGTGTGGTAGTAGTACATGCTTATAATTGCAGTTTCTGAGGCAGGAGAATTGTAATGAGTTCAAACTCAACCTTGGCTATATAGGAAAACTTTGTCTTAAAACAGATACAAACCAACACAAACTCACAAGTTTTCTGGTTCACCAGCCCTCAGCCTTAGGCTACTTCTAAGCCCATCTCAGTAGCAGGACCAGGTAGCCCCACCAGCCTATCACTTCACCACCATGCAAGTCAAATTTAGCCTGTATTTCTATAAAGTGGGGCAGTTACTTGGGCAGCCACGTGTCTACAACAGGCCTGAGAATCCCAGAGTTAATCAGCCCTCTGTAGACCCCAGCCTGGCTGCTCCTCAGGCCTGGCAAGCACCCCAAAGGCGTGATTATCTGATGGTTCTAACACAACCAGCACCAGGGCCTTTTGCTTAATTAATCACAGAAATGTTCCTGCCTAACTTCAGACAACAAAATAATGAGCAGGCCTGTGAGTGGTTCAAAGACTACAGAAAAACAAGCTTTCCCTTAGGAAAGGCCCCACTGGGACAGGGAGGTCAGAAAAGCCACTGTGCTCCACCAATGCTACTGTATGCATTTGGCTGTAGCCCCCCTTACTAGTCATACAGTGATATTGTAAATGCGTGGCTATAAACACATAGACCATTTGTGGTTTAGGACTAGGAAAGATGAAGATGCCAACGGCTGTCAGAGACTACTCAGGTTAACCTGCTATTTGATCGATGAAGACGATGAAGATGATGAAACACATGATAGTTTTACGATGTGCCAGAGCCATGATGTTGAAGCATGGCATTGCTGTCCTAGGGCCTGGAATCTGTAAAAGTGAAAACAGAAACCATTGAAAGTAGAGGCTGATTGCAATCATAGAGAAAAAGGAAAACAAGTAGAATCAGGAGGAAAGAGACGATATCTGAGCTTATAAGATTTGGTAGAGATATCAGCCTAGGACAGAGAATATGTGGGGGAGTGTAGGTTAACTGAGAGCTTGGACAATAGTCTGAAGGTAGAAGGCAAATTGTGTATCTTGACAATTTATGAGATCCAGGGTAATATGAGTAAAATTAGATAGGGAATCTATTTTTTTAAGGAGATTGAGATAGCTCAAAGGTTAGGGAAGGTACCAGAAAGGTCTGGACAAGTATTATTGGAAGAAATGCTGAGATTGTGGAGAAGTGAGGTGTCTTTGTTGCTTTGTTTTACCTACGACAAAACACTATGACCAGGGAAACATATAAAAGAAAGTATTTAATCGGGTTATGGTTTTAGAGGGCTAGAGTCCATGAGGGTGATGCAAAGGCAGAGCTGAGAGCTGACATGTTGGTGAACAACCACCAAGCCAAGAGAGAGCACTAGGGTTTGGATGAGGCTTTTTTTTCCAGTATCAATATTTTTTATTGGTTATTTTGTTTACATTTCAGATGTGATTCTCCTTCCAATTTCCCCCACCCACCTAGGAACCCCCTATCCTATCCTTCCTCCTGCTGCTTCTATGAGAATGTACCCCTACCCACCAGCCTACTCCCACCTCCCCACCCATGAATTCCCCCACACTTGGGCATCCAGCCTTCACTGGACCAAGAACTTCTAATCCCACCTACGCCCAACAATGCCATTCTCCACTACACATGGAGTAGTAAGCTGGAGCCATGGGTCTCTCCCTATGTGCTCCCAGGCTGGTGGTTGAGACCCTGGGAGCTCTGGTTGGTTGGTATTGTGGCTCTCCCCATGGAAGCGAAAACTTTTTTAGCTCCTTCAGTCTTCTCTCTCACTCCTCCATTGGGAACCCCACGATCACTTCAATGGTTAGTTGTGATCATCTGCCTCTGTATATTTCAGGCTCTGGTAGATCTCTAAGGAGACAGCTATATCAGGCTCCTGTCAGCATGCAGCTCCTGGTGTCCACATCAGTGTCTACATTTGGTGACTGCACATGGGATGGATACCCAGGTGGAATGGTCTCCAGATGACCCCTCCTTCAGTTTCTGTCCCACACTTTGTCTCCATATTTGCTCCCATGAGTATTTTGTTACTCCTTCTGAGAAGGACAAAAGCACCCACACTTTGGTCTTCCTTCTTCATGAGCTTCATGTGGTCTGTGAGTTGTATTTTTGATATTGCGAGCTTTTGGGTTAATATACAATTATCAGTGAGTGCATACCATGTGTGTTCTTTTGTGATTGGGTTACCTCACTCAAGATGATATTTTCTAATTCCATCCATTTGCCTAAGAATTTTTCGAATTCATTGTTTTTAATAGCTGAGTAGTACTCCATTGTGTAAATGTACCACATTTTCTGTATCCATTCCTCTGTTGAAGGACATCTGGGTTTTTTCCAGCTTCTGGCTATTATAAATAAGGCTGCTATTAACATAGTGGAGCATATGTCCTTGTTATATGTTAGAGCATCTTCTGGGTATATGCCCAGGAGTGGTATAGCTGGGTCCTCAGACAACGCTGTGTTCAATTTTCTGAGGAACTGCCAGACTGATTTCCAGAGTGGTTGTACCAGCTTGCAATTCCACCTACAATGGAGGAGTGTTCCTCTTTCTCCACATCCTTGCCAGCATCTGCTATCACCTGAGTTTTTGATCTTAGCCATTCTGACTAGTGTGAGGTGGAATCTCAGGGTTGTTTTGATTTGCATTTCCCTGATGATTAAGGATATTGAACATTTCTTTAGGTGCTTCTCAGCCATTTGAGTTTCTTCAGTTGAGAATTCTTTGGTTAGCTCTGCACCCCATTTTTAATAGAGTTATTTGGTTGTCTGGAGTCTAATTTCTTGAGTTCTTTGTATACTTTGGATATTAGCCCTCTATCAGATGTAGGATTGGTAAAGACGTTTTCTCAATCTGTTGGTTGCTGCTTTGTCCTATTGACAGTGTCCTTTGCCTTACAGAAGCTTTGCAATTTTATGATGTCCCATTTGTCAATTCTTGATCTTAGAGCATAAACCATTGGTGTTCTGTTCAGGAACTTTCCCCCTGTGCCTAGGTATTCAAGAGTCTTCCCCACCTTCTCTTCTATTAGTTTTAGTGTATCTGGTTTTATGTGAAGGTCCTTTATCCATTTGGACTTGAGCTTTGTACAAGAAGATAAGAATGGATTGATTTGCATTCTTCTACATCCTGACCTCCAGTTGAACTATCGCCATTTGTTGAAAATGTTGTCCTTCTTCCACTGGATGGTTTAGCTCCTTTGTCAAAGATCAAGTGACCATAGGTGTGTGGGTTCATTTCTGGGTCTTCAATTCTATTCCATTGATCTTCTTGCCTGTCTCTGTACCAATACCATGCAGTTTTTTCACCATTGCTCTGTAGTACAGCTTTAGGTCAGGGACGGTGATTCCCCCAAAAGTTCTTTTATTGTTGAAAATAGTTCTTGCTATCCTGGGTCTTTTGTTATTTCAAATGAATTTGCAAATTGCTCTTTCTATCCCTGTGAAAAATTGAGTTGGAATTTTGATGCGGATTGCATTGAATCTGTAGATTGCTTTTGGCAAGATAGCCATTTTTACTATATTAATCCTGCCAATCCATGAACATGGGAGATCTTTCCATCTTCTGAGATCTTCTTCGATTTCTTTCTTCAGAGACTTGAAATTCTTGTCATACAGACCTTTCACTTGCTTGGTTATATTCACACCAAGATATTTTTTTATTATTTATGATTATTGTAAAGGGTGTCATTTCCCTTGTTTTGTTCTCTGCCTGTTTATCCTTAGAGTAGAGAAAGGCTACTGATTTGTTTGAGTTGATTTTATATCCAGCCACTTTGCTGAAGTTGTTTATCAGGTTTAGGAGTTCTCTGGTGGAAGTTTTAGGATCACTTAAGTATACTACCATATCATCTGCAACTAGTGAAATTTGAACTTCTTCCTTTCCTATTTGTATCCCTTTGACTTCCTTTTGTTGTCTTATTGCTCTGGCTAGGACTTCCAGTACTATATTGAATAGGTAGGGAGAGAGTGGGCAGTCTTGTCTAGTCTTTGATTTTTGTTGGATTGCTTCAAGTTTCTATTTAGTTTGATGTTGGCTACTGGCTTGCTGTATATTGCTTTTATTATGTTTAGGTATTGGCCTTGAATTTCTTATCTTTCCAAGACTTTTACCATGAAGGGATGTTAATTTTGTCAAATGATTTTTCAGCATCTAGTAAGATGAACATGTGGTTTTTCTTTGAGTTTGTTTATATAGTGGATTACATTGATGGATTTCCAAATATTGAACCATCCCTGCATTCCTGGGACAAAGTCTACTTGATCATAATGAATGATTGTTTTAATATGTTCTTGGATTCGGTTTGCAAGAATTTTATTGAGTATTTTTGCATAGATATTCATAAAAAGGTTGGTCTGAAGTCTTCTTTTATGTTCTGTCTTTGTGTGGTTTAGGTATGAGTGTAATTGTGGCTTCATAGAACGAATTGGGTAGTGTTCTTTCCGTTTATATTTTGTGGAATAGTTTGAAGAGAATTGGTACTAGGTCTTCTTGGAAGGTCTGATAGAATTCTGCACTAAAACCATCTTTTCCTGGACTTTTTTTGGTGGGGAGACTGTTAATGACTGCTGCTATTTTTTTAGGGTTAAGAGACTGTTTAGATGGTTTATCTGTTCCTGATTTAACTTTGGTACCTGGTATTTGTCTAGAAAATTGTTCATTTCAGCCGGATTTTCCAGTTTTGTTGAATGTAGGCTTTTGTAGTAGGATCTGATGATTTTTTGAATTTCCTCAGTTTCTCTTGTTATGTCTCCCTTTTCAGTTCTGATTTTATTAATTTGGATAATAACTAGCCTCTTGTTAGTCTGGCTAAGGATTTATCTATCTTGTTGATTTTTTCAAAGAACCAGCTCCTGGTTTTGTTGATATTTTGTATAGTTTTTTGTTTGTTTGTTTGTTTGTTTGTACTTGGTTGATTTCAGCCCAGAGTTTGATTATTTCCTGCCATCTACTCCTCTTGGGTATATTTGCTTCTTTTTGTTCTAAAGCTTTCAGGTGTGCTGTCAACTTATTAGTGTATGTTCTCTCCAGTTTCTTTTTGTTGGCACTTAGAGCTATGAGTTTTCCTCTTAGTTCTGCTTTCATGGTGTCCCACAAGTTTTGGTATGATGTGTCCTCATTTTCATTACATTCTAAAAAGTCTTTAATTTCTTTATTTCTTCCTTGACCAAGTCATCATTGAGTAGAGTGTTGTTCAGTTTCCACGTGTATGTGGGCTTTCCATTGTTTTTGTTATTATTGAAGACCAGCCTTAGTTGGTGGTGATCTGATAGGATGCAAGGGATTATTTCAATCTTTTTGTATCTGTTGAGGCCTGTTTTGTAACCAATTATATGGTCTGTTTTGGAGAAGGTACCATGAGGTGCTGAGAAGGTATATTCTTTTGTTTTAGGATAAAATATTCTGTAGATATCTGTTAAACCCATTTGGTTCATAACTTCTGTTAATTTCAATGTGTCTCTGTTTAGTTTCTGTTTCCATGATCTGTCCATTGCTGAGAGTGGGGTGTTGAAATCCCCCACTATTATTGTGTGAGGTACAATGTGTGCCTTGAGCTTTAGTGAAGTTTCTTTTATGTATGTGGGTGCCCTCGCATTTGGAGCATAGATTTTCAGAATTGAGAGTTCATCTTAGTAGATTTTTTTCTTTGCTAAGTATAAAGTATCCTCCCTTATATTTTTTGATTACTTTTGGTTGAAAGTCGATTTTGTTTGATATTAGAATGGCTACTTCAGCTTGTTTCTTGGGACCATTTGCTTGAATAATTGTTTCCCATCCTTTTACTCTGAGGTAGTGTTTGTCTTTGTCACTGAGGTGCATTTCCTGTATGCAGCAAAATTCTGGGTCCTGTTTATGTATCCAGTCTGATAGTCTATGCCTTTTTATTGGGGAATTGAGTCCTTTGATGTTAAGGATATTAAGGAAAAGTGATTGTTGCTTCATGTTATTTTTGTTATTAGAGGTAGAATTATGTTTGTGTAAGTATCTTCTTTTGAGGTTGTTGGAAAATACTTTCTTGCTTTTTCTAGGTTGTAGTTTCCCTCATTGTGTTGGAGTTTTCTATCAATTATCCTTTGAAGTGCTGGATTTGTGGGAAGATATTGTGTAAATTTGGTTTTTTCATGGTATATCTTGATTTCTCCATCTATAGTGATTGACAGTTTTGCTGGGTATAGTAGTCTGAGCTGGCATTTCTGTTCTCTTAGGGTCTGTATAATATCAGTCCAGGATCTTCTGGCTTTTATAGTCTCTGGTGAAAAGTATGATATAATTATTTTTTTATTGGATATTTTATTTACATTTCCGATGCCATCCCCTTTCCCCAATTCCCCTCCCTAGAAAACCCCTATCCCATACCCCCTTTTCTTTTTTGCTTTTATACAATTTTTTAAAAATGTTAATCAAAGAATTTATAAGTTTGGTAATGCTCAATCAGAAGTGTAACCCAATACCCAACCTAGATATATCAACTATCTTTGGCTGGTGGAGACATGTGAACATCTGCCTCCATGTTCCCCTCTCTCTTTCTCTCTCTCATCACCTAGTTTCTCCTCTCCTTCTTCTCCTCCTCTCCTTACTCCTTGTCTTCCTCTCACCTTAGCTCCTCCTACATATCACCCTTCCTGTTAAAATAAAACCTTTCTCTCAAAACACAATTAGAGTATAGTTATACCAACTTGTACCAGTGAGGTACAAGATAGTCCTAATATCCAGTCCATCATTTTGTTGACTAACCAGAACCTCTGTCATCTCTCCTAACTAAAACCTGGCTTTTTTCTTGGCTTTAGAATGAATGTCAGCTGAAAACCATCCACTCAAATCTTTTCTCTCAAAGTAAATAGCCAGGATTGGCTATGAGACTATAAGTTTTCAACCCCGTTAGAAATACAGAATGACTGAGTTAACTGGCAGTCCTTCTTTAATTTTCTTAACTAATTTGAGATGGTTAGCCTGTGAGTTAAGGGCCTATTCACGGCTTGGAATTTATTGCTAGGGTGTTTTCCATATTTTATTTAGAAATAGCTGAGAGGAGTTAACAGACAACAGTCCAGATTACCTTACATGGATAGTTGGTTTTCAAAACATCAGAAGTCCACAGAATTGACATTACAAACATTCCTGTATTAATGTTCATTTTGATTAGAGACCTGTCTGCTCCTGACAGCTTCCTGTCTTGGATTCTAAGAAGAAATTGAGCATCTTTGGAGTTATTACAGTTGTGGTGAGACAGCCACTAGGCAAGAATTGCCTCTTTTCATCTACAGACAAATTACTGTCCAGAAAAGGACACACTCTCAGGATAGTCGACTGATTATATCTGCCTAAACAGAGTAATCAGCCCTTAATAATTCTGCATCACAAAGGTCTGTCAGATGATCCTGGGCCAGAAGGCTGAAGATCAGATGCTCCAACATTTTGTAGTATAGGGACTGTCCAGGTGTTCAGTGGTCTCTCTAAATTGGCTAAGATTTAGAAGCTATGCTTTGTATGATATAATTCTTATAGGTCTGCCTTTATATGTTACTTGACATTTTCCTTTATTGCTTTTAGTATTTTTTCTTTGTTTTGTGCATTTGATGTTTTGATTATTATGTAACAGGAGGAATTTCTTTTCCGGTCTATTCTATTTGCAGTTTTTTAGGCTTCTTGTATGTTCATGGGCATCTCTTTCTTTAGGTTAGGGAAGTTTTCCTCTATAATTTTGTTGAAGATATCTACTGGCCCTTTAAGTTGGGAATCTTCACTCTCATCTATACTTATTATACTTAGGTTTGGTCTTCTCATTGTGTCTTAGATTTTCTGGATGTTTTAGATTAGGAGCTTTTTGTATTTTGCGTTTTCTTTGACAGCTGTGTCAATGTTTTCCATGGTGTCTTCTGCACATGAGATTCTCTCTTCTATCTCTTAGATTCTATTGGTGATGCTTTCGAGTATGATTCCTGATCTTTTTCCTAGGTTTTCTATCTCCAGTGTAGTCTCTCTTTGAGATTTCTTTATTGTTTCTACTTCCATTTTTAGAACCTGGTTGGTTTTGTTCAATTCTTTCACCTGTTTTCTTGCAATTCTTTAAGGAATATTTGTGTTTCCTCTCTAAGGGCTTCTACCTATTTACCTGTGTTCTACTGTACTTCTTTAAGGAAATTATTTATGTCCTTCTTAAAGTCCTCTATCATCATCATGAGAAGTGATTTTAATTCTGAGTCCTGCTTTTCCGGTTTGATGTGGTGTCCAGGACTTGCTATGGTGGGAGCACTGGGTTCTGATGATGCCAAGTAACTGTGGTTTCTGTTTCTTATGTTCTTGCACTTGCCTTTCACCATCTGGCTAACTCTAGTGCTACCTGCACTCACTGTCTCTGTCTGGAGCCTGTCTTTCCAGTTATCTTGCTTGTGTCAGAAATCCTCAGAGTCCAGATGTCTCTGTAATCCTATGATCCTGAGCTCTTGGCTAGAAGAACTCCTGGGACTCAGGCTGCCTCTGAGATCCTGAAATTCTGCTGCTCTGAGTGCGGTGGTTCCTTCACTGCTCTGAGTGTAGTGGTTCCTCCAGGATGGTTAAGGATATGGTGTCTTCATGGGAGCAGACCAGCTAGGTGTCTGTCCCAGCCAAAAGGACCAAGCAGGAGGCAGAAGGGGAGCGGTATTCTGAAGGGGTGGAGTTTGGGTGGCTGATGGGTCCTGAGTGCCCCAGGCTCCTTGTTGTAGCTCCACTGCTCTGAGTACAGTGGCTCCTCTAGGATGACTCAGTATCTGGTGTCTTCAGGGGAGTAGACCAGTTGGGTGTCTGCCCTAGCCAAGAGGACTGGATAAGGCTTTTGAAACTGGAAAACAAATAAACAAAAAAACCTGACCCCCAGTGACCACACCTCCTCCAACAGACCACATCTCCCAATCCTTCCCACATAGTTCCACCAACTTTGGACAAAGCATTCAAATTATATGAACCCTTGGGAGCCATCCTCATTCAAGCCATCATAGGGAAAATGGTCCAGTTTGGGTTTTAATGAAGAGTGCCAACAAGGTATCAGTACCTCTGCTGAAATAGGTATGAACACATCAGGTCTCAGAGCTACTTTTGATAGGGCAAGGTTTGATAGGGAGAAATCCTAGAGAGATGAAGGGGCTGTAAAATTTATATCAAATGGTGGAGAAGACACATGAAGAGAGGACCCAGTAGGTGAGGCAGCTGAGGAGAGCCCTACAAGGATTTTGTTTAGGTGGGAGCAAAGACCACTAACCAGAACCACTGCACATTATTTTAGGACTTTAATACACATAACTTAATGGGAGCCTATGAGAGGCAGCAGAGATGCAGGATATCCTTGCTGAGTTCTACAGCAGCAACAGAGAGCTGCTTCTTACACTGTCTCACAGTGGTTCCCAAGGCAGGACACATAGACAATAGCATATGAGGGCTGAGCACAAACTAGCTGTTTGATGTATTGCAGTTTCTTCTTAATTGAGCTATTTTCTCCAGGAGAAGAGAGGAGGCTCAACACTCTCCCGAGGTGAGCAAAGCATGAGTCTACAAAGTGGAAGCTTAGCAGACTCTTGTAGGCCCCTTGCAAGCATGGGGACAGAGCTATGAGCGGCTAAGCTACAGAGGAGAGATTTCTGAGACCTGTGGAGCTGCTTGTAAGTTGTGCAGACAGCTCAAAAGATGCAGCTTCCTTCCTCGAGCTTTTACCTGTATTTGGATGGGTTTTTCAGTGCTTCAGCTACTTTTGGATCATCTCTGTTCCTGTAAGTTGTCCTTCAGCCACACTTCTGTAAGTAACCCCAATAAAACGCCATTTGTTCATAAAAGTGGACCTCGGTGCAGCTGTTACTTGGGTGTGTCATGGGATCCATTTTGTGGTGAGGAGATATGTGTGCCTGTGTGTTGCATCTCCTTAGTAAAAGTCTCTCACATAACACCATTTTCTATAATTCTCTTGAATGCTGCTTCTTAAACCTTTCATTTTGGAAGGCCTGGTTCATCCCCTGTGCTCCAGCAAGCAGGACTGGGAGAATGCTAAGGTTACATACTGAATGAACTTTTCTCCTTAGAGCCACCGCTTTAGCAGATATCTAGAGGTGCTGACATGAACAGGTGGGGGTGATAATCTGAAAGCCTTCTGGGGGTGCTATAAGAAGCAAAGGGGATAGCAATCACAAAGGTGGGTAGAACTGCAGACTTCAAACCAGGCAGGATGTTCTAGTTGAGGCTCTTGGTTTATGTCCTTCACATGTCCCCATTAGCTTGTACATGGAGCAAGCAGAACTGCTCCTTGGATGTTTCCCTCAGCTACATGAGATTTTTGGTTTCTGGGAGAAGGTGGATGCAAAAAAGTTTAACTACAGTGTCTAAACCACATGTTATAAGTTATAAAATGTTTAGAAGATGAATCTGATCCCCTTAGAAATGTGATATACAGCGAGATCTATGCTTTCTTAAGGAGGGAGCCAGAGGCAGATGGGGAGAGGCCTCCTTAGCTTTAGATAGCTTTGGGTGAAATAGATGTTTGCAGCATCTGAGTGACTGGTAGGTTAGTAGTGACTTCCCTGGGGGCACACAGTGACTTCCTTTGGGGCTCTTCAAGAAGCCCCCAAATATAGAGCACACAGCCTGAAGCCATGCTTGTGTTCTGGATGTGACATATAGATGAGAAGACGCAGGGAAGGGCCTGAGGATGCTGTTGTGTTGGTGGTCAGTGGGTACTGGTACCTCTGTATTTTGTCATTGACCTTGTAGAATAAAACACCTGGCTTCATCCCTTGTAACAGTATAAAAACCCTTTTTCATTTGAGCTCTGATCCTATTGCTTAGAAATGATGGGTGGAGATGTCATTTGGTGACTTCTGAGGTCCTTTCAGATTAGTAAGATTGTGGCGTTGTGTTTCAGATAAAACACATCTCTTACACAGCATCATTTTTTTTTTTTGCTCTTTCTTAAAATAATATTTTAAAAGTCTTTGTCCACAGACCTTGTTTTGTGTATCTATCATCCTTTGTTACTCTAAGACTTACAGCTATACTCTTATGATTTGGACCAAGCAGGTGGTAACGGCATTAGAGGCCAGGTCACCTCAACATTCTGTGCCGGTGATGCAAGAAACATTTAGAACTTCTCACTTTGACTCTAATGTTAAAATCACCTGAAAAAGAGACTAGCTATACTCACCCCTGGAACTCACCTCAGCCACGTAGACAGTGACTTCATTGCTAGACTGAGGAACATGGTTCTTAACTTTTTTGTGTAGACTTTTCCTATGACTAGAATAAGCAGCTAAGTTAAAGGTACAAACCAATGATGATCAGTGGTGGTTACATCTGTTATGCTTGTCTTCTGGATGAGTTTTGATTTACCCTCAGTGTATGAGTCCTGTCTGTCACTCACCTAGAAGGGAAGATCAGTGACCTTTTTGTACAGGAGTATCTGGGAAGAGATCTTCCATTTTTCATCAGACAAAATAGTAAAGCATTATTTGTTTATATGTAACCAGTATCTGGTTACATATTAATTTGTTTTGAGAAGATCAGCACTGGAATCTACCTCATACTCAACAACAACCCAAGCACCAGAACAAAAGAATTGATTTTAATTACTAACCAGAATATTGGAACATGAGTTATATCTTGATCTGGCCACAAGGACATTAATAGATAACTATTTTAACCTAGCTCTAGAAAACTTAGCTCTTAAAAGATTTTTATCTATCTAGAGGTGTTCTGATGAACAAAGGCACCTCATTGCTTCTTTGTGTGTGAATTCCTCCAAACCTGGTCAGGACTAATTCAGAAGAAGCTACTTGTTCTAAATACTTTACAGAGTAAGTTAGGGCCTACCCAACATGTAGTCAGGGAAATGGGGTCCTTGGCCATTTCTTATTTTACCCCCTTGAGAGTGTGCCTTCCTCCACTCTGAGATAAACTCTATGTGGCTGGAGATTGGCTCACTTGGTAAACTGCTTTCTCAGCACACGTGAAGCTCTGTGGTCAATCACTATCACCACATAAACTGGGTGTCATGGTACATACATATAATCCTAGCTCTGGAGAAGTGGAGGCAAGGGGATCAGAAGTTCAAGGTCAGCCTCAACTATATGGGATCCTGTGATGTTTTCCAAAAAATCTAGTCACCTGATTATGTGACTTACTGAGTGTAATGACTAGGAAAAGGGCAAGGCTTTGTTACCATTGTGTGTTCAGTGCTCAATTAGCAGATGCTAAGTGGAAGAGGGAATGGAGACATCACCTTCAGGCCTGCTGTCATTTTACTGATCTTTGAAGCTTGCACTTCCATCACCATGCTTTCTAGCCTAGTGAGACGCTGCAGCTGAGAAAAGCTGGACCTGCACATAGTGGCAGCTACTACAGGCTTCACTGAGGACAGGAGTGACAGTTCTCTCAGATAGATCGACAGTGTGACTGAAGACTGGAAGAGGAGGATCTGAGTAATATCTGTGTTTGCTCTGGCCTCAGGACACACTGTGATCTGCTAAATCTCTTTAACAGTGACTTCTGAGCACAACCCTCAGGAGCTAGCTTGGCTGGGTAGCCTGCCCTGTGTACTTCATTAGATGCCTTCTTTGCCAGGGAAGAACAATGGAGCCTCTGTGTCTCCCACACCCAGGTCCCAGGGTTGCCGTCCAAGAAAAGCCTTGGGCATGAGTTTGCAGCCCTGTGGGGGTAAGGAGAAAAAAGGGTTTCCCAGAGTAAGTATCAGTTACCCGACACCCTCAGAAAGGTTTTTTTTTTCTTCCCACTTCTCTCTCGTTTCTGTCCAGGAACATGGGCAGCAAGGGGCCTGGGGTTTCCTGGTAAAGGACTACATTCAGGCAATGGATTCAAGGGAAACCCAGAAAAAAGGCTTATGAAGCATTAATGGCTTTCTCACAGTTGATGAAGAAGTCTGGCTAAAGTCTGAGTCTCTGTAAGGGCACTGGGAGAGATATTTATTCATTTATTCTCCTGTCCCTTCCCCACACAGAAGAAGCTCGTGTTCGTCTGAGGAAGTCCTAAACAACTCACCTCTCTGTGGACCTCTGTACAACAGCTCTCAATTTATCAAGGTTTTTGTAAATATACACGTATAATATAAATTTTTGTTGCTGTGAAGGATGTGTAGGTGATACACCATTCAAAAATGATAAAACACACCCAGTATGTCTGTTAAATTTTAGCAAAATCTTTCAGTAGTTTATCAGGCAAGTGCATTCTTAGAAGTCCAGGTACGGAATGACACCTGTAATGAAGATGGTGAAGTCACACTATGCAAAACTTTGTTATCATAGTAGGATGGTTAGTTTTGATTGTCAGCTTGATACAACTTAGAATCTGGGGAAACCATTGCAAATTGAAGGATTGTTTAGATTAGGTCGAATATGGGCATGTCTGTGGGGATTGTCCTGAATGCTTTCATTGATATGTGAAGTTCCAGCTGACTGTGGGTAGCACCATTCCCTAGGCTTGAGATACTGACAGTTCTCAAAGTATAGGCACAAACCAGTTGTGAGCAAAGGATAATACAGAAGTTGGGGAGATGAGCAACAAACTGTGTTTCATGACCATACCAGGGCCAACTCAGTCTCTAGAGGGAGAACTGGTAGGCACAGTGCTTGTGGGCCTGTGGGAGCCTTTCCTCAGCCCCGGGAGCAGCATGAAACTACAGAAGCTAGTGGTAGTGCTGAGAGGATATGTGTGAATAGCTGGACATGGGAGCATTAGCCAAGCCACTAAAGTGACTAAAACCTTGGAAGGAAGATAAAGGCATGGAAACAGGAAGTTTTTCCAGTACTGAAAGGCAAGATGAACAGACAAATCACAGGGTGTAGGCGGAGAGGGAAATTTCCAAATTCTAGGATTTGGCATGGAATAATTAAAGAAAATAAAAATACTAATTAATTGTCAGTTATTTTTTTAAGACAAGGAAGTCTTCCCAGAAAAGTTAAGTCAAACGCTATTCTGTAGAAGGGGAACAAGACAAAGCACTGTCATAAATTGTCAAGCAGGATGGGAGTGTGCTCTGCTTTCTACTTGTTGGTCATGCTGCAGAAGGGAAGGCTGAAGACAGCAGGAGGAAGGCAGAGGCTGTGGTGTTTTCTGGAGGAAAGGCTACAAGCAGAGGTAATCTCAGAAGCTCAGGGAACAGCAAAGAGGTTAGTGCTGCTGGACAGAAGATGGGGGAGTTGTGCAGCCGGAGAGGCCTCAGGATGTGCAATGAAGACAGGCTTTGACTCTGCAAAAGCTGCCTGAGAAGCTGGGGCATTGGGGTGACAGTGTATAACAAGGGTTTCTCAGGACAATTTCTCCCCACTTCAGATGGAATCTAGATCAACTGTCCCTGGAGTGTATGATATCACTATAGTTTCCAGACCCTGCAAGCTTTTAAACCTGAGTGCTTCATCTTGGTTCACAAACCTCTGTGATTCTGTATCTTTAACTCTGCAGTATATCCCAGGAGGCTACACTGAAGACTCTGTGTGTGTGTGTGTGTGTGTGTGTGTGTGTAGTATACATGTGTAATTGTATAAGAATATGCACATATACATGGAGGTCAGAAGTCCAAGTCACTCTCTCCACTCATCTTTTGAGAAAGGGTCTCCCACTGAACCTAGCATTCACTGACTGGGTAGACTGACTGACTGGTCAGTATGATCTGGGCCTCTACCTATCTCTGTGTCTTCCTGCCCCCAGGGCTGGGATTACAGAAGGATGCCACCATTCTGGAGATCCAAATCCAGACCCTCATGCCTCTAGAGAAGGCACTTTACCCACTGAGCTATCTTCTCACTCCTAATTGGAGATTTTTTAAAGACACTGCAGAGAACCCGGGAAGAAAATGATGAGAAGGGAAGCCACCACCTCTGACACTGATGAAAACACCTTCTCATATCTTAACAGCTGCAGATACAAGTTAAAAGTGAGCCTGGGTGTTGTTTGGTCTTTCAGCTCAAGGTAATTAGTGCTACAGCCCCAGGACGCAAGGCTATTAGGAAACACTTCTAGTGTATTACCTAAAAGGGTAATGCAGTATCTCATCCTGAGGTAATGAGGGACTCAGACTGGACACTTGTTAATTGTCCAGTTGGTCTGAGTCACAGCCAGCCAGCCTAAGTCAGAAATGGCTATCAAGAGAAGGGGCTAGAGCAAGGACCAGACCCAAGTCTAAGGGCACAGTAGAGTAAGAAGAGAGGTAGAACCAGTGTGAAGACTGGATGAGATGAGATTGGCATGAAATGTGTCTTCCGTGGAGCCAAGATTCCTGCTGTGTGTCTCAACCCTCCTGGGGAATGTGGTTTCCTCTGAGAGGCTGAAGCATGAGGCTATTACCCAGCACTCTGATGTGATTCCGGTACTGTGCACAATTATCTTCCTTTTCCATGTGGTGTTCATCTTGAGGTTGGACCCTTGCCTTTAGTCTCACTGGAATCCTGCTGCTGCTGGTGAGTATCAGTTGGTCCCTCGAACTTCTGTCAGTTAGTCTCCTAGGAGAGTCCTAATGTGCACTAGGATAGCCCATGTAGTAGAGCACAAGTGCACCCTTCAATTCGCAATCCAACAGAACCCACCTAAAGGAAGGAAAAGAAACCTGGAATTCATTGACTTAGGTACCTGAATGTATCTTCCTTTAATTCGATTTTCATCAAATTCTTAAAGAACAACAATTATTTTGTGGCCTATAGTAGGCTCAATGGCAAGGTATTAAATGCTTTTTATTCTCAATAAGCTTCCTTCAAGATAGAAAAATTAACATGGTAAGTCTGCAGCTGAAGAAAGAAATCTCAGAAATGTAAGGCAAAACCTAGTGTCCACACCTTATAATGAAACTTCCATAGTTCAGAGTGTTAGGATTTGCCTATGAACACATAGCAAATGAAGCTGAAATTCAAACCCTTACCTCATGCCTTACCAAAAGACAGAATACATGTCATCCCCTGTCAACGTATCTTGGCGAGAAGGGAAAACATGTTATTAGAAATGAACACGATCTAGTTTCATCCTGTAGCTGTGAGAAAATACTCAGAGCAAAAAGCAACTTTGGGAGAGAAAAAAGTTTAGATCATCTTATAGGCTTTGAGAAACTGAAGGACGTCAAGGCAGCAACGGGAGCAGGAACTTGAAGAAGAAACCACAGAGAAGCATGGCTAGCTGCTTCACTCCTGTTCATGCTTGGCTAGCTTTCTTATAGAACATAGAAGCACCTGTGCAGGGAATGGTACCACCTACAGTGGGCTGGGCCCTTCAGTATTAATGAAAAATTAGGATAATATCCCACAGACAAGACCATCTTTACAGACAAATAGCACAAACCCCTTGTTCTTTCACCATTTTCCAAATGAAGATATAATATCCCTCCCTTCTCCAGAGCATAAAAAAAGGAAATGCCACATCAGACCTGAAATGGAGATCTGACATCTTGATTTCTGCCCTCTCACGCTCCAAAAAATGTTAGGTGTATAATTCTGTTCCCAAAATTTCCAGTATCAAGTATGTTGTTACATTGGAAAAAATAGACTAGGAGCACTGCATAGTAGCTCAGAGTTAAGCAGCAAGTTTCAAATCTGTAAGTCCTCAGAGGATCAAAGGACCACTGAACAACCAACCACTCTTTGGGTTCTCATCAAAGTATCATGCCCACAAACTGGGGTAGCTACCAGAAAGTCCCAGATGCCAGGAAAGCAAGAGGCTCCCAGGACCCAACAAGGATGACATTAGCTGAAATGCCCAACAAAGGAGAGAGAGAACCTGTAGAGACCATATCCAGAGGTAGGCAAGGCCCATGTTGAGGGATGGGGCCACTCACCCATCTCAAAATGTTTAACCCAGAATTGCTCCTGTCTAAAAGAAATATGGGGACAAAACAAGGAGCAGAGACTGAAGGAAAGGTCATCCAGAGACTGCTCCACCTGGGGATCCATCTCATCTGCAGTCACCAAACCCACACACTATTGCTGATGCCAAGAAGTGCTTGCTGACAGGAGCCTGATATAGCTGTCTCCTGAGAGGCTCTGCCAGAGCCTGACCAATACAGATGCTTGCAGCCAACCATTGGACTGAGTGCGAGGACACCAATGGAGGAGTTAGGGGAAGGAATGAAGGAGCTGAAGGGGTTTGCGACCCCATAGGAAGAACAACAATATTAATCAACCAGACACTCCCCCCGCCCCCGACCCCAGAGCTCCCAAGGACTAAACCACCAACCAAAGAGTACACATGGAGGAACCCATGGCTCCAGGTGCATATGTAGCAGAGGATGGCCTTATTTGGCATCAGTGGGAGGGGAGGCCTTTGGTCCTGTGAGGCTCGATGCTCCAGTGTAGGGAAATGCTAGGGTGGTGAGGCAGGAGTGGGTGGGTGGGGGAGCATCCTTATAGAAGCACATGGGAGGGGGAATGGGGTAGGGATTTGTGGAGGGGAAACCGGGAAGGGGAAAAACATTTGAAATGTAAATAAATAAAATAACCAATAAAAAATAAAAATTTAAAAATATATCATGCCAACTCGACATTAGGTCCTGTTGCCTTCCTCTTTACTGTGAGCAGCTGGCTGTTGGGTGGTAGAGTTCAGCTCAGCTTCCCTCTAACTTCTAACTTCTAACTTCTAACTCTGTTGTCAGGATCAAGTCTGACTCTACTCTCTTTTCTCCTAGTTCCCCTAGAGGTGTTGCAGATAGTTTTAGAACTGCTACTGCCTTTGCCTGGGATCTCGGCCCATGCTCTGGCCCCTCCCAGGTTCCCCTTTGTCCTACCCAACTTAGCTCTGGGAGGTGACCTTGTTATCAGCCCCTCCCGGCTTCCCAGGTCCGGTCAAGCTACCAGTGCCCCTAAGACCCTTGAATCCACGGATAAAACGCACACAAACAGCTTGTTGTTACTTTACAACTTGCCTACTAGATACAATTGCTAGACACAGATATCTCCCTCCTGGAAAACTCACCCTTACACGTTTATTATCTCTGTATCTCTACCTACCCTAAACTTAGCGGCTAGTTCTGCCTAGCACCTGCCAAACATTCTTGGTCAGCCACCTGTAGTGGAGGCCCCAGCGACCTCACATAATGACTGCTCTCTTATCGTTCCAAATCATAGCCACAAGCTTGCTCTTCTTCTTTGTGTCTACCCTCCCCCCCCCCCCCGCCCCCGGACCCAGAAGTCTCACCTGTACCCTCCACCCGGCAATTGGCCCCCCAGGTTTCTTTACTGACAAAGCAAGAACCAGTTGGGGAAACAGGGTTAGCATCAGAACCTCTCTTTACATAAGGCTCTCTCTTCATTTAGGCTCAGTGTGTGTCTTCTGCTGTGAGTTTCCTTTAAACTAAGACCTTAATTGATATTATATATTAAAAAATTAAAACTTGGAGAGGAGGGTGGAGATAATTTACTCAGGACAGAATATTCTAAAATGAATACATAATTACTGTTTTAAAATAGGGTGTCAGGAAGCAAGATTGATTTAAAGCTGACATCTGTTTACACACAGTGAGCTGTCATTAGATGCACATGCAGCATCAGAACTACATTCTGTTACCATGATGGTCTAGCTTTGGCTTCTTTGCTTCTTCAGGGGAATAGCAAAACACCTAAACATGGCCTGTGCCTCTCTTACCTCTCTACTGTCTATGTCCCTATTGCAGGTTTTGTAGTTAGGAAGATTTTATTCTAAAGTCCATCTCTGTCATTTTCTATCCAAGATATCACTTCAAACAGGAGTATCCTCTCTTATGATGTCATCTACACAGATCACACTAAAGAACTAGGCAATTGTGTTAAAAAATGTAAAAAATTAAAACCTCACATTTTAAGTAACTTTATGATGGGCAGCACTCAGAGAGGTCACATGTTGTCTGCAGGCTGTAGGGTGGGCATGAGTTTGAATCTCAAGTTCTTTATCCATAAAGCTTCCCTCACAGAGAGATCCTGAGTATGAATTCTAGGCACTAGCCCAGGGCTGGGGAAGAACAGATGCTTGACGAGTGGTGGCAATGGCTATTTTAAATATTAGACAGAAAGTCCTGACTCCATCATCCGTGGGATCATGTGAAGGAAGAAAAAAATCAGTTAGCAAACAACCCGCTAAATGCTGGTGAGCATCACATTCTACAGAATCCAGAGGAGAGGAGAGCCTCTCTGTGGGAGAAGGAAGTCGGATAGATGTGAAAGAAACGAAGCCCACACTATTAAATCTCTGCTGGGAAGACACATGTCTGTCTATGTGCTCTCTCTGCTAAGTCCTTGGGAATTTTCCCTGTCTCCATCAGTTGTCATTAGCCCTTTCTTCATATCATGGACCCGATTCCACATTAGCATTCAATTACCTCTACTTCTTTTGTAAGTGAGGTATTTATTTATTTATTTCCACTCTGTGTTTACATGTGCATTGTTTGTGCGTGTGCGAGCATAGGTATGTGCATGTCACAGCAGGCATGTGGAGGTCAGAGACTGACCTCTGTCACACATCCTTGCTTTCCACTTTGTTTGCAACAGTCTCTTGTTTCACCTTTAAAACACCAGGCAAGCTGTCCTGTGAGATTCCGGGGATCCTCATGGCACTAGTCCCATGTCACTGTAGCAACACTGAGATTACAGACACTCAGTGCAGTACCAAGCTTCTTGTGAGTTTTGAGGCTCTGAACTGAGGTCCTCAGTCTTGTGCCTAAGACAGTAAATACCTTGTTCACTGAGATGCCTCCCCAGCCCAATATAATTGATTTCCCATTTTTTGTTGATGCTGATTTCCCATGCAGCCCAGGGTGGCTGTGTAATCAACACTGGCTTTGAAGTTTTTAGCTTCTGCCTCTACCTTTTAGGGGTAACGATCACAGATTTATACCCCACATAGGGGTTTATAATCAATGTTTTTTAATTCTACAGATATTTTCTTAGTGTATATGTAATATGATATGTTATCTATGTATATGATTTACACTGTATATCTTTTGAAAATTTTGAAAAGTAACATGTGTCTACCTGTGTATTATATGAAACATAATTTTATTAGCCTTCTACCCTAAGGCCCTTTGGGGAAGCAAATCTTTCCCTTCTCTGAAATCCATGGCTGCACAGTTTGTTCTTGGATTGTTGACTCTGTCCTGATGCCTCAATTTTCCCTCCGTTGTACAGAGGTGGAATTTAGCTGTCTTCCTTTCTAAGCCTCCCCACTACCTATACTTGTGTACTTCATGGTCCTCCTAACCTTCCAGTATAACATGCCCTGACTATGGTTAGCTGAGTATTAGGACATCTCTACATGATTATAAATGATGTCTAATTCTATAATGTAAACTGAATTTTACATGAAAACCTGCCCAGGAATGCAGATATCACATCAAATGCCAGTCTAATTGTCTCTGTGAAGTCATTTTTGTGAATGAGATTAACATTTTACTCAGTGGACTTTAGATTGCCTGGTGTGGAGCGAGCTCCTTATTAATGACTTATGAAGTATTTAAAGACCAAGACAACACAGCATTAACTTAAGGACTAGGTCTGTGTGCACTGCAGAGGTGTCTGTGCACTCAGTCTCCTTGAATACAGACCCACTTCAGAAAGACAAAGCCTAGAGTGTTTACACACTTTCCAATCAGCCCAAGGCCTTCATGGAAAACCACTGAGATCTGTATGAGTGGAGATTCTGCTCCAGCCCACTGTCAGACTGCAGCTCTCACACTCACTGATCTCCTGTTTTTCAACCCTGGGTCAGTCCTGCATAGTTTGAACTTGCTATTCTGTGAGCTAAGTCTGTAAATCAATCTTTCTCTTTATGCATGCAGGTAGTTCTATGTCTCTGGAAAGTCCTGCTAATAGGCTATGCAAGTAACATTCAGGCTGAGCCATCGATATAAACAAGTCCTGGTCTTCATCCTTCCTTACCCAACTTCTTTTTATCTCTACTACCAGAAGTTGTCTTATTCTGTGGTTGATGTCCCTTTAGTTTTCTACTTTACTACTGTCTAACCCAGTCCTAACCTTGGCTGATTGGATCTTAGCAGGCAGATGTGCAGTACACTCTCTGGTTTTTGTCTTTCTGAAGTGGGTCTGTATTCAAGGAGACTGAGTACATGGACACCTCTGCAGGGCACACAGACCTAGTCCTTAAGTTAATGCTGTGCTGTCTTGGTCTTCAAATACTTCATAAGTCATTTTTAAGGAACCCTCATTTTCATTTGGCAGTAACTTACAAGTTATGTAGTCACTTTAACTATCAAAAACTTTTCAGTTAGCTCTAATCTAGACAGGTGTACAAAAGCCACCCTAAGGACACATGAATTCTCTTCATTGTGGTGATTCTCCAGTCCCTCCAATAAAAGGAAACCTCTTGAAAGCTAACCATGCTTTCTTACTCATTGTATTTCCCAACCCTTCTTAGCAGAGAATGCTAGACATGGTGGCACGTGTGTGTATGTGTGTGTGTGTGTGTGTGTGTGTGTGTGTGTGTGTGTAGAGGGATGTGGTGATATACTCCAGGAATGAGCAAATGGAGAAGATAAGAAGCAATTAAGGAGGTGGGAGTATGTCAGTGATGGGTGGAAAACATGAGGAAAGTGCCATCTGTATCAGGAAGGTTCCGATGGACCCAGTGAGAAATACTGCGGGAGAGTTAAGTGGGTTCCAATTGCAAAGTGGCTCGGGTGCCAGACTAGGAATTGTCTACAGACTTGTAGGCCCCAAAGGACTCACTTCCCCTTCTAACAGCATGTGATCTGTGTGGATAGAGAAACTCCAGCTGGGCAGAATTTCACACTCTGTTCTTGGCACAGAAGTAGGTGAACGGTGGAGGATGGGTGGGAGAGAGCCTAGCAACTGAAAACAGAGTGCCTTAGACAAGGTTTCCTGTGAATTTTGAAGCCCAGTCTAATATAGGAGCAGAAGTGAAACCATTAGGAACCTGGCTGGTAGCCAGGGAGGGCTGCTGGACTCCATCCAGAGAGAGTGGGCTCGAGTTGTGACTCAGGTAACACTAAGTTCACATGATTATAGACAAGCAATCATTAGCGCTTTCTGATACTCAATGGCACTAGTATCTGCTTTGCCTTCTGGCCATCTTTATTGTCAATGACTGCTTCCCATAAGAACAGAGATGAGCAGGCTCACTGGACCTCTCAAGGCCCAAACTTTGGTCGTTACTTGTGTATTGTGGAATCTTAGAGCTTTCTCCACATGCATGGGTAAATAAAAGTACCATTTCAGAGTCATTGCTAAGATTGTTCCAAAATGTTCTTCAGCATCTTAAAAAGAAAAATGTCTAGAAGGTTTTGAAACGAATATGTGATACATGACAGATACATATATTTTACGGACCCAAAAGCATGTGAGTGTGCAGGGCTGAGGAGATGGCTCCACGTGCAGCAGTTAATTCCCAAACAACCATGCAGAAGCCAGGCATGGGTGCACGTGCTATGACCTCAGTGTCAGGGGATAGAGCCAGGGAGGGCTTCCTAACACAGAAACTTACTAGCCAGGCCTTCTAACTAGCGTGGTTAGCTTCAGGTTCCCTGAGAGACCCTGTTTCAATAAGGCAGAGGGTGACAGAGGAAGACAGCTGACTTTGTTCTCTGGCTTCCACATGTACCCTACCTGCATATACACCAACACATACATCCGTACGCACAGTCTATATTTTTAAATAACAATTCATGGCACTCTTTATTATTGTCAATTCTGAACACTCACATTTACTGGATGTCATCAGTCAGGGACTTGCTATCATGACATTGCTCATAAGATGCGACGGATGCTGAATAAGAGGTGGTAAACTGCAATGGCAAGTAATAGTAACAGCAGAGACCAAGGGGCACGTGCCATGGCTGCACTCAGATGAAGGAGGGTAAAGTGATTTTTGGATCTTGAAATCAGATGAGTGGTTCTCTTTAGGGACCGTAACTAGGCAGGTCATGAGGGGCCACCTATAGAATCCTGCTAATGTTTCAGGCTTTTATTTTGGCCAAGAATTCACAATGGTGTTGCTGGGTTTGGAGTGATCCACATTCAATAAAGAGACACAGATAAACTAAGAGTGGAAAGACAGATTGTAAGAAGAACAAGCATTGGAAAGCTGGTCAGATTGCCAGCCGTAGATAGCAGATTAGGAGTGACATCAGAGGTAAAGAGGGATCAGTCCTGTGACAGAAGTTCATTGAGAAGAACTTCTGCCAGATGAGGTTGCTTTGATCTTTGTGAAGCAAGTAATTATGTAACTAAAGAGAAAAGAGGATTGTATTAAAAAGATAATCAAATTCCCCCACTGCAGATTATACTTTTATTTTTCAGCTCCAAAAACTCAACTGAGTCAGATTTCCTGGGCAATAAAACAGGACTCAATACATTTTTTGGAAAACATATTTACTTTTTGCTTGAGTGTTTTGCCTAGAATGTGGTATTGTGCCCCATGTACATACAGTACTGGTGGAGGCCAGAAGGCATCAGATCTACTGAAACTGGAGTTATAAATGGTTATGAGCCACCATGTAGGTGCTGGGAATTGAACTTATATCTTTTGGAAGAACAGCCAGTGGTCTTAACAGACGAGCCATATCTCCAGCCCCAGGCCTTACTACGATTTAAAAGAATGCATTCTGAAACAATATGCTTTTGGACTATAGAATAATAGTTTAGAAATTAACAATAAAATTTCTAACTAACTAGAAATAAAATAACAATAAAATAACTAACCAGAAAATTAAAATAATTCTAAATCAATGATGGGTCAAGCAAGTTACAACAAAGGAAACTGGAAAATAATTTACTCTGGATTTAATGAATTTCAGCATTTAGAATCGATTTTAAATCCTCATTTTTTCCTAATATAAGAACACAAAAGTGTTCATTTTCCCCAAATACAGCTTCTGCTCTACTCTGAAAATCATAGTCTGCTGTGACATCAGAGACAGATGATAGTAGCATGATAAGATCAGAGTTGATCCTAAGAAAGTATTAATAGCAATGCTCACAAACCCTAGAGAGACTGATCAACAGAAAGTACAAATTACAAATATTGGTAAATGAAATGCAGGGTACTGTTTTCTACGGGTGGAAGCCCTTATCATAAATAGTTTTGTTTGAATAAATTCAACACTACAGAGTTCTTAAGTAACTCAAAATCTTTATGGTATACCACAACTAGAAATGGACACAGGCAGAAATAGAAAATCTCGTGCTTCTTTAAAAAGTAGAGATTTTAACAATGTGGTGTAGACACCTGTGAGCCCAGCTCTTTTCAATAAGGCAGAAGGGTCAGTAGTTTGCCTGCCTGGAGTGCATGTGCACTACCAAACAATCCTGGGATGTATAGTGAGAGTCGGGTGGAGGGAGGGAGGCAGGAAGGGAGGGACAGAGGAGTGGAGGAAGGGAGGGAGAAAGAAGAAGGGAAGGAATGAAGGAGGGAGAAAGGAAATGAGGGAGGCAGGAAGGGAGGGAGGATTGGAGAGAAGACTCAGTGGTTAAGAACACATCTTTTACAGAGGACACAAGTTCCATTCCCAGCACCCATATCTGGTTGTTACAACCACCTATAACTCTGAGTCCAGAGAGATCCATGCTGTTGACCTCCATAGTACCTGTATAGGCATGCACACAGTCCTATCTATATAAACACACATATACATAATAACACATGTACATAGCCTTACACAAACATACATATATACACAATAAAAAGCAATCAAAATTTTAAAGAGAAAAACAACCAATTAGGATTTTTACCCAAACAAAGCAATAGTGAAATTTCCTTGCAAAGAACACTCCCAGATAGATCCTAGAGACTCTCCATCTTTTTATCTGAGAGCCAGAGAGACATGCTTTATATCATGCTGGTTCATAAGACAAGGGTCCCTGAGTGAGCTTAGTGACCTACAACCCTCCTCCATCCCGATGGAGATAACTTGCGATGAACATACAGCGTTGTGATTTGAGGTTTGTTACACAGTCTGGGTACAGTCTGTGATAACTGAGAAAGCACCCATAACTAATTGGTTAAAAAAAAAATACCTCTATTGGGCAAAATAAGTTAGGGACTAAGAGAAACTAAATGTATTTTGCTCAACTTAAATCAAATCAAGAATCAGAACAGAAAGGTAAGATGTGTTGTCTCTGTGGCTTGAGTCTAGTTCCTGATTTTGGGTATAGAATGACAGATTCAAAGCTCTCAGAAATGGGCTACCTCAAACCAAGAGATAGGGACAGTGTGTAGACTAGAAAATATTATGGGGGTAGAACTATTGATTTTCTGATTGATTGCCTAAGGTTGGGAGGGAAAGGAATAGTAATCCAGGATCCCTCCCAGACTCAGCACCAGAGAAGGGGTGAATACCACTTGTTAATTGAACCAGCTGAATAGGGAGTGGTTTGAGGGCATAAGTACAGGGAAAACAAATGAAAATTAAAAAGAAAAGAACAAAATCAAAACTATTGACCTTTAAAAAAAATTTTAGCAATATTAAGTTCAAGGTTCCCATTGGACACCCCAAAACAGATGTCAAGTAGGAATTCTGGCCTGGTAATACATGCATAGTATCCCATTACTTGTGATTAGAGTCAGGGAGGGTCAGAAGTTCAAGGTTGTCTTTGGTTACATAGAGAAATCTAAGGCTAGCTTGAACTACACAAGATCACATTTCAAAAATAAATAACAGCAAACATAATAGATGTCACCTAGGCACTTGAGATTGCATTTGCACAGTGGACCATGTGTTGATGAAGCCACTGATTATAGCTGAAGGTTGACTATACATCTGATTCTCACATCACAGTGTCACATCTGCCTCACTACATCGAAACTCCGTGGAAGAGGCTTGTGGATTAATTGTTTCCCCCATACACATGGAAGATGTTCTTAGCACAACAGAGGGATGGGTGGGGAAAATAGAATGGCCAGAAAACAAGGAATCTCTATAGAAGATCATGTATTAAAGGTCAAATACATGATCTGTATCAAAACCATAACATCTAAAGTTTCTTACATACATAACGCAGAGAGCCAGTGTACATAGTACATATACATACTACATATACAGTGTACATAGTGTAAAAACAGACGATTGAAGAACAAATACTCAGAAACAAGCAGAAGCAGAACACTAACCCAGTTAGTTTTATTAAAATTAACATGCAAAAGTGGCATGTGATTCGTTTTTAGCCCAGGCTATGCCCAAGTACAGATACATAACATATAACAACAAGCAAGCTTAGGGCATGCATGATCACAGTCAAAGGGATAGGGCAGAAGCAGTAAATTCTAAAAACTTAAAAGTTGATCTGTAAGAAGTTTCTAGTTGTATCAACCAAATAAAGGATGAATGCTAACTGGGATAAAGGTCTTTAGTGAGGAAATGTTTTCTAGATTTCCAGATGGTAACATATTAGCATATCTCTTGAGGGTTGACTAGAAAGTACATGCATCCTTTCATAGTATCCCAGTTCAATTCAGCTCTAACCTTGGATGGAAAGTTACTGAATGTACCCCAGCTTCCATGTCTTCTTCTGAAAATGAAATTAATAGTATTATCTACTGTGTAGGGTGACTGCGAAGAAACCCAAATTATACAACAGTTTGGTAGAGAATATTATTGAGCTCTCAACTCAAGTCATTTATTCAAACACTGCAGGCTAGCTTTAGGGTTCACTTCCAGTTTAAAACACAAAACTCTTGGAATTCAACTCCCTGAGTTCAAATGTGACTTTCAAGCCAATAGCCATTCCTCTCTACCAGACAGACTACCACAGTATTGAGAGCAAAGGCATTCTGGGTATTGCTCCTTCCTTTAATAGAAGAATTTCTATTCTGTATCTTAAAGTGACTTATCATGGGATCATAATTAAGGCCACAGACTTTTGACTCACTCACTAGAATAAAACAGTAGCAATTAATTAGCTATTGTGTGAAGTAAAGAGAGAAACCTTTCCTTTAGAAATCTTTGAGTCACATCCAGGAAGCATATAGAAGAACTTCTTACCCTGAGCTGGTCACTCACCTCCTACTGTCCTCTTGCCCACACCTGACACTCCAGGAGTCTAGTGCCAAAACCGGGATGGTGTAGATTTAAGGCCATGAACAATTGCTGTTGTGCAATCCCTCCACGTACTCTCGATGCTGGTTCTTTATGAATGGCTGCATTTAAAGCGTAAGGAGTTTCAAGAAAACCACTTGTGTGATGACAACAGCAGACTTGTCTCACTTGGAGGATGCTCTCCATGGAGATGATTGTTTATCTGGCCTCCACTGTGGTCCTTAATCTGATTCATGCTTTATGGAAGGAGTTAAACGAATCCTGAGAAATGAATCAAATCAGGGTTAGACCCTGTAGTGTGGATCTCCTGATTTGAAACTTCCTATTGGCTAAGATCTGAAGTCCTCAGGTCTACAGTGTCCTAGGAACAGTGACAGCCACATGCTTGTCATTCAGTTTCCAGGAGGCTTTAATATATGCATCAGGCATGATGCTAGTAGACTCTCACTTTCCTTTTCTCTCTCTGCCTTTCTCTGCCCCCAGCCCCATAAAGAGTTCAATCAAGTTCCCAGGCAAAAAGCCACAGTGTAATTCAGAAGCTTAAATCAATGGTAAGATTCACTGCACCGTGTATAGTTGCCAATTTAGGTTTTCTACGAGAAAGAACAGAAATTATTAAAGAATTACCCAGCTTTGTTGAGACTCAGGCAATTAGTTCCTTGAATGCCACAGAACCATCTAAAGCACCCATTGCTTATTTGCTGAATTAAAAAGCCTTGGCTATTATTTCTTGTTTAACAAACTTTGACCACACTCAGACTGGGGAGTTCCATACAAAAGATGTACAGGCCTGAAAAAAAAATTTTTTTTAAAGAAACTGATTAAATTTTAACCAGCTGCTGGGCAGATAGTTTGCCTGAGGCACATTTGTCAGTTTCAAAGGGTCTTTTTATTAATTTTGCATTTTGTATTTTGTTAGTGGAAAGAGCTCCCTCTTTGGGGACTGCCAAAAGCTATAGGCTGCGAATCTCGAAGAAGCCCAAGGACGCGCCTGAGAATGCCAAGTAGATTTGGGTTCCCGAGCACTCCCCATTATGTGGGTTTCCTTGGTCCTAAAAATATATTAACTTTGGGGTGAGTTATTTGAATTAACTTTACAGGATCCCTGCTGACTTCACTCTGGGTAATGTAAATCCCGATGTTTGTCTGTGAGACAACATCTGACCTTGCTCTGTGAACTTGAACAATTTATTTGACCTCTCTAAGACTTGTGTTTCTCCTCCATGAATTAATTGGGCAGAGTTGTGTTTAGGGTTTCTTCATACAGGGTAATCTGCTTTATGACTGCTTGGCCACTTCTGACATAGTGTCTTTTTCTCTCTTATAAGTGGGATATGGTCAGCTGCACGTTATACTGGTGGTGGTAGTAACTATTCTATTATTAACAGCTAATATTTGTATGCCAGGTTCCATATTAACCATTACATGCATTTCAAATGTTTGTTTGTTTGTTTATTTATTTATTTATTTATTTAATTTATTTATACATTCACTTATTTTCGTGTGTGTGTGTTCCTTCTTATATGTGCACATATGTGCAGTAGTCTCCAGAGGTCAGAAGAGGCATCAGATCTGCTGGAACTGGCATGACAAGTGGTTGTGACTCACCATGTGGGTGCTAGAAAACAGACCTAGGTCCCCTACAAGAGCAATAAGCGCTTTTAACAAATAAGTCATCCATCCATCACCACTTCATGCATTTTAACATCTACTTTTCTCAGAGAAAAATTCTGATTCAGGGACTATTATCAATCCCTTATTATAAATTAGGCTACTGAGAATGAAACAAGCTAACAAATGTGCTCAGAGTTACACAGGAAGTGGCTAAGGCAGGATTTGCAAACAAGCCTCCTTGACAATGTTCACACAGATATTTCCTTCCTCAGGTTACCAAATCAGCTCTTATTCCAGGGCTGGAAATGTGCTATTGTTTCTTATGGATAGCTCACAGTTTCAGATATGCCTGGGCCTGAGGTCAGAGTAAATCCTGATGCGGAACCCAACAGTGCTCTGGAAGACACCCAGGAGCTCCTCTGGGCTCAGCCAGCTCCAGGCTAGAGGGGTGGCCTGCAGCAGAGACAGGTTGAGGAGTCACTCTACTCAGGGGTTAAATGGAAAATACAAACCTCTTCTGTGATGCTGGGGATTTCATAAGTTCCACTCAGGCATCTTCAAACAGCATTAAATACAAAGTGAAAAAGTCTTCCCTCAGGCTAGAATTTGTAGAAGATTTACCTGCAGGAGAATATAGCTAAATTTCTGCCTGAAGACAAAGAATCAGGGCATACATTTACAAAGCAGATGTGAGCAGGATATGTGTGTGTGTGTGTTTTCTGGTTGTATCTTCCTTTTTGTATTGCAACATATATATATATATATATATATATATATATATATATATATATATATATATATCATTCCACCCTTGAAACTTTTTATGCTAAATCAATAACCTGGCTGACTGACTTCTGCATTATTTAATGTCCTCACACATCAGGAGGGACAGGATGCCATCCTACTTGGTGTGATCCTTAGATTCCTGTGAAGGGTTCTTTACTTCACCTCTGAGGGAAATTCACCAGAGTATGTTGCTTGATCATGAATGTGCTTTTGTTTTTCTGATAGTGCTGGGTGGGTAGAACTCATGGTCGCACAATGCTAAGTGCTGTTACTGAGGTACACTCTATATGTGCTTTTTTAGTTGTTTGTTTATTAGTTTGTTTGTCTGTTTGCTGTTTATCTAATTTGGGTTCAATAGATATTACTTAATCTATTAGTTAAAAATAAGATAAGGGACTAAATTATATATCATTTTGTATCATACTTTAGGTAGAGACAGACTGCATCTCAAAGGGCTCATGTGATCCTTCTGTGAGGTAAATTCTACTGCTTTTTATAATTATACCATAATGGTAATAAGATGGCCTATTTTAGAACTGGTTCTAGAACCCTAAAGAACTTCCACACCACGTTAACACCATGAAAGAGAAATATACTTCCTGATAATAACATTTCAAAGTAGGTTCATTTGACAAACGTTTTTAGGCTTAAAATAACTTCCAAATACACAGGACTTGACTATTTTGGAGTCACTCTTCTACCCTAGATATGTCACAGGGATGTAGGGATTTCACGACCAACTTGCTGAGACACCCTTCCAGACTGAGGTTCCTGAGGTTCCTGTGGACTCTTGAGCAGTCACTACACAGCATCCTAGCTCTATGAGATACTCAGCAGGCTACACTTCCATGGAATTAAGGAGAAGTTACGTACAACCAGTCATAAGAGCGGTGACTAGGGTGTGAGTTGGGTAAAAATGAAGTAGATCAGAACTGACCCATGGAAGCCGGCCTGATGCAGTGTCTAACCTGATAGTGGTGGTTATAATTGAGTGTCAACGTGGCAGGATCAAGAATCACCTACAAGACAAGTGACCAGGCACTCCTGTGAGGGATATTAGACTAGGTTACTGATACCATTTCCTGAGCTGAGATCCTGAACTTAATAAAAAAAGACTGTTGGCTGAGTACCATCATTCATCATGCATTGCTTCCTGACCACAGATGCAACATGACAGCTGCCTTAAGCTCCCGAAGCCATGTCTTCTCTGACATTATGGAACAGGCTCTCAAAAGGCCATTTCTCCTGTACATGGCTTTTGTCAGGTATTTAGTTACATCAAAACAAGTAACTAATACACTGATAATTGTTTTTCTGCTGATTCTTCATTCATTCATGATGTTTTATTTCTCCCTAACGGGTGAAAATTTTTTATCAAAAACTTTCGTTTGTTTGATTTTAATTTTGGTGAATGGTTTATGGTTTTCATGAAGGATGCTTTTATCCTGTGATATATTTATTATTTTTCTGTAAACCCAGAGCCTCTTTAAGCTGCATTGTGCACTTCAGCTTACTGTAAGATACAGAGCATACCTTGCTTGAGCTGGTCCTCACTCTGAGGCTGCTATCTGCCTTTCCCAGGCAAACCTGGCAGTCCTATTTGCTTACCCTTCACATTCATCCTTTTGATCTTTTCTTCTGAGTGGGTGGATGGCTGCTTGGAAAGTTCTGCTGTTTGAGAACCCAGCAAGGCACTCAAAATTATGCTTCCTCCAGCACAATATGTATTGTGGGAAGTACTTCCGAGTGTCTGCTTGTTGCCTCCTGGAAGCAGAAGGCATTTCCTGTTCTGTTTAAGATCAGGAAGGGAGAAAAGCTGCCGTGGCCAGAAGAAAACTTCTGGAGATGGCAGGGGATAATTTTGATTTTATTCTAGAGGTATGTGAAGGTCCATGTGCTCTTATGCCTGGAATACACCAGGCCATTCCCTTGCTTCCAGACTACAAGGCAATTCCCATTGCTTCCTCGGAGGCACTGGGTCCAGGATGGCCACACAACAGGAATGATCAAAACCCATCATCCAAGCTTCCTGAGAGCTGTGGCCTAGTACTGGCTGGGTTGTTAGCTATGCTTGACACTCATCTCTGCAGGCTGGGCCCTGGAGCAGGTGTGTTTTCAAGACAGCAATGACCATAAGTGTGAGTGACACAGGCAGACAAGTGTGAGACATGAAAAATACAGGTTTTGGTAGCATGGGCAGGTGTATCAGGAGCACATCTGGCCACAGAACCCTAGGGGATGCCCTCCTACTGCTAGAGATGGAGTTGAGTGTGCAGGGCTCCCAGGGGCAGAGTAGAAACCCTGTGGAGATTAAACACATAGACTCTGAGGCCCAGGGAGTGGTAGGGGACTGCCTGATTCTCTCACACCCAAGTGGACACTGAAATCCGAGGAAACTGAGGCCTGGCTGCATATCTGGCCATAGAAGCATGATCTGCTGTTATGGACAAGAGAGGTTTTGAATGCAGAGCAAATACTATGAAGTAGAATGTTGGGACCCTGCACAGAAAGCTACCCCATCTTCAGACAGTGCTTGCTCCTCTAAACATCATATTCTGCCAGCACCAGGTGCTTCTGTCTAGGACGACAGCCTGCCTTTAAATAGCAACCTCTAACACACAAGTCACGTGGCTCTCAGCTTCACTTCCTTCAGTGTACAGAAAGATTTCTCCATGGCTGTTACTGGCTTTCACACCTTCTTGACATCTGCTATTTTTACTTTGTAACAAAATGGAGAAAAAGAAAGTGGCAAGCAAAAATGTTTGTTTTAGAACACATGACATTGTTTGGCTTTTGCTGAATTTACTTTAATTCTTTAAAATTACAATTATTAGCACATTTTAGTCATACAAATGAATGACTTTGGGGTGGCTTATAAACATGAATACATCAGGTTGTACTCATGGCTACCTGATTTCTTCTCTGCTTGCCCCAGCTTCTTCCCACCACCTCCTCATCCCTTTATCCTTCCCTAAGAATTCCAGGTCTACATTCAGCTCATTATAGTATATTTATTTTTGAGACACATTCTCATATAACCCAGGCTGACCTCAGACTTTCTATGTAGCCCAGATTGACCTCGAACTGTTGATTCTCCATGTCTAGCACCCAGGTACTGGGATTATAGCTATGCATTACCACACCTGGCCTTGCATCTTATATTCAGTTTCTACATAGGAGAGAAAACATGTCTTTTCTTTCTGTATCTAATTATATCACTTAGTTCCTTTGAGTTTAGGTAAGTGATATAATGTAGTAAATTTAAGCAACATACAATAAACGTGTGTGTGTGTGTGTGTGTGTGTGTGTGTGTGTGTAATATCAGCAAAGTGTTTCTCCCTTTGGAGAATGGAGAAAGTCCAGTTGCTGCCAAGACCTTACTCAATACAGATGTTACTCTCCAGGTACAGCTCTATTATTGTCTAATACCCCTCCCTCGATGTAGGTGTGCCTTTAGATATCAAAGCAGAGACCCCCAAAATTACTGCTTTGAAACCTGGCTTGTGAACCTCTGAAGTCATTCACCTCATGAGTTTATTAATCTATCCTTTGATCAATGTCCAAAACCTTTGCTTTTTAGTTCATTTTCATTGTTTTGTTGTTTGTTTGTTTGTTTGTTTGTTTGTTTTTGAGCAGGGTTTCTCTGTATAGCCCTGGCTGTCCTGGAACTCACTCTGTAAGCCAGGCTGGCCTTGAACTCAGAAATTCACCTGCCTCTGCCTCCCAAGTGCTGGGATCAAAGGCGGGTGCCACCACTGCCCAGCTCATTTTGTTTTTATTTACATAGGGCCTCAGGCAGTCTAGGCTGCCTCAGCCTCACTGGGGTGATCTTAAACCTTAGATCCTCTTGCCTCTACCTCTCAAGTGCTGGAGTCACAGGCACACACCACCATAGCAAGCTCCAAACTGTCCCTCTCCAGATTAGCCACAGAATGGGGTAGAAGGTAGAAAACATCAGGTTCCAGAGACAAGTGGAACACTTTGGACCTTCATCCCAGATGCCAGGTAGCCACAGATAAAGTGCTTTGCAAACATGTTCACATCTGGACCCCATAACCATCCTTTCAGCACGGGTCTTCACCAACCTTCTTGGGGAATCAGTCATTTATCTCTTCACCTGTCTGGTTTCTTTGAGCTTTTCTTAGGAAACATTTCTTTACATTACAAACAAACAGAACAGAACAAAACCCCTTCATTGATGTTTTCCACCTCCCATCCCTTTAGCCTTTAGAATCATTTCTCTCGCAGGGCTTACCCCAGACATTTCATGGATTCAGCTATTAACTTCCCAGAGCACATACAAACCCTTCTTCTTACTTCTTCAGTCAAACATGAATTTCAGTCCACCGAATCTGCTGAGACGGTGAAGTTCTTCCTCTAATCCAGCTCTTTGAGATCCTCATGTTTATTTGTTCCTCAGCAAGCTCTCCTGGCTGGTCGCTATCCTTATTACTACATGCTCACCGCATCACGTCATATCCCTTTGCTTCTGTGTTACAGATGTTCCATGGTCTCTCTTACAGCTTCCTCATCCTTACTCTGCAGATGTATTAATCAGCTACTTTATCTTTGCTGCCTTGTTCCTTCCCCTGAACTCTGCCAGAGAAGCCAGTCAATCTGTTCCCAGATCCCACAAACCCATCAGAACTCCTGAGCTCAGCGTGAGTCTTCCTGAAAGTCAGGCTGTGGTTCCATCCCTAGCTGTCATTGTCACATATGCTCAGTTCTCCGCCCATCCTTCATCCTCCCAAGACAGAGAGCATCTTTACAAGTTGGAGATCCACAGGAGAGAGAGAGAGACTCCTTTTCTCAACATTTCCTAGGCTTTTGCCACATTCATAGACTCTGCCTGTCTTCTAAGAACACAGATATTGGTGAACAGTGATCTGTCAGTGCCTTTATTAAGGAGGGCTAAGGAATAGCATCCTTGGTTAAATAGGGAAGGGGAAAGGGAAATGGATGGATTGACCGCAGAAGAGGCATTGTTAGTGTCTTAAAGCACACTGCTCTCCTAGTTCACCAACAGCCAACTCAGGGTAGACAGCCCATAGGTATGTCTCACACAATATGAGTTCTATATTATCCAAGCTTATGGAGCCACCTGGGATAGTGAACAATGACAGCCGTGATGGCCATTGGAGGACTTTGCTGTGCTTCTCGTTTTGATGTTAATGTGAAGTATAACCTTGAGAAGGTAATATCCTCTCACTCTCATTTGCCCGGACCTGGGCTGTAAAAACAGGATTCTACTGCTAGCAAAAGATGATATTTGGAAAAGCAAGCACTGCGTGAAGATGGGGTACTTTTCTGTGCAGGGCCCCAACATTTTACCTCATAATATTCACTCTTATCTGATCATGATGGGGACACCTTCATGGTCTGACTATGCCATATCTAAATGTCACCCATATTTCTTTTTCTTGAATATTTTTCCTTGAATTGATCTATTTGACACATACATAATATTTAATAATGTAATATATAACATATATAACATATATACATGTGTGTACATCTATATATATGAGTATATATATATGTGTGTATGTTATATATATATATATATATATGGATCTCCAATGCTAAAACATGTTCATGTCCCTATGTAAATAAAAACAAAATGAGCTGGGCAGTGGTGGCACCCGCCTTTGATCCCAGCACTTGGGAGGCAGAGGCAGGTGAATTTCTGAGTTCAAGGCCAGCCTGGTTTACAGAGTGAGTTCCAGGACAGCCAGGACTATACAGAGAAAGCCTGCTTGAAAACAAACAAACAAACAAACAAAAAATGAAAATGAACTAAAAAGCAAAGGTTTTGGACATTGATCAAAGGATAGATTAATAAAGTCATGAGGTGAATGACTTCAGAGGTTCACAAGCCAGGTTTCAAAGCAGTAATTTTTGGTGTCTCTGCTTTGATATCTAAAGGCACACCTACATCGAGGGAGGGGTATTAGACAATAATAGAGCTGTACCTGGAGAGTAACATCTGTATTGAGTAAGGTCTTGGCAGCAACTGGACTTTCTCCGCTCTCCAAAGGGAGAAACACTTTGTTATCTCAGTATCCATCACCCTGCCTAATATTTTGTCTTACAAGGGGTGATGAAGAATTGTTTCCTTTGACCTGTTCCAACTCAAAGGACATGAATTACCGGCAAACAGACGATGCAAACAGCAATGGCAAGAGTGCCTGCCTGTGAGATGAGCAGATCAGAGAAAGTTTTCCATTAAACTGCAGTTTCTGTCTCTGTCTGTCGGGCAGCACGAAGATAATCCCAGGCATCAAGGCGCTGGAAAGTGCATTTCTGGCTGGAGTGATCACAGCAGCCCTGACATCATACAGCTGCTACTTTCCATAATCAATGTCGGAGTGGAGTTTATGCACCTTATGAGTCCCTCATGAGATCCCAAACCCGGAACCTGGACTGTAACATTTCCCCCTAATTGATGTATGTTTGCTCAGGGAATTACATCCTGTTTGATTAATTTTTGGTTTGATTTCCCTCCTCCTGCTATGATTTCCATGGACAGAGTGGTTCTTTTGATGCATTGCATGTGGTAGAGGAAAAGGAATCTCAGGGCATAGAGCTGGGTCCTAATGCTAGCTAGCCTCCTGACTCAGGAAAAGTTTTCTATGGAAAGAGTCCTGGATATGACTGAGCTGCGGTATCTCCATTCAATCTTTCCATTTCCTGCTAGGAATGGAAGAAAAATTTCACCGCAAACCAGACACTGGCCTAGAGTGTTTATGTGCAGAAGTAGCGTCATTCTGAGGCCTGTAACAAAGAAACAAGATCACGGACTCAGTAAAAGTGAGGCTTTTGATGTAAGGTTGCGTTTGCTCTATCACTCTTAGACTGATTAAACCAGAATAGTACATAAAGACCTCAGGCTTTAAAAGGTGTGTATGTATCCGTGTGTCCATGTCTGTGAACATGTATGTCCGTGTGGTGTGTGTGTGTGTGTGTGTGTGTTTGTGTGTGTGTGTGTGTGTGTGTGTGTGTGTGTGTGTGTGTGTGTGTCTGTACATGCACAAGGGCTCCTGGGCAATGACAGTCATATGGAAATCAGAGGACAACGTGCCAGAACCAATTCTTTGTGCCCATCATGTGATCCTGGGGTTCTAACACAAGTTGTTAGGATGATGACAGGTGTTGTGATTGGCTGAACCATTGCTTGCCCCCAAGTTTAGTGTTTTAAGACAATAAAATAACTGTTACTCTTTCTTACCACTCCTGTAAGTCTCGTTGCTGTGGTGGTCACACTTGTACATGTTCTTAAGTAAATATTGCCTTAGAAATAGCTCTGTCAGATTCCCAAAGTCTCCAATTATTTATTTCATTAAAAAAGATTTATTTATTCTTATTGTTTATTAGTATGGGTGTTTCTTTCTGGATGTATGTTTGTGTGCTACGTGTGTACCTGGTGCCTGAAGAGACCAGAAAACTATGCTAAATCACCTGGGACTTGAGTTACAGACGGTTGTGAGCTGCTCTGCGGGTGCTGGGAATTGATCCTGGGTCCACTGGAAGAACATCTAGTGCTCTTAACTGCTGAGCCATCTTTCCAGCTCTAAGAATTTCTATGTATTGAGCTCTCTTTGGGTCTATAGGTCCTAGGAGATGCTGGAGTGTTCTTGGTTAATGATAGCTTCAGGATATGGAATACTCCCCAAGGGAAACTATCCTGGTCTGTTGTTTTATCAGTCTCAAATGGAAACTCCTATGTGACCTGCTCCCTGGGTTCTTGGGTATTCAGCCCTATGTGCTGCCATATTTTGTATGTCTCAGTATCACTGAGAATGTCTCCTTTTGATGAGATCTCCCACTTTCTGTAGTGTAGCAGAAAGACTTAGGATTTTAGAATTGAAACTTAGAGTTGATTAGCTTCTGTATCTTTTATTGCAACCAAAAGGGTCAACAGCTTCCTTTATGGGACTAGCAAAAGCACACAGTAAGATGATATGGATGCGGGTGCTAAGCCTCTTCTGTGTATGGTGATGCCATTGAGGAACTACTGAATGCTCATTCTAGCTTTCCTAATAAATCAGGGACCTAAGGAACAAAGACTCCCACAAAGACTGGGGTATCTTCACAAAGCAGATACGTTCATTGTGAGGACAGAGGGAGAGGGGAGTGGAACTTTAGAGAGCTGAAGAGCAATCTCTGTAAATGCAGCACAGAGTGACCACTATGGGTCCTGGTGAGATGCCCAGGATGGGTCCTGAGGCTGAGAAGCTACAGCTGCCTTTAAATCCCCTGAATTTTCAAAGACCCCAGGACTTGGCATTAGTAAGGTGTTCAAAAAAGAGTAGCAGTTGTACATTAACCACACGGCTATAGGGACTTCCCTTCTCAGGCAAGGGATAGAGTCTTCGATATTTACCCAGCAAGTCCTCATCCTTGTCTGATTTCAGCAATCAGTGCTTAATATTAGTTCTTCAGAAAAATCTGTCTTGGTACTTAGGGAAATCCAAGTCTTCGACCTACTGTGGCATAATGGAGTTGTGAGGCTTCCCTGGCCATGGGCAAGCTTCTTAAGGTGGAACTCATCCCACGTTAGCCAAGAACTGAATAGAGACTCAACGGCAACTGAGTCTATGGTGAATCCATGCTTCTGCTTTCCTCAGAAATAAGTGGTCCTGAGTTTGAAGACACACTCCTGTATCTACTGAATAGCAGGGAGATCTAACTTAATTCAGAATAAGGACTGGGGATGGTAGTGAAAGGGCGGAGCAAAGGGGGAGAGCTGTCTAATTCAGTCTGCAGAGAACTCTCGCTAAAATCTGAGAAGCTAATATTAGATTTGTTACATGCCCAGAGCAGTTTTCATTTATGCCTCTTGTCCTTGCTTTCTTCATCATAGCTGGCTCTTCTTCTTTAAAAGCTTTCTTGATTCAGAAAATAAACTGATATACCACCTGGCACCGGTAGTTAAATGACATGTACAAATGAATACATGAAAGAAGATAAGAATTAAAAAATGCTCTAAGGATTTGAGACAAAGAAGTCAGGCTTTTCTTTAGGATGCCTGGGGGAAGAGTTTCAACATCTCTGTCTCTGAGGTTCATGGTTAGGACTTCTGTGGCATTTATCCCATGGGACTCGATCTTGTCTAACATAACCTCATGCAAGTGTCACTGGTGATATGCCCTGGAGATAAAGGTTGTGATTCACTGGCCTTCTAGCTTTGTATGTGCATAGACATTTTGCTAGCTAGTGCAAGGGGTTTCCCTTAAGCTTTTGGCCCATTGTTCTTTCTTTACATTTTAAAGTGGTTAACTACAGTAATGTGCTATGGGATGGACTTGCAAGTGGCGAATGGGAGACGAAGGATGGTATATGTGTACAGCCATTGCCTGTACCAGGCTGAACTGGGCTCCAGACTTCAGTGCTGATCAGTGCTCAGGTAATTTGTACTATTTATTTGCATGTGACATTAAGGACAGTTAGAACTTCAGTTTATTTTAAACAGAGAACAAAACATGAGCATTGTTTCACTTGGTGAAAATTGAAACTTCCCAGGGGAGAGAATTATGTAGGCATGAAATTAGAAAGGTCGGGTCATTTTTTTTTTCTTTTTGAGACAGAACAGGGGAGGGGAGCCATAATTCACATTTTTACAAGGAAGATATGAAGAACCACAGCAGGAGAATGAAAGACGCAGGCCCACCATTGCCTTTCATAATGTCCTTCCACTCAGCCTATCTCTAAACACACACCTAGGACCTCCTATGGGCCAATCTTCTAGGATGAGTGGAGATAATACCCACTCATCAGCAAGCTCAGGTTTTATATGGAAATGACGAGACTCTGCTAACATTTGTCTTCTCCAGATACAACCATAGCCAGCTCCTAGCACAGGCATAGGCAGAATGGCAGAGGACTCAACCTTTCTAGTAAGCACTGAAGGAAGCTAGGCATGTACCCAGAAACTTGGGTGTTAGTGATCTTGGGGCTCAGTCTGGACCTCTGTTTCCCCTTAAACTGAAGAAGACCATGAACTTCTGCTCAGACACAGCTTAGACTAGGATTGGTCTTAGTATCTGCTATAGAACGTGTGGAAAATGAACATGTGGACTTTGAAATCTAGTGGTTATCATTTAAATCTTACCTCTACCACTTTATCTGTCAAAAACAGTTACCATTTTCTGGGAGGAAAAGATGGGGTATCTTTCCAGATAAGCAAAAGATGCTGGCTTCAAAAACATCACAAAATTTTCCAACTTAGAAGGTGAAACCACTACCTTATAAAAACAGCCCATCCTTATAGCTTTCTCTTTTTCTTTTTTTCTCTTTATTGCAGTACTGTTACCATGATCTCTTCATGCCTGTTGAGGCAAATGGCTCGCTCTTTCTTTCTTGTTAGTTTTCTCATTGCTGTGACCAATTCTCAGACATGAAGGGCTTACAAGGGGAAGGTTTATTGTAGCTAAGATTTAGGGCATATCATCTCTAAGCCTAAGATGTGGCCTTGCCTTCTTGAATCAGCTTCTATGTGCTGACTCTGAGAAATGCTTCCCTATTGTCCCACTGAAGCATAAAAGCTTTGATCTCAGTAGTGTTGATCTCTTAAACACAGTCAATTCCTCGCCTCATCTTGATCAGCATACACCGATTCCTAGTCAAAAATCACACAGGTAGCACCTACTCCAATTCTCAGCAAAGTTCTTACTCCCTTCTGAAACATGATTTGGGTGTCTGCTGTCCACATTAGTCTCAGCATCATCTTCCATGCTCCCACTAAACAGCTCATTAAGTTCTGAGCACTCAATGGCTTTTCAAGCCCAAAGTTCCAAAACAAAGCCTTGCACATTCTTCTAAAAAGACAGCATGGCAAAGTACACCACAGCAACAGGCTTACTTCTCTGCTACCACTTCCTGTTCTAGTTTCATTTCTGTTGCTGCAATAAAATTTCCTGGCAGAAAAAGCCACTTGGGAAAGAAAGGGTTTAGTTGTCTAACAATGTCAGATTACAGTCCATTATTGTAGGAAGGTTCAGGCAGTAACTTAAAGCACCATATTTACAGTCAAAGCAGAAGGAGAATAAACACAGATCCCTTGCTTGTTTGTTCTCAGTGGTCAGCTAGCATTCTCTACTTTTATACTCTCCAGGACCCAGCCTGTATAATGGTGCTGTCCACATTGGAGTGTGTGTGTTGAGGGTGGGGAGGGCTTCTTACCTCAATTAACAATCGATATAATCCCCTACAGACATGCCCTCAGGAGCCAACCTGGTCCCTCACGAAGACTCTACTCCCAGGAGATTCTAGGTTATCTCAAGATAATAGTTTAAATAAACAAATATACCTTATTGTATAGTCAGTTAGCAGGCTTGTGGCAACTTGCTACTTATGGCTGATGGTGACACTTGGAAGCAGTTTTCTGACACTGAGGATCTGAATCTCTCTTCAGGTAGTGTCTAAAGTGATGTGACTTAGACACTATGGGGTTGATATTCACTCCAAAGCTGCTTAGTGTGTATGTGCATGTGTATGTGGTGTAAATATCCTGTGCATCTGGTGTGAGGGAAGTATTTGGTTATGTGAGGGTAGAGACTGGAGAAAACACATTTGTTTTTCTTACAAATAGAATGAATTTTAGTAGGCAGATTCTCCTCTTAACTTTGTCTGAGGCAGAGAAGTCACAGTCACCATAAATGGAAACTAGATCTTTGTCCTTGCTTTTCGTAAAGAAACATGATGTCTGCCTTCCCCTATTTAGTTCTATAGTTTGGCTTCATCAAATTCTCAGGGGTATATCCTGAGAGATAATATTCCAAGACATTAAATATTTTCTGGTTATTTCAAGAAAGACTTTGTTCAATATAGATAAATACATGGAATTTTTCAGGAATTAGAGGACTGGATGGGCTGCAATTTGAAATTATTTTGAGATAAAGGATCTTTAAGCCATAGGTCATGGATCTTCATCCCTTATTTCAAGTCCAGATGGCAAACAGAAAGTTGAACTTGCCTCTCAAGTAGCCACTATGTGTGGTCCCAATTCAAAAGCTCCAAGTCTAAATGAGAACATACGAGTTTGCCTCTTCTTCAGTTATTATTTAAAATCTAATTGTATTTAAATACCTCATATTTCTTTGTAAATATTAACTTACCTACAGTATCAAAACCCTTCTGGGAAATCCTCTGGGGGAGGCACAAATCTCTGAGCAGTTTTATTCTGCCCCTTGCTGAGTAATGCTGGAGTCTTTTGATTCATTCTCTGTGGTCCTTTTTTATCCTCATCCTGGACCAAGAAATACTGTGTACATATGGTCCCCACTGCTAGTCATTATTTTATATCAGGTCCGTTTATCTCATTATGTTATTAGTGATTGACCTGCATATTAATACCTTACTATTGAAGGAACACTTGGAATATAAGTCTTGACAGGAAGCAACTTTCTGTTGCCACAACAGAAGATGAATGGGAAGCGTGTGAGGCTGAGTTCTTATCACCTTATCCACGGTGACCTGTGCATCACTGACTGTTAGACAGCATCGGTTGTGGTTGCTCCTTAGGTAACCTCTGTAAAACTCCAGTGCTCTCTCTTTATGTTGAAAAAGAAAGTGCATGCTGAATTTGGGCGATTCCATCATTCTGAGCAGCTACTTCACCCTACTGTTTCCAGGCAGCTTGGATGAGGTAGTGTGACTTCTGATTGTTTATCATACTCAATTTTAATACTTTGAGTCTTAGCAATGCCAGGGATAAGACATCTTGGGACTGTGCCCAGCTGGTACCCAGTGTCTAGTGGCAGCAACAATGTAGTGGCAATGCTTTCTGGTATGCAGTGGCAGTGCTGTCTGGTATGCAGTAGCAGTGCTGTTTGGTATGCAGCAGCAGTGCTGTCTGTGTCTGTGTGTGGTAGTGCTGTGTGGTGTGCAGTGGCAGTGCTGTGTGGTGTGCAGTGACACTGCTGTCTGGTGTGCAGTGTCAGTGTTGTCTAATGTGCAGTGACACTGCTGTCTGGTGTGCAGTGGCAATGCTGTCTAGTGTGCAGTAGCAGTGCTGTCTGGTGTGCAGTGACACTGCTGTCTGGTGTGCAGTGGCAGTGCTGTCTGGTGTGCAGTGGCAGTGTTGTCTGGTTGCAGAGGCAGTTCTGTCTTGTGTGCAGTAGCACTGCTATCTGCTATGCAGTGGCAGTGCCATCTAGTATCACTGATACCTTTAGAAAGCTAATGCTGAAGCCATTTGGCTTAGAATATTTTAATTATGTATAATTATCTGTTCACTGTCTGAGTTCAACGGGTACAAGTACGGCTTAAGTGAGCTTTTACTCCCAGGTCTCATGCAGTTACAACCCAGGCATGAGCCAATCTCATTAAAGGCTCAGATGGAAAAAGAGCTGACTTTCAATCCCACCCACATTTAAAGTTGTTCATGAAATCTAATTTATTTTAAACTATTTAAAAATATTTATTCATAGTCTATATGTATAGGTTTTACCTACATTTATGTATGTGCACCACATGTGAGCAGTGTCCATAGAGGCCAGAAGAGGGGTGGGATCTCCTGGGAATAATTATGGATGGCTGAGCTGACATATGGGTGCTAGAAACCAAACCGGAGTATTCTGTATAAATACTAAGTGCTTTTTTTTTTTTCCTCCTCCAGCCCCAGAGTTATGAATTCCTGAAAGGCTGCTTCCTTAAGGGAGGTGGCAAAAGTTATATTTTTGTAAATAGGACTGTATAATAAAGTAACAATAAATGGTATAGTGAGTGCATAAACCAAGAACAGAGAAGGTAAGCAAATTCAAGACCATCCTTGAAGGGGTGAAATTTTGCTAGTCGACTATGGATTCTGTCACAAAGAAGTCTCTGATCAGAAAAGATTGAGCCTTCAAGAATTAGAAGGGGACACATGGATATGAAAATGCAGAATTACTTTACTATTCAGTTATCTCTGGCCCCCTGTCCTGTGGGACATCCTTTCTTCTTGGTCACATAAAGCTACTTTATCACTCTCTGCTCCATAGCCAGACAGATCCACAATTTAATGTTATTCCAGTCCTCCTGCCTCAGCCTCCCAAATGCTGAGATTACCTGCATGATCCTTCACATCTGGCTTTCTCCATGCATAGATCTTGAAAGAGAAGACATGAGATCCTCTCATGCAGTAACCTACTGTTACAGGCAATCAGTCAGTTTGACCCTGGAGCCCCTCTCCCACAAGCCTAATCACAAATCAAACCAGGAAGAAGCTTTCTCACAGAGAAATTAAAACTCAGGATATCCTCTCACAATGATCAGAAGTTCCATGTCTCCTCATTCCCTCTGACCTATTAAGACCGTAAGACATCACAATGCCTATTTGTGGCCAGAGGTTGAGTGAACAGAAGGGAAAGGGTGTTTACATTGGCATAAGCTTTCTGGATAATTGTGTAAAACACATCAACTTAAAAATGTTTATACCCTTTGAATTAGTGATTCCATTTCTAAAAGTAAATCCTAAGGACATAATAATGCAAATGTGAGAGACTGAGCCACAATAATGTTTATCATGCCATTAAAATGGCAGAAAATTGGATAAATCTAAATTTCCAACAGAAAGAGATTAGTGAAATAAATTTTGGTATATCTGTGTGCCACAAAAATTCTTTCTGGCTATTAAAACAGTTCATTATGGAGAAATATTTAGTGGTAGGGAGCAATAATCACTAGATGATTATTACATTTTTAAGGTAATTCAACAGGTTATAGCATAATATGCATTAATGGGTGTATGTGTGTTTGTGTGTGTGTGAGAGAGAGAGAAAGTGAGAATCTTGAACATAAACATACCAAATTTTTATAATATCTGTCTTTAAAAGCAGTATTATGTCTTGTGATTTCCTTTATCTTATCCTCATTTCTAATTTCTTCATGGACTTGGTGTTCGTTTTGTAAAAGCAAACAAATCCAGTTTCAGCCTGCCAGATATAAGATAATCTGCCCATTCTTACCTGGCATTGGCCATCTATAAGATGTTCTCATTTCTGTCTCACCCAACATGCCTACTTTAGCACTTTTGAAACAGAAGTTCACCTAGGGACTCCAATAGTAAGAACTGAGGGATAAAAATGAATTCCAGAACCGTGGTGATCTAACTATAGTCTCTTTTTCAAGGTCACTTCAGCCTGTGGTGATCAAAGTGTGCTTTCAGAATTTAGGTGAGAGGGAGATACTGCAGGACCTATGGAGACCACACCAGAGGTAAGTGGAGCCCTGGTAATATTGGCTTGCTATTCTGAGTTGCACCCAAAGCAGACACATCTGTGTGGACATTCTGTGTGTGTTTTGATTGTGGACTGACACAGTGCTCCTTAGCTTCCATTAGGTCCCATTATCTACAAACTATATAGTCATTATACTTTTGTTTAAAACATTGATGAATCTAATTCAAAATGACTTACATAATAGGAATATATTTGCTTTCATTATTATAAAGTCAGATATGAAGTAAGGCTCTGGCATGCTTCTATCAGGCCTTCAATTTGTTTTCTGTAAAATATTCTTGGCCCCACCTCTGTTTACCAGCTTCTCTTTATCCTGGCTTGTAGAACAATTGCTTTAGCAGTTAAGTCCAAGAATACCTACATTCACCTCAGACCTTAATACTCATTCTTAATTAACTATCCCAGAACCCTCTCTTTGGCAGAATAAATCACCATAGTACCTGAATCTTATGCAACATTGGTTCAGACAACATTGTGGAAAATGGGTCAGGATACTTTAATAGAATTGTGCCAATATTGGCCTGATTTGTCCTCTTGCCTGTGCCTTTAAATACATTTGTACTGGAACACATGCAGAGGCTTACCTACTGCCTATGCCTTTTTCTTTATCCAATGGTTAAGCAGGTACAAGCATTTGACTCACACCATGGAAAGTGATTTCTTACCCAGTCCTTTGTAGGAACGTTTCCTGACCCTTGGAACAGGCCATGCTCCTGGAGTTGAAGAAGTCTTTCTTATCCAAACTTTTAAGCCACTCTAGAACATGGAGGGTAGGTGTGGTGTGGGAAACTACTCTTCTATATTTTAAAACCAGTAGAGATGTTTCTTTTTCTGATGTTTGCAGTCAGTTTAATTCAGATGAATCCCAAGCCCACCCTGTAATGTCTTTGCTCACCATGACCTCATTACCTAGATGGGTATATTCCAAAGATCTCTAATGCCGCAAATCTGTGTGGTTAGTTTATTCTTTAACAAGTTCAGCCCTGCTCTACTCTGTCTCACAAATACTCCAGTATGGTCTTTCTTCTCTGGGTCTTCTGCTCTTGTGGATTGCTTTAGAGCAGCAGTTCCTAACCTGCAGGTCATGACCTGTTTGAGGAGTTGAATGATCCTTTCACAGAGGTTGCATATCAGATACCCTATATATCAGATATTTACATTATAATTCATAAAAGTAGCAAAATTACGTCATGAAGTATCAATAAAAATAATGCTGTGGCTGGAAGTCACTGCAACATGAGGAACTGTATTAAAAGGGTTGCAGCATTAGGAAGGGTGAGAAACATTGTTCTAGAGGCTCAAATGTTAGAATGTTTCTGGTAAAAACACATCTGGAGTTGCCCAGGTCTCCCTCAAGTAGATAATTGTGTAGACACCCCCTCTCAAGCATGCTCAGTTCAACCTGCAGTATTTGCTTCCACTTTGTGGAAATGTTCTTGTCATATCCAGTATTACTGTGCCTGCTTTCTTCTGAAGGTGACTATAATAGCAACCATTTGTTGTATGATAGGCTAAGATATACATTAACGGATTTTAACATATTTTAAGGTTCACCTATCTCTACAGTGTCTTAATCCATATTAAGTGAAGACATTCAGACTTAGCTGCGTTCAATTATCTGTATGTTGTCATAGTTTAGTCCTGGGTAGAACGGAATTTTGCACCCATATCTGAACATATATACACACACACACACACACACACACACACACACACACGTTTCAATTCTACTACACTGGCTTGTCTGGTTTCTATCACAAAATCAAACATCTCCAGATATTCATCTGGATCTTGTCTACTCTTTTTTTTTTTTATTCCCTCAAGGGACCTTCCCAGCTGAGTTCAAAAAATTTTCAGGCCAGAGGTTCATATCCTGAAACCAGGATTGGCCCATGTCTCTGGATGCTTTGATTTATAGACAACTCAGTACAAGAGCTATAGACTTAGGGCAACTAACTACAGTTCCTCAGGATTCTTTGCTGCTCACCCCCACTACCCAGCGTTATCATTTTCTAGCAGGTGCAGCTCCCACATGGGTCCTTGGCAGGATTCCAGTACCCAGTACATGGTTAGCTACCTCTGGCAATTTGGTGGTGGCGTCTCCTTCCCTTGGATGTGTGGCTTACAGAAAAGCTAGCCAAGCAAGCTCAGAGACTAGAACTCTTTCATATTTCACAAGAATAGAAAAACAGGCTTACATAAAGATTGAAAAAAAGGGCGTTGAGGTCAGATACATGTGTGAGTACCAGGCCTGCTACTTTCTGGTCCTGTAAACTAGCAAGAGACCTCCATTCTTGAGATCTCAATTGCTATGTCTTCAAAAATGGAGGCTCCAGTAGTGGCCATTACACAAAGCTGTTGGGAAGACATTTTGGGATAACAACCTCTTTCATTAGCCAGATGCATATTAAGTGATTATTAAACATTAGCTTTAGTTAGCAGCTGTGTCCTTGCCTGCATTGGAGGGCTTTTTCTTCTTCCTAGACATTGACTTTAGTTGAGGCTGTCCACATCTCATTTTTTTTTTTTTTGGTCCATCAATGACCATGGAGTGTAGTCTTGTCTCACCCATTAGTGCCCCCTTGAGTTTTCTGGCCTCGCCTTTGAGCTCAGCCTGGGATTCTGATGACACCAATTGACCAATTGCCCAGCATGTCTTCCATTAGCTGTGAATACTTGCCCTCTTCTCCCTCAGAAAGACCCTGCATCGGGAGAAGTGAATGTCAAAACAGCAGACCTGTTGCAGAGCTCTCTTTTACCCCCTTCACTTAAGAGTCCTCAGAGGTCAAAAGAAAATAGATTTAAATGTTTCCCAGTCAAGTGTGCAGCCCTCACTGCGTTCCACAATGGAGTCACAGTGGGAGCATTCCACACCTTCCCCAGCCTCAGGCCGCACAAATTGATCTAATATTGACTTGCCTGGGGTTTGTCTCAGGTCATTGTAGTCCAGAACAGCAGAGTGCATCTTCCATTAGTTGGAATTAATGGTTAAAGTTCCTGGGTTATTTTTTTTTCCAGTGTGAAGAAAAAGGAGTTTCTCTGTGGAGAAGAAAATTGAGTGGTACACTCACTTGGAGTCCTATTTTTCCACCTCATGGTTTATGGGTTGTGATTGATGAAGTCAGTTTTCAATAAAGCCCCTAACTGAACAGACAAATATCTAGGAATAAGTTCAAAGAAGGACAGAGAAAAGAAAGGCTTGTGCCATAAATCATTCATTGGATTCCCGAATGAGCAGAACAGAGCGGTTCTGCAGCTCTCTCAAAATTATCAGTTGCAGAGACCTTGGGCATGAGCTCCATGGGCTGCTGTTACAGGTGAATAGACTGAGGCATACAGAAGAAATTCAAGGGTGTCTCCAACTACAGCTGAACTCTATGCCTTCTCCAGTGCTCTGGAGAATGTCCACCTTACATACTGCTAAACCTGAAGCTATATCCCTTTACTGCTGAGATGTCAATAGGATTAGAACATTCCTCTCCTCAGGGTACTGAGAAAATGGCTGAAAATATGAATAGTAACATACCTGGAAGAATCTAGCATTGAACTTCATAGATTAACAGCAGGTAGACATTGATTGAGTGAGCATGTCTTCTTTTGATGAATGAAGAATTATTTGATAATTTGGACTATTTGTAGTATAGCTTTAAGAAATTGACATGGTTAGTTTTAAATGTCAGCTTGCCAGATGATAGAATCACTTGTAAGGACCGCCTTAATGAGGAATTATCCATAAGATAAGGTTGGCCTGTGGGCATGTCTTTGAGGGATTGTTTTGTTTGTTAATTGAAGTGGTAAGATCCACTTTGGATACAGGAGGCACCATTCCATGGGCTGTACCAGAAGCTGTGTGAGAAGGAAGAAAACTAGCTGAGGGAGTGGCAGGGCAGCCAGGAGCACTTGTTTCTTTCTGTTTTTGATGGTGGGTGTGATATGACTAGCTGTCTCAAGATCCTGCCTCTGTGACTTTTCTGTTGTGATATATTGAAACCTAGGATTGTAAATGGAATAAACCTTTCCTCCCCTAAGCTGGTTTGGGTCAGGGTACTTTATCCCAGAAACAGAAATGAAACTAGCATATAAATGCACCTTCATCTTCAGCTTTGGACCTTGGGCACACACAGCTGCTCAGAATACATTGTTTGTTGAGACCTATTGCACCATCCTTCCTGCTTCTTCCAGGTCTCACTGTGGACCTGTGTGCTATGGCCTGACACATCCTGCGTCTCACTGAAAAGTAAGGGCTAGTTAATAAGAGGAAGTGGAAGATACCCATGGCACCTGGCTTTCCCTCAGCCCCAGCTCCCTTCACAATCCTGTAAAAGTTGGGCATGGTTGATAGCAATATGACGTATATGTTTTAGAAAGGTGACTCAGAGTTTAGAAGTTTTATGCACTCACTGATGTTTATGCAATAATTGAATAGCAAAGTCTTCTACAAACCCTTGAGTTCCAGGGCAAATCTACTACAAATGGATCAGAAGAGAGCAAGTTTGGAACCAGGCTTTCCTGCAATCTCTAATTCCTTTCTGGATGTAATTTCGAGCCAACAACACAAGTGAAATTTTCCCTATCAAAAATATAATATATTTGTAAATGAGAATCAAGTTAAAGTATCAAACCCAACACACACACACACACACACACACACACACACACACACACACACACAGAGAGAGAGAGAGAGAGAGAGAGAGAGAGAGAGAGAGAGAGAGAGAGAGAGAGATTCTTGGAGTTCCTAAAACACTTTCATATGCTTTATCTCACTTGTTCTGAGAAATAGGTCTATGAGAGCTCTGAGTCTGAAACTCCCCCATATACCATGTGTTTCAACACTGGGTCTCTAGTTGGTGGCACTGTTTTTGGAAGGTTGTAGAGCCTTGATAGAGAGAGCATTGTGCTGGGTCACTGGCAGTGATCCTTGAGACTTTATAGCCTGGGTACCTCCTGTCTACCCTGTGCCTCCTCTCTGCTTCTAGCTGCTCATGTGACCAGGTTCCTTACACTGTTGCTGTCATTGCTGTCATGCCTTCCCTTACATGAAGAATAGTGTTCTTTCTTAAACCACGAGCTAAAGTAAACTCTCCCTTTCTTTAGTGGCTTGTAGTGGGTATTTTGTTGTAGCAATGAGAAAAGTGGCCAACATAACCAGAGAGAGAGAGAGAGAGAGAGAGAGAGAGAGAGAGAGAGAGAGAGAGACAGAGACAGAGACAGAGACAGAGATGGGGGGAGAGAGGAAGAGGAGGAAGAAATTACTGTTATACTATTCATTTTTTCTGAAAAAATAGAGAAAACTCCAAGTAGAAAAGTGACTTGTTTATAGACACACAAGCTATAATGTTGGAAGCTATGTTCAATTCTGCCCTATAAACCCTCTCATTTTGTATTATACCTGACTACACCTAGCACTGTATACATTAAATACTTTAGGAACAATTTTCTATGACATCATTTAATATTATTGAGTTCCTGCATTGTGCCAAATTCTATGCTGAGTGAATGTGAATAAGTTGTTAATTAAATATCCCATTATACTAAGTATACAGATTATTTTGATCAACTTAAAGGCATTGTGAGATACTTTTCATGAAAAAAGATAAATAATAACAAATTCTCCACTTCCAGTTTATACTAGTTGCTAGTTGACCCTACAGTCAAGTGATCTCATCCCTCCAAGCTTCAGTTTTTCATGTTTCTGTACCAAAAGTAATAACAGAACCTAACTTATGAGGCTGTAAGGAAAATGAGGTAGGTTTCTCTATATATAATGCTTATGGTAATTATTCTATGAATGAATAGTGTAGTCCTCTGTGTACCACAGTAGCCTTCACATAAAGGGAAACTTTCTTCAGTTCTTTCCTGACTTCATATTCCCAGGCTGGGTGGTTGACTATCTTTTTCTAGGGATGCCTAAACTTTTTTCTTCACTCAAGGTAGGTGTCTTAGTTAGGATTTTACTGCTGTGAACAGACACCATGACCAAGGCAACTCTTATAAGGACAATATTTAGTTGGGGCTGGCTTACAGATTTAGAGGTTCAGTCCATTATCAACAAGGCAGGAGCATGGCAGCATCCAGGTAGGTATGGTGCAGGAGGAGATGAGAGTTCTACATCTTCATCTGAAGGCTGTTAGAATAAGACTGGCTCCCACATTGTTAGGAAAAGGGTCACATTGCTCACCCCCACATTGACACACTTCCTCCAACAAGGCCACACCTCTTAATGGTGCTACTCCCTGAGCTAAGCATATTCAAACCACCACAGCAGGGTACCAATTATAGGCCAAATGACTATTCCAATCTAATTTTGTGAACCCCTGAGGTTACTGGGGTTAAAACCAGACATAACCGACTCAAAAGCAGGTGCTCCACTATAAAGACTGTCTCAGTATCAGCTCTGATGTCTCAAGCAGTTGTTTATTGTTTATATGATCTAAGATGGGGGCCTTGTAAGTTTATTGAGTTTCATAAGCTTTCTGAGTCTTACGAGCTTCCATCTTTGAAAGAACTAGCTACACACCATGAGCACACTGCATTCAGCTACTTGTTTGGGAGCCCGCCAGTCTCCACCTGTAGCCACACTTCATGGAATGGGTCCCATATCTTCTGCAATTATTATGTACTGGTTACATTCCATCTTCTTGATCTTTTAGATTTGTAGGCCCTCCTACATCCAAACTGGTTCCAGATTGTTTCCAAACCATATCTCACCTTCCCCTTCATTAGGGAGAAGTAATTTAGGGCCCTTTCTTGAGGCCTATGAGTACTGAATCTTTGAGTATAGCTAGACCGTTTCCACACATATAGGCTATGTCCCATATTTGTAAGGCTATGGGATATAAGGGCCAGGATAATTGGGAGGGAAAAGTTTTGCTTCCTTATATGGGTTGCTTTTGGTTCTATACCCAAGTGTATAAGGAAATGCAACTGAAGCTGCCATTATATTTTAAAAAAATCAAGACACTCAGTTATGAAACATAGAACATATAATTAACTTTATTGAGCAGAACAAAGCGTTTTATAAAAACTCACTTAGACTGAATTAATATAAGGATGCTTAGCATAATGTGTATAGTTCAAATTACCGCCTACTAATCATCAAGCAGTTGGCTGGGAAAGTTGTTAGACTTTCAATCTGCAAACAAGCAGCAAAGAGCAAAGGCTTGTTTTTACTTTCTAATGATCAGATAGAGCAAGGGATATGTGGTTCACAAGATGAAGAGAAGTCTTCTGCTCTGAGACATGATGTTGTAGGTTGGTGGCACTGTTTTGCACATCACTTTTCATGTCTGTCTTTCAGTTATCATCAGTCTGGCTTCTGGCCTCATGCAGTCACTGTCTTTCTATAGGGAATCTCTCCCATACAGCCCATAGGAACAGGCTTCCCCATCTTACCCATATCTCCATGCTAATCCTGATCCCAAATGATGCTTTAAAGGCTGTAACTGTATAACTCAGCCTCACTAGGTGGACTAGGCTGGCTCCCATTGTTGCTTCTGCTTGTAAGATGCTTTCTATTTCTTTTCTCTGATAGCCTAGAATCCTACAGTTCTACATCACTGTTTCCAAGAACATCAAAGTCTACTTGTTTGCTCTCCACTCTTACCATCTTCATATAAAGCTTGTTGGACTCGTCAAAGACACAAGGATTTAGAAAGTTACATTTATCCAATAAAAAGGCCTCATATTTCAGAGAAAGTAGTAAGGATTTGGAACCAAGTGGGTTTTCTCAACTTGGAGACTAAACACCCCAGGGATCCTCAATAACCTTATTGCTATAAGCAAGTCAGAAACCTTAGCATTCTTTGACAAAATGCTGTTAAGACTAACTTAAAAAACATTTTATTTAATCTTTATTAAATAAATTGAAAAAATAACTAAAAAAAAAAAAAGGAACAAAGAGAAATTTGTTCCTCCTGCAGTGGTCAAAGATAGATTTTGTTCATCTTCATTGGGGTCCAAATGACACCATGAGATTTGTCTTATGTCCATCTCACCTATCTACAATCTTATGTGATGGCGCAATTCTCAGGTGAGCTTATCTCCAGTAGATGACTCTGTCCTTTCATAAGTATCTCATTGGCTTCAAATGGTTCAGACTTATTCATCTATGAACCATAGTCAGCCATTAAATATGATGGCTAGCTTAGTCTATGCAGAGTTATTTTTGGATCTATATTGTCATTGAACTTGATCAAATTGGACTTTTATCCAGAGATCTACTGATTCTGCAGGGTCTTCTGACACTACCTGAGAGAAAAGGATATTATTCAGGCTTTTAGGCAGACATTGGCCCACTATTTTTCTCCTTCCCTCTGTTTCAAGCTAGTTAGTAAATGTATCAGTTAGCTTCCACTGCATAACAAACATGAGAAAGCACAGTAGCTCAAAATAAATGCAGCCAGTGATTCTGTATCTTCAGTAGTAAAGCTGGACTCACCTTTAGTTCATCTTAGCTGGATTCACCCTAATGATCATTGAATAGGTGGTTGGTGCGATTGCAGCATCCTTGATTGGAATGCCTAGGATCACTGGGATGAAGTGATTCTTCCTCTCCATATCCTGTTCACTTCTATAGCATATTAGTTTGAGCTCATTCCCATGATGACTTAAGAGTTCCAAAGAACGGGAAAAGATAGTAAATTACAATGATCAAGTACTAGATTGATCATTGTCTATTTCATATATGGTAATATCCCATTGATGCAAACAAGCAACAGGACCAACCTAAGTTTAAGAGATAGAGGCATAAACTGTTTTATGGAAGAAAAACCTTCAAAATCACAAAAACCAAAGGCACAGAGAAAAGATTAGTATGATTTGAAAGAAGAAAAACAAAACAAAACAAAAAAACTTGTTTGTATAATCTACCAAGATAAACTTGAATGCCTGTAGAAAAGTGGTTTTGGTTTTTGTTTCATTTTGTTTTAATGTTTGGAAACTTTTACCATAATGTCTCAAAGAACTTTTCTTAATTGACTTTTTAGAAATTGGATTATTCTATAATCAAACTCTGGGCCTTAACCACACACCCAATGTTCTTCAGTCACATCCCCATCTTTCCTGAAATATCTGTCACAGCTTGGGGTACCCAAAGTGTGACGGCAAATTAGTGTAGTCCGGGTCGCTGACCTAATTCCGCGTGAGTCTCCAATTCATGCATACAGTAGGAGACTTGTTAATTTATAACGTGCTCCACTTTAAAAGTTCTCATCCTAACTTGATCCAGATTTTATGTTTTTTTTAAACTGAAGTCTTTGATGTATAGGCAAGAGCTTCGCATCTTAAATAAATAACAGGTCAAATTCATATTTAGAGACATGAACTCAGAGCTGTGCAGTTTTATCACATAAGATCTATTTTATGCTGGTTTCTAAATTAGAAGACCTCTCAAGGAGCCTGCAGGTTCCTCTTTTTCATGACTCTGAGTGGCTTTACATGAGTCTTCAGTGTGGCCTTTCACCTCTTATCCATGGCTTAGCCATGGGAACAGTTAGGACTGTTCTAAGAACCCAAGATCCTTCCTGTCTCTAAACCTTTGCCTTTATTCAACTAGTCTGGACCAGACTAGCTGACCTTCACGCTTGGGGTCCTCAAGCTGTAATAGAATCTTTCTGCCTGAGACTCATTCAGAGAGTTCTACAAGGTTCTCTTCATCTGGACATTTCATTGTGTTCTCAAGACACCTGTTTCTATGTGACCTCCTTCACTAAGACTTTTTAATGTCTTAACTCTATGCATAGGTAAAGCGTCTCTATGACCTTGTTATTCTAAAAGTAGCCCAATCAATGCAGCACTATCTGTCTCTTGTCTGGACTTCTAGACTCAACTTCTGGGCTGTGAGCTTTGATAGACAGAGGTCACTGTACAGCTATTGTAATAAGGTTTGACAGATATAGAAGAGTCTCCAGATTGAATCAAACAAACCTCTGTTATAGTCATGAGTTTCTCTTAATTTTATGGAAGATAACCAACATATTATTTAATAATAACATGATATCAATGGTTCACATGCATTGGACAATTATTAACCATTATACTGTCTCATAGCTCATTTAATCTGCCTAAATTTTTTATGAGGCAAGACCTAATATTTAAAAATTATAGAAGTGTTACTCCTGTAAACTTCCAGATTTTCAAGTATTGTTATTGATACTAAAAGAATATTAACTTTGATTTACAAACTAAAACCCAGAACAATTAACTTTGCTAAAAATAGATACTTTTATCAATTAGTATGTTTCTAGCTACAAATATTAGAAATCCCAAAGTAAGATGACTTAAAAATATAGATGATTTTTTCTTTTCGACTTATAACAAATCTCCCCCGATTTGCAATCCTATAAAATTAGATAACTCAAAGGGTTAACAATTTTTCTAGAATCTTAGTGTTTAGCTCTTTCTACTTTACTCTCTGTCAATCCCACCTTCAGACTGGTTTACCTAACCATTATTAAAGTTCCAAGCCAACACTCCCCCAGAACTGCATCAGCAGAGAAAAGAGGGGTGTCCTTTCTCTTTAATCACTAGAAGAACCTTTTACACAAGCCACACCTTGGCTTGGGCATGGAGAGGGAGTCACCAAAGGGAAGGGTAGGTGTGAAAAGATCCAAGGGATTCCTGTTGAAGTCAGGGACTTGGGAGAGGGTAGAATTTTAGGTAAGAACTCTCTTTTTGCTGAAGTTTTTCAAACTAACAATTGAAAATGACGAATTTAACTACAGAAGTAGCATTTCTATTACATTTAAAGTTTAGTATACCCAGTTCTTTAAGAGTGTATGAGGCTGTTGACTAGGTTTTTATTGAATCTACAGATAAATTTGGGGCGAATTGTTGTTCTAACAATATTGAATGGAACATTTTTCCTGCTTACTTAGGAATTTAATTTCTTTCAGCAATGTTTTGTGAATTTCTGTATAAATTCTGTACGTGTGCTTGTGAAATTTACTCTTAAATTGTGCTTCTTGATGCCATTATAAATAGCACTCGTGGTTTCTTTAATGCTAATTATTTGTTGCCAAATATAGGAATGCCATTGATTTTTGTATGAGTCTGTGATTTCACTAACATAACTTATCAAATCACTTTTGAAAGTTCCTTGAGATTTCAGTATAACCATGGCAACCAAGAATAAGGATAGTTTTACTTTGATGTTTCTGACCTGTGTGGTATTTTGTATTGGTTAGGCTTTTTTAAAACTTTATTTATTGTATGAGTGCTCTGTCTACATGTGTATCTGTGCACCGCATACATGCCTAGTACTTGTGGATGTCAGAAGAAGATGGTCCCTTGGAACTGCAGTCATGGATGCTTGTGAACCATCAGGGCTCTAGGAATTAATCCTGAAACTTTGGAAGATCAGCAAGTGCTCTTTGCCTCTGAGCTATCACTTCAGACTTGATGTAACTAGACTCATTTGGGAAGAGAGTTTTAGTGAAGAATTATTTAAATCAGGCTGCCCTATGGGCTTCTTTGTGAGGGCTGTCTGGTTTATTCTTTGAAGTGGTAAGACCTACTCTGAATGTGGGTAGCAACATTTCATGAGCTGTGTAAATATGAAGAAAACTAGCTGAGCGCAAGCAAGCAGGCAGGCGTCGTGGTGCACGCATGTCTCTAGCCACTTGACAGTGTGTGAGATGAGTAACTGTTCTAGTTCCTGTTGTGTTCATATAATGAAAAAGAGAGAGGAGATATGTTTGGTGGAGGTGTAGTCAGGTATGAGGGAAAGGGGTGCCTTAGCAGGCCCATGTTCAGACATCCCTTCCCCCTGAGGGACCAGCCACACGAAGGTATAGTATAGAGTCTATTTAGGGTATAGGGAGGGGGAGTTGAGAGGATAGTAGAGGCAGAGAAAGGGAGGGAAAGAGAGGAAGAAAGTGAGAGAGCAAGGGAGGGAGAAAGGGAGGGAAGGAGAGAGAGAGAGGGAAAAGGAAGAAGAAGAAGAAGAAGAAGAAGAAGAAGAAGAAGAAGAAGAAGAAGAAGAAGAAGAAGAAGAAGAAGAGGAGGAGGAGGAGGAGGAGGAGGAGGAGGAGAGAAGAGAAGAGAAGAGAAGAGAAGAGAAGAGAAGAGAAGAGAAGAGAAGAGAAGAGAAGAGAAGAGAAGAGAAGAGAGAAAACTAGAGGCTGGCCATGAGCATGTGGAGAGAGACAATGGGGAGAGAGGCAGGAAGGGGCAAGGGGACAGAGGGAGAGCAAGAAGGCAAGAGCAAGAAAGAGTGGAGGGAGAACTGCTTTTTATAGTGAATCAGGCACAGTTACAGGCTGTTGCTAAGTAACTGTGGGGTGAAGCATATCTGGGTAACTGTGGGGCGGAGCTTAGACAAAATGCTAAAAGTTTCTGCCTCAACTTCCCCACAATAATGGATCATAACCTGGAATTGTGAGCTAAAAGCACCCTCTCTTCTCTAAGTTGCTTTTTACCATCAACAGAAGTGAAAATGGAAAACAAGCTACATGATAGTTATTTTATTTCCTTACCCATTTTAGTGGCTAATGCCTCTAATATTATGCTGAATAGAAGTCATGAAAGCTGATAATTTGTCATGAGAAGCACATAGGTTTTCATCACTAAATATGCCAGTAACTGTACATTATATTAAAATGTACTTTTTAAATGCAAGGATATTTTATCTTTTTTTTAAATTGGGTATTATATTTACATTTCAGATTTTATCACCTTACCCCACTTCCTCCCACCACCCAGAAACCTCCTATCCCATCCCTTCTCCTCATGCTTCTATGAGTCTGTGCCAGAGCCTACCCGCCTGCCCCCACTACCCCCTCCCCCCCCCCACATTCCCCCCCCCCCACACTCTGTGTTTGTTTTGTATGAGACCAAGAATCTCATCTCCCATCTATGCCCAACAAGGCCATCCTCCCCTATTTATACAGCTGGAGACATGAGTCCCTCCCTATGTGCTCCCAGGCTGGTGGTTTAGACCCTGGGGATCTCTGGTTGGTTGGTATTGTTGCTTTCCTCATGGGGTCACA